>CP139502.1:286551094-287115477 GCA_021014915.2 Artemisia tridentata subsp. tridentata
TTATTAAATTTTACGACTCGAAAAAGCGGTTTTGTTAAAAGCTGTGTTTTATAATTAAAAATGATGTATAATCAACTTGAACAACTTATTTAGCCCTAATTGCTTCTTCAGAGGTCTATTTTTTTACTCAGTTTTTATAAACCCTAATTATTGTTATATGCTTAAATTCAGATTGTATTTGTTTTGGTGTGAAATAGCTATTTATGAGAAGTTTTTTTTGGGGGTGGGGGGAGGGTGGGGGTGATTTATGTAATGTATTTATAAGGCATATGGATGTTTTCGATACTGTAGAAATGAAGGGGTTTCTTATTTCACAAAATAGTTAAAAATTTAGAATGTGTACAATGATGATGCATTTCGATATGTAGAAGAAATGGGGGGGGGGGGGGGGGGGGTTGTTAAAAACGTGTGCTATGGCATCACTTCCACACCGCAGACGTCCGGTCAATGAGGGTTTTTGGAGAAATAGGTCCTGGGCTCAATTCCAACTAATGGCTTAAGGTCACCGGAACAACATGTGCTCATTGCTTAGGACTAGGTCCTTGGGGAGGGTAGTCGGCACCCATAAGGGTGCACGGTTCCGCTGATTTAAACCTTTTGGAGAAATCAGGAAATGGAGATTTTCTATTTTGTGGATATATTTTTTAGAATAAAATTGATTTGAATGCAATCTCTATCTCCCTTGTTTTGTACAAAACATTTTGTGGAAAAGAGGGGTGTTTTCTTTCCAACTAAACGCACCATAAATGCTTCCAAACACTCCAAAAAGCTACGACACATGTAGTAGATAGATGTCATAGGGACGTAAAATAATATGATTATGGATATGCTGAATAAATGGAGTAGTTGCAGTATACTCGAGATTATTCGTTGAAATAGGGCACTCAATTAGGTATCTTTGGGAGAGATGGCTGACTCTTGAAAGCAGTCAAATTTTCTATTTTAAATATCGTGATTAGCTTTCTATAATCTCTCTTCAGAAATGAAATAAGTATTATAAATAAGAAATTATAGTGTTAAAATACACATGCTGTATGTTGAGTATTATAAATGTTGCTGGTGCAGGTTGTACGAGTGTTCAACGTCTTGTTGCAGAGTTTGTGCCCAAATATGCTTCACACTGTCCAACCGCTTTTGAAGCAGCAGCAAAAGTTTGTATCAATATGCATAACTGCAACATAGAAATTATAAACAGAGGCGAAGATTCTGATGGGTTTTCATTTGAAACTTCTAAAATTTGTATATTTGGTTTAGCTACCATATGTGAGGCTGCTTCATCAGAGACGCTAACATCCTCTGTTATACAAGGCATATGCTCGACAGTATTTCTGGATGTACTAAAATTCTTCATTTCTTCTTTTGCGGAAAAGGGGGTCTTCCAGATTGTGGATAAAGATGTTTTAAAGATGTATGGTTGTCCGAAGACGTTCTCTGAGCTTAAAGAGAATTTTTCTGATGCTGACGAGGCACCAGCTGTCAAATTATCCAAATTTCGTGCATTATGTTTTCTCTGGATTTTCTTCAGCTGTCCTAGAAATTTACTTGCGGCTTGCTTTGAGCTCTGCAGTTCCAATCCGGCAGAAGGACAATATATTCTTAAGTTGGTGACAGTTAGACTTGACACGTCAGATGGGAATGTTTCGATAGACAACACTCGTTCTGAAGATGAATCTTTTGAGTCGAAAAATTGCTTATTGTGTCTGGTAAGAACTACATCCAAATATTTCCGTATATGATTGCAAATCATACTTTTATTTGCTTCAAATGATAGGCAAGTAGGCAACTATGTTGAGTTCTCATTGGTTATTAACTTATTATGCTTAATTTTCTGAGCAGGTTCTTGATAAGGATCCATCCCTGAAACAATGGATATTGTCGAAAGTAAAAAGTATTAGTAAATCAGCTTCACCTAATGTTGTATCTGTTATCACCTCTGCTTTTGAGAGAATATTTAAGTCATTCACTGAACAGTTGATGGCAGAGGAGAAACTAGTAGACAGCGATTCCAGTCCCTCCAAATCTATCCGTAGGCAGTTTTCAGTTCCTAGAACACCCAGTGGTGCTCCTGACCAACTCTCAGGTCTGCAGCTGGAACACCATACCCCAAAAAAATCTGAAACAGATATACGTTCTAACCCAAGTCCTAATAGCAGTGGAGGTATAGTATCTATGGATGTGGACTCGATGGATCTCAGCGAGTTGTCGCGTGCCAGCTCATCGACGCCTAAAGCCCCGTTGACTAGTCAAACATCAGTGGATTTGCAAAGTAATTCATTTGGTAGAATTAATATGGAGAACCATTCTTCAAGACTGGAAAAGGATGTGCCTTCCTTCAATGCCTCTAGTGGGGGTCAAAATAGTAATTTTGAATCACCCAAACATCATTTTCCAAGCTGGCACTGTGACGGAGATCGAGATGCAATGGACATTTATTCAGCTTCAAGAAATCTCTGGCTTGGCTCATTGGGTCCTGAAGCAACTGAGCCACTCATAGGGTATCAGTTTGAAAGATTTGGTCCAATAGATAGTCTGTTGTATGTTCCTTTTAAAGGATTTGCAGTTATTGGGTATAAAAATATTATGGATGCTGTAAAGGCTAGGGAAGTTATGAGAGGGCGGTCTCCATGGGGTGCCTGTCTTATAATAAAGTTTTTGGATATAGCGTTAGGTACAAGAGGTGATATAAATGGAGTGGCAGTTGGCTCATGCTGTGATGTATATGTTGGAAATATTCATAGTCAATCAGATAAGGATGAGATGTTGTATGAAGTAAGAAAAGTGGTGTATAAGGGCCCAATTTCAGTTAATGATCTTGTGAATGAAGGCGCACTGTTAATGGAGTTTGGGACTCCTGAAGAAGCTGCTACAGTAATGGCACATCTTAGACTGTATCGTAAGGAAAAAAGGGAATTTATGACCCCAGTGGATAGATCAAGCCATGGATCTGTTCCCATGCATGTTGACTCGAGAAACAACAATCTTGGAAATGGTATTGTTAATTCACCTCATGCTCAACCTGTGGTTGGATTCAGGTATGAGATTAAGTATTTATTTATTTATTTATTTATTTTTTCATTGGGTTACATTTAGAGCTGGCAAAATGGGTGGGATCGGACCAGATGGGTAACAGGTCAAAATGAGTTTGGGTCAAAATTGGTAATTTTTACGTGCACGTCACAACATGTCTGGTTGGGTTGGGCCGATCCACTGACACCTTGTTTTCTGTTATTTTGGGTTTTGTAAATAATTGCATAAGCTATATTACTAAAAAGGCATTTTTCTAATAAAATTGTAACTAGTACATTCTAATCATTTGAATATGCTTTAGGAGAATTTTTATCTGTTCAACATGTTCAATCATCATTTCTTAGTCAATGTTATATTCGTTTTACTCATGACCAATAAAAAAAAATCAAATTTATGTGTTTTGGTACAAATGGTTTTAAAGGACCACTTCTAGTTATATCAGCAGTTGATGAGAATTGGGAAGTCTGACTTTGCTTATTACGTATAATCTTTTAAGTTTTAAAACTAGCTATGAATCTCTATACCTAAGCGCAAGGGCAAATATGCCACTTGGGTGAAATAACATCACCTAGAAATCCTAGAAACAACTAGCTATGAATCTCTATACTGAAAAGGCAGGGGCAAATATGTACATGTGAGGCTGCTGAGAACATTTGTGAGCCTAGAATAGATTTTCCACTGTGTTACAATAGTTCCAGTGTGTTACAAATCATTAAATAGATGTTTACAGAATCAACCTAATTTCAAAATCCCCTGTATTCTGTTCTACATGCTTATATGATTATATCAGTATCACTTGATTATCTAATCTTTGTGTATACTCAGATTTCGGTTTAGAATACTTATTATTCTCACTTTCATACTGATATCGATATCATATGAACTGGGTGAGGCAAAATTAATAAGATATTCGAAAGGAGATAATCAGACGATGTAAAAAAAATAGCAACGTTCTTTCGGTTTTGTTTTCTTTTAGTCATTGTACTTTGATCTGGTCTATTTTAGTCCCTCAAGTTCTAAAAGTATTCCAAGTTGAAAGAAAACCCGATCATAATACCCATAAAACATTACACCTAGGTCTGTCTAAGCATCAACATCATTTTAAGGCTATTATGGTCATCTTAAGTATTGACCAAATTAGAGCATCTCTCTTTCCTTGAATAACTAACGTCCACGTCATGGTACAATGACTAAAACGGAACAAAGCTGGAAACACATTGCTATATTTTTCACATTGCCCCTATAAAAATTTAATTATGTATTAGCATTTAGCGTTTTGATTGAGAAGATTAACTTAGGTCGTGTTGTCGTGTTTGGATGAAAAATAGAGGAGTGTTTCAAATTCAATTGGGCTTCTAAATCCCATGTAAAGGAGGTTTTAAAATTCTGTGGCTGGCAGGGGGAATTGAAATCCCAAGTTGATGCAGGGTTTTCAAGAACAAAATACCCTCATTTTCACATCTCATTACAAACCACAGTGCTCATATATAGACCAAAATTTCATCTCTTAAACTCTCACTTGCTTCACCACTACTTCTACAAACCCTCGTCGGGTCATCAATTTTTAAACTCTTCCCGTTTCATCGTGACTCAAGTTTCTATTTCGATTTTACTGTAATTTCAGTTGTTTATGCTCAATTTCCGGACATTTGTGTGCTTCAATTTTGAGTTTTAGGTCAATCTTTTGATTGATACGAATCATTTAAATTAGTGTTTTTTTGGGCTTTATTCACAAATACAGTTCTGTTGTGTCGACTGTCTCAAACGTGTTTTTGGTTTCAAAGTGCCGATTTTCTTAACTCTTAAACTGTGTTTTTCACTTCAAAGTGTCGGCTGTCATGTGTAAGTGCTTTCTTTTAAATTGTATAATTGGTGTGGTGTTTCACTTTGCATTTTAAGTTGGTAGATAATCATTTCAGGAAGTGATCTCTATGTATACACTTGTTTGTGGTGGGATTCTGTTGTTGTTCTTAGTTTTGTAGGTCGCTTTTTGGCTTGGCAGCATGTTGCTATTGATCTTGTTCATCTTGTTTGTTTTGATACATAATTGTTACAAGATATTTACCATGGGGAAAAGAATAAGAGGATAACTGTTGACAATCAATGATATATGACAAAACAGTTTATGAAAGTAAAAATAAACAATAAGGGTAGTTTTGTCATTTACTATTATTACAGTATTATACATCCCATGAATTTCTAACAAACCACACACATCAGAGTATTCAAATAACAGGATATAAAAGAGGTTATGGGCTCAAATCTCGTTGAAGACATTTATGAGATAGGTGGTGTATAGGTATGAAAAAAGATATTCGTTTATAAAATAAAAAAATCCTCTAGGAATTTAAATCCCATATCAAATGCCGTCTTATAAATTTTAGTATTCCTTTTATGGTCACAAGAAGATTAAAGTCATTACTCAGCTGAGAGCCCTAATAATATTAAAATGTATATAGTTTTCACCTAACCTTTTATTAGTAATTGTTTCAGTGTGTTTGATTTATCTGTCCGTTTATAACTTTATCATCCAGTCTTAGTTTAAAGTAAATAGGACCTTTAGTATCCATATATTTGTGAATAGGTCTCTACGATGACTGTTAAATTGGCTGTACAATTCAATACAAGATAATTTAATACAGATGACTGTTAAAGTCCTTTTCTTTTTTTTTTTTTTTTTTTTTTTTTTTTGCCAAATAGTCAAATTTTTTTTTTTTTTTTTTTTTTGGTTGTTGTTGCCAAATAGTCAAATTTTAAATACAAGTTTCAAGAATACAAGATGTTTAATGACATTTAAAAAAAAGGTGGTTGGTTTGCTATAATGCAATGAACCATTACTCATTATTGGGCAATCCACCATTCCCCTCTAATTTAAGGGTAATCCTTATATGCTTATTTTTCTTCCTTCCTTCTTTTTCTCCCCCATATCTGCTCCCATGTTTCATTTCTTCAACTTTCTATCTATTTACTTACATATTAATTATTTTGTTTTAATTTTAATATACGAAAATAACATTATCTTTTCACTTCAAAAATAAATAAACTTCGTATATTGATTATGTGTGTGCTAATTTGTTGCAATACCAACCTTTGTGGTCATATATATTTTAGAAACAGATTATTTGTTTGATATATAATAATGAATAAGTGCACATAAATTTCATAACCAACAAAAAATACAATTTTTTTTATATTATAATATTGTTATTTTCTATTGTTTAATGTCAATACTCAAAAATACTTGTACAATAATTTGAAGGTGCTCATGATATCAACTAAAATCAGATGTACAAAGTATCATGGTTAAGGTGGCTTTAAAAAATTTCAAAGTTGTTTATTTGTAAGAAGTGGGTTAGTGTCTGCACATTATTAACCAAGTACAATCAATTATAATGGGAATACCCGTTATATTCCTTAGTATTCCCATTGCTATTCTTATTTCCATTACCTAAAATGAACCAAGCACCCCCTTACCTTTGTTTACTTGTTAAAAAGAACTAGGAAAATGTTACAATTCGACACTTATATGGAACAATCTTGTTTAATTGGGAATATACTGCATCGTGATATTATTGTTTTTGTCTTTGATGTTAATGAACCATATCATGGTATACTTATGGCCATATGTTTGACTAGTCATGGGATGCACAACACTAATACCATGGAGCTGAATTCTCCAAGAATTACTATGGTAAATCAAGGAGCTACAATGCAAAGTGGATACCCATATCAAGCAGGTCCAATTTAATAACTCATAACCTACAAGTTGTATCTTTTTGAATTATTCTCATGTTTACTTTCTTGAACTTTTAGGTGCTCCTGAACAAAATTGGACATATGGGAATCCAGAAAATGTACCACATTCTACACCAATACATGGCCATAATTATCCACCACCACAGCCAATACAACCATCTTCATACATGCGACCTATGTATTATCCTCCAAACAGTTCATGGGATTCACATGGTCATATTCATCATGCACCTTTAAATCCTAACAATTTCTGTAACAATGCTGTAGTGCCTCCTTTCTTACCTGCTTCCGTGACTCCACTTGCTCAAATACAAGGGAATCCATTGCCGCCACATCATGATCAGATGTTTTATGCACCACCCCCCTTGAACACCATACCCACCCCTCAGCCTCACATGCCACCTCAGCAAAACATGCCATCTCAGCAAAACATGGCATCTCCATTTCCACCTCAGCAAAACATGGCATCTCCATTTCCACCTCAACAAAACATGCCACCTGCATATATTCATCCTGAAATGCCACCACCATTGCCGCCAACCCCTCCTTTTCTTGAGTTTCAGCCGCCGCCACCACCACCGCCCATGGAATCTTCAGTGGTGGGAAGTGGCGGATACTGGCAGGGCACACTGAGTAAAAGTGGGGTTCATTATTCCAATATACATGCGCGTAGATTGCATTCGGATGCCTGCAACTATGGAGATAGTTTGGCAGAGCCTGCAGAGTACTGATTTCTTTTATGTTATTACATGACCTTTTTTAGAAAGTTACAAGTGTTGCCAGCTTCTGATTATTTATGCTTCTGCTTTTGCAGATGGCCTGCAAAACTTGATATAACAAAGCGAACTGATTTTAGGCATGTGATGTCAACATTTTCTAGCACCCCACCGCATAAAGTGAGTTCCTTACCACACTTTACATCAGACTTGCGCTTTTTATTTATTAATGTTTGGTTCTTTAATATCTCAAACCTTATATTCTGAAGACTATAGCTAATTGGCATTTTATTGTCATGTGAAATCTTTGTGTATATCTGTTCGTTAGAATGGAGCAAGAGACTGGGTTGCAAACTGGAAAATGCATCAACCATAATTCTATTTAGTATATACTTATGTTATAGGCATGGATGTGAATCTTCTGGAGTACCAAAGTGTCAACTGAGTTTTTTTCTTTCTTTCTTCATCAAAGTTAAATAAGCACAAAGATGTGTATCTGAATCGTAAACTTTTTCTTCTCTACCTTTTCTAGATACTCCTTCACTTGACTAGTTTGAGTATGCTTATCTTTTTAGGTCTGTTCTGCAGTTCTATGTTTTTAGATTTAATATGTCTACCAAAATTGCCAGGAAGTTATATCTGTGAACTTTAGACATGAAGAAGAATATAAAATTTAGGAGTAAATTTTCTAAGGCAGGGCACGATTAAATTGTCTTGGCGTTGTGAACTGTGGTCAATTCGATCTTGTGTCTAGAGTCGTTTGGGCTAGAGATTTTAGTAATATCAGTCATATGTTACTTTTTTGTTCCAGCCCCACAGGTCCACATAGAAAAATGGTTTTTGCCAGAAAATTTTTACCAATAATACCCATAAATCATCACCAATTCACAACCATTTTGAGTTTTTGTCATACATGTTAAGGGTAGGCGTTTTAAATTCCGACACATCATTTAAGGATACATGGGTGACAAAATTTGATTGGAGCAAGGCTGATCCATTCTTTCGGGGACCATGAATTAGTAATAGGTTTGTGGATTCTGATGCACGTTAGCCCATGCCATAGGGAGATGCTAGCTTGGTTGTGGTGGACAAGGTTTAAATAAAAAAAAATGTGAAGGTGAAGGTTATGTGTCAAAAGGCTTGGGAAACATGAGAGTAGGAGAGAAGCATGGTCTCGTGTCACTAAATTTATTGTCTCTTAAAAACACAGGCATACATTGTCCACGGCCATATGTTTGTACTATGCTACTTGCCTTGGTATGTTTCCGGGCCGAGACAATTTTATGAGTTTGCAAATTGTTTTAAATGTGGTTGCTCATGAATTTTGTTTATTAATAAAAAAATTGTGTCTAGATCATGAGAATATGATTTACTCAAATTAGCCAGGAATCATGAATTCATGATTTGTCGTATATTTTAAAAATCCGTGTCATCATTATGAGAACATAACTATATTTCTTACATAATGGTTGGTGAGCCACTAAATTATGTAAGGGATCACACAATCTTTGAAACGATGGTCAAAATTCAATCATTGAATGGCAAAGTAAGAAGCTGATTTAATTTTGTGTACATAACATCCCTAAGACGATGTGCGCTGCCTATGTCTTAGAATTATTCTATCAACAATGGTCTAAACTATCTTGGAAAATTAGCCAAAGTGAGCTTTTGGAGATCGTTTGGGACTGCATTAGTGGTGTGAAAAAAGATAGACATGTGGCCTTCTTAACCAAAAATTTAGGTTTCTTGTGCAAGTTGATTTAGGTTGTTAAGAAAGGGTCTATTTATTTATTTATGTGCTGGGAAGGTAAGTGAATAAGTGGTAAGTAGTTGCTAGTGAAACACAAGTAAAATTCATCTTTGCTATAATGTTGTCTTAAATATGGCCTTTGGTGATGGGACAATTCATTTGGCAAGTTATACAGACTAAGTTTCTGAGGCAAGGTAACCAATGCCACAGGGAGATACTATTGGGTTTGTGGTGGACAAGGCTTTTATAGAGAAAAGGCTGAGGCGAATAAGGCCGTCCTCTGAAAATCTTAGGAAATATGAGCATTGAACAGTATGGACTCATGTCGCTGAACTTATTGTCTTTCCAAAAACATGTCCATAAATTGCTAGCGGTGATGAACCAATCTCTCTGGTAATGTGGAGATGAAATAGGATTAGGATTGGTACATGCTCCTTTTTAACTGATAAAGTGAGGAAGCTCTATTAAGATTCATTTGTTTAACAACTAGAAAGGTTTACTAATTGTAGCTGATTGGTAAATCTTCAATAGGTATTAACATCTACTCATTGCAAAGCCCATATATATTCATAAGGAACCAATAAGTGACACCAAACCTCAATAGGTATAATATTCAGTTCTTCAATATGATGGTATTAAGGTAATAATAACACTTTATGACCCTTCTATACTAAATAGCACTATGCAAGTAAACCTAAAAAAGGAAATGAACTAACTTTGTCTAAAGTCTAAACTTCATAGAATTCTCATAATATAGAGAATTTCCTTAATTTTTTTATCTCAAGACCTAAAACTACCTCAAGATAAATCCGGAATATAAAAATGCCCCTATTTCAACATGTTACTAATTTTCCTTCGAGATTCATGTCATATTTACTCTTTTACGGGTGAAAATTTGCAACAACACGAGTGCAACCGAACTATGTCATTATTTGGTCACCTGTTTGTAGGCTCCATTTGGGCTTGGCCCAAAATATGTGACATTTTAGTTCCCCTCGGCTTGTACTCCTTCATTTTAGTTTTTTGGCCCAAGTGTCTTACCTCAAGTAATTAACTCTTTACCTGTTTTGACCTTGCTCTTGCAACATGTCCAACAGAGTTGTGAAATGGATCTCTCTAATCAGGATTTGGGCCTTTTAAAGACATTCATCGAGTCATATCTTGAAGAATGTCTCGTAATCTAGTCATGTAATTTATTGTTTCTATACATGTGTGATGACTGATTTATATATCAAATGGGACATACTATTCTAGGATACTACCATATGACTTTTGATTCGATTCATGAACTAACCATTCTAGGCTCGATAAAACCAGATATCATAGTTGATACGGAGGGAATTTCTGACCCGTCTATTGACTAATTTAACTATTCTTGCTTAATAAGTCATAGCCATGCCTGCAACAGATTCATATGTTACGTAAAATCAATGTACTGCTTTAAATGCTCATTTAAGTTTAAGATTTCAAGTTTGGATCCAGTAAGCATAATGTAATTAAATTGTTGCGTGTGATGCAGAGAGAAGTATGTCAGCTGCTCCCGACTTCTGCCGGTGACCATAAAGGCGTAAGTTATCTTTTTCTTATTGAAGTATCATGTTTTTGGTATTTGATTGTAATTCTATACTTGAAATGAGCACCATTAAGCCAAACATTCCTGATTATGAGAAATTCTCGTGGGTTTAAATTTGGATATGTCGGTGTATCTTTTTTTGATACAATGTTTATTTTGTATATTGCTCCTTTTAAATTTTGCATTAAATAAATAAATTGAGCAAAATCAGTTGTGACCGTTGTGATTTAGTATTGGCTGGGAATATTCTTATTTTTGCTTAAATGAGGCTGACTGTATTTACGAGTAATGGGGTGTAATCTTATAGTAGATACATGGAAGTTTAAGTTATACTATCAGTAGTGTTTTCTGTAGCTCTAGATAATGATTGATGTTTAAGAATAACCAAATGTTAGTATGCAGTTTCCTCCTGCGGTTCCAGTTACTTGTCTTTAGGTAATTGGATTTTCCATTTTTTTTTCTTTCAAAAAGTAGAATCGTGAATTTTATTAGAAAATAGGTCACTGTTGTAACTGAGGTCATTCTCATATATAATGTAGAGGAAATCAATAATTAAATATTTAGACCTGATTTTTACCGCTATAGTTTGTTTGAATGTGCAAGTGAATCCGGAATAGCAGTGTTGCATTTTTTGGTTGGAGGGGTTATGTAGTATAATCACATGTTCTAATCTCTATGTTGGGACTAGATAAGTGTTGATATGTTCATGGGTGGGAACCTTACCTGGGATGCCAGTTTGGATCTTCTTGGGGTTGGTGGCTGCGGGTCTGAAATAGGAAAATATAACCCAACCTGTACATGACATGGTTAACTGATCACGTCAAAATGTTGGACGTGCATTCAGACACAGGTTGATTAAAAGTCACATAGTTCTTGTTCAGTTTAGTTCCAACGGTGACCAATTTATAGAATTAAGTGTATCAAAATTGTTATTTAGGTATTTAATAATCTGCTGATCCCCCCACTGTGCACGTGGTGGGTAGCAACAGAAGTAATCATATTTACAATATTGGTGTAATCTTATTTCAGATACATGTGTTTAAGTTCTACTATTAGTAGAGCTTTTTGTTGCTCAAAATAGCGATATCAATTTAACCAAATGTTGGAGGTTTCAAGTAATCATCTCTTGTCCAACTTGCATGGTCAATGCGGTTAAGATTAAACCTGTGTATCTTTGTGAAATTTTATTTCATTACCATGTTCTTCAAGCTTTGTCATGGACCTGATGTTTTACTTTTTTGTCTTTTGCAGTTTCAGGATTTTATATCATACTTAAAGCAGAGGGAATGTGCAGGGGTGATAAAAATTCCAGCTACCAAGACCATTTGGGCGAGACTTCTATTTATTCTCCCTCACTCCAATGAGACGTGTTCTCTTCTCTCTGTTACTCCTGATACGACAGATTGCCTAATTGCTCTTGTTTTACCTAAAGAAACTAATTTTGAATGGGTATAATTACCTGAGAACCTCTTTCCTCGAAGAAAAGAAGGAAATATTGGCTCCTCTACAAGGTGGATTCCTGTATCTGATGATTACGGGTTTGGGCGAAATAGTATTTTTTGATGTCAGCAGTTGTACATAAGAATTGGTATGTAGCATAGTGGAGTTAATTAAGTAGATGTTAATGTTGGTAGTTAACTTTTAAGGCTTATTTGCTAGAGAAATTTATAGTTCTAAATCTGTAGTTAATTTTTGTTTTTCACATTTGACTTTTGCATGGATCCAGTTGTATATATGGTTCGATCCGCTCTTTGAAACAACAGCCCCACATTAAGTCCATTTTACAGTTGCCAATCATTTTGAACATCAGACCATTCAATCGGCTCCATATCAAGTCTATTTTAAATACGGGTTTGGGCGGTGAATTTGAAATATTGCAACACAACTAAGCTTCATGTTTGGGAAACCTTGGAATGTCTAAAATTCAATTTTCATCGTTAGTGTTTTCTTTAAGCTATGTAAGATCGTTTATCTTGGTCTTATATCCGCATATGGGTGATGTTTTTTCATTTGGGATCTAAGACTATGTTGAAGTTGTTATAATATATAACAAACTTTTGCCAAAAGAAAAGTTAGTCAATTAGTAGACATGCATTCTTAAACTCAGCATTGACAAAAAATAACAAGTGTGTTGAACTGACTATAAATGGACTTCATGAAATCGAGTGGAGTCATTACACTCAAATATGTCTGTAATTGAAGGGGCATAAGCATAATCAACAAAAGAAAATGTATTTCAAACTTGTGACATAATCCTTATAATTTTTGGTTACTCAAGAAAGTCAAGAGTGAGTCAATTGTTCAGGACCTTGCCATCCTATTTGTTTGCGGAAGAAAACTGAAAGCGAGTGCAATTTATACTCTTATAAATAAATGGAAGTGGGAAATATGAACAACAAATCAGAGTGGCGCAGCGGAAGCGTGGTGGGCCCATAACCCACAGGTCCCAGGATCGAAACCTGGCTCTGATATGTTAGAGTGGCTTCCGAATCTTTTTTTACTTTTTTAATCCAAATCATACGCTGTCATTTTAAGTTTTTACCATGCATACGGCGAAGTTTCATTGGTAGCCTACTCTATTCTATGCTTCATATTTATTAATCACTATTTTCGAATACCAATTTTACAAAAGATTATTTAGAATAAAATTGTCGCAATAACATATCTGGATATGTAACATTTGCTGTCTTTTTTGAAATTTGGAAGCAATGAAACACGTCTGATTCAAAACGGTATAGTAATCACCTGCATAGTCAAAGAAACAAGAGCATGAATTATTAAAAAAATGGAGTGGACATTCTAACCATCATATTATGAAGATTGATATTTTCTTAATGATTCTTTTGTTGTTAAGATGTAGCTTTTATACCCCCTATTTTTTTGTTAATCTTTGATTAAGATTCTGATTGCTTGCTATTTATCTACTAGTACTTTATTAGAGTGCTTGCTATTATGAAGATTTGCTTTGTATTACGTTAATTTATTAAAGTTTGTTTTCTACTTGTATATTGAGTTTTAGTTGTTTACAAAGAGTTGATCAACAACTTTTCTTTTAAAAGCTCATAGAATAACACTATTTAATAATAGATTGCTCGCCGTATAAGTACTTTTGGACTATAACATTTTTGGTAGTATTGATCAACATTTTTACATGTATCTAAATTTTGCACATCGAAAGGGCCTAGTTGTTGTTATCGCCCAAGACAACCAAATGATCTATATATCTGGTCCTATATATTATCGAAATGTACATGTAGCGTTGATATGTGAATGAGTTTGTTAACATATAGAATTGATTAAATATCCTCTTTGAAGCATCGAAGAATCATATCTAGTTCTTTGTTAGTATCTTGCATATCATAGTATTTTTTTTTTATCATCAAATCATAAAAGTTTCAATTCGTGACTTGATTTATGACTCGATAGCAAGAGCCACAATGTAAATTGTACGTATAAAACAAAAAGAATACACGCAAGATTGTGTGAGATACGTAAGGTATGTTTAAGTAACTGTCGCTCACTGGAACTAGAGATGTAGGCTATGTTTGGCGCGGAGTTTTTTTGGAGATTTTTGAAGTGATGAGCGGTGAGAAATGAGCTTTTTGATTTTTAGTGTTCGTTTGGCAAAAGAGCGGTGAGCTTTGCTATTTTTTAGCAATACTCATTTTTCCAATGCTTATTTAAGAAGCTGTGAGCGGTGAGTTGTGGTTACTGCTCACTGCTACTTTTAACAAACACACCCGTAGTTGTAGATGAAGATGAAGTGAAAGTTAAAAAACGTAGATTATTTTTATATGCCATGAAATAACATTTAATTTTAGGAGATTATAAAAGATTATTTATTTTATTTTTATTTTTTTGAAAAGCACATAGATATAAAAAACTCTCTAAAGAGAAGCCCAAGGGCATACACCAACAAAAACACCAGGGCCATCAAGCCGAAGACCAATACAAGCTAACAAAGGAAAACAAAGATGGTGGAGAAAAGATCACCACATGAAAAAGGGATTAAAACACCTTAACAGCTATCGCCTATTAGAAAGGCCCATCTCTAAACCAATATCAGAAGGCTTTGACACCCAAACACGCCAGTTTAAGACTTTCTTTTCCTTACGCCATCTGTTGGAAAGCCATAAGAGGGACGAAAATTGAACTCATGGAAAGATATCGACCTTTAGCTTCTCTTGTCTTTCTTCAATCTTAGAATGGACCACCTTATTTCTCCAAGCCTATATATGCCATAACATGCTATAGCATACACCATTGAAGATAGTTTTTCCATAGCCGGGGAAGTTATTCCTTAGGGATCCTGACACTAAATCCATAATTGATAGATTTGAAGGAACACATATACCCCACCAGCTCAGGCATTTTCGCCATATAACTAGAGATTTTGAACATGAGATAAAAATGTGCTCTCTAGTCTTAGGATGATCACCACATAAAGATTATTTTTTAAAAATCTCTAATAAATTATGTCTGTCAAACAAAGCGAATATTTTTTATAGCTTATTTTTTTCGAAAATAAATATAAACTTTTTATAATCTAGCGTGCCAAATATGACTTTAATGTTGATGAAAAATATCACTGAATGTTGAGCAATTTCATGTGATTTTGTTTATCCATTTTGAGTCTAAGAATTTATTTTAGATTACAACGAAGGTTTTTGTTTAATGCTTTAAAATTTTTATATTTATTTTAAATATTTAAGGTTCATATAATAATGTGACGATATCCATAATTAATATCTTCAGCTTTTAGTAGAATTTATAAGTCAAATATTTTAGGGTTACAATTTTTTTTTGAGTTAATTGCAAAAACCGTCCTTAAAGTTTGACAAAATTGCAGATTTAGTCCAAATACGCGAAAATTGCAAATATGGTCCCAAAATGAAATTATTTTGCAAATTTGGTCCCAAGTGACTAACTCCGTTAACCGGCGTTATCTTTTCCGTTAGTATGTGGCAACGTTAGTCCATTAACTAAACAAGAATTTACAACGTTAGTCCTTTAACTAACGGCCGTTTTATAAAAATTCAAAATAACTTATAAAAATTCAAAAAAATTTATAAAAATTGGAAAAAATTTATAAAATATCAAAAAAAAAAAAATTAAGAATCCGAATTTTTTTTAAAAATCCGAAAAATTCGAAAAAATTTATAAAAATTTAAAATTTTCTTAAAAATCCGAAAAATTAGAAAAAATTTATGAAAATTCTAAAAAATTTATAAAAATTTGAAAAACTAATAAAAATTCAAAAAAACTTATAAAAATCCAAAAAATTCAAAAAAATCGAAAAAAATTATGAAAATTCTAAAAAATTTATAAAAATTCAAAAAAACTTACAGAAATTAAAAAAAAAATTATAAAAATTCGAAAAAATTTATAAAAATTCAAAAATTTATAAAAAATCGAAAAATTCTTAAAAATTTATAAAAAATAAAAAAATTTTCAAAAATTTATAAAAATTTATAAAAATTCAAAAAATTTTAAAATATTTTAAAAATTCGAAAAAATTTAAAAAAATTCGAAATTTTTTCAAAAATTCGAAAAAATTTATAAAAATTCGAAAAACTTATAAAAATTCAAAAAAACGTATAAAAATTCGAAATTTTTTTAAAAATCCGAAAAATTCGAAAAAATTTATAAAAATTCTAAAAAACTTATAAAAATTCGAAAAATTTCCTAAATTCGTATAAAATCAAGGATAAAAGTGTGTCTGCATAGTTTCATTTCTCTTTGTTTTACCCACGATTTGAAAAATCATATTTCTTTGTATAAAATCTTGTTCAAGTAAAACAGAACTCAATTTTCATTCCACTTTTGTGGAGCTAGTTTTAAACTATACACAGATTTATCAGTTTGCAAACTCTATTGTGGTTTTTATCAAAATACCTTAGGGAAATTTATTGTAAACTTTTAGAATTTTTTCGAATTTTTCGGATTTTTAATTTTTTTTTAGAATTTTTATAAATTTTTTCGAATTTTTCGGATTTTTAAAAAAATTTTGAATTTTTATAATTTTTTTCGAATTTTTAGGGTTTAGGGTTTATAAAAATTTTTTGATAAATTTTTTGAATTTTTTTAAGTTTTTTTGAATTTTTATAAATTTTTTAGAATTTTTATAAATTTTTGAATTTTTCGGATTTTTATAAGTTTTTTTGAATTTTTATAAGTTTTTCGAATTTTTATAAATATTTTAGAATTTTCATAAATTTTTTCGAATTTTTCGGATTTTTAAAAAAATTTCGAATTTTTATAAATTTTTTCGAATTTTTAGGGTTTATAAAAAAATTTTGATAAATTTTTTGAAATTTTTGAATTTTTATAAGTTTTTTAGAATTTTTATAAATTTTTTCGAATTTTTCGGATTTTAAAAAAAATTTCGGATTCTTAAAATTTTTTTGATTTTTTATAAATTTTTGAATTTTTATAAATTTTTTCCAATTTTTATAATTTTTTTTGAATTTTTATAAGTTTTTTGAATTTTTATAAAATGGCCTTTAGTTAAAGGACTAACGTTGCAAATGCTTGTTTGGTTAATGGACTAACGTTGCCACATGCTAACGGAAAAGATAACGCCGATTAACGGAGTTAGTCACTTGGGACCAAAATTTGCAAAATAGTTTCATTTTGGGACCATATTTGCAATTTTCGAGTATTTGGACTAAATCTGCAATTTCGCCAAACTTTAAGGACGATTTTTGCAATTAACTTTTTTTTTTTATAAAGATGTTTGACAAAGTGGTTCATTTCACAGCAAAGTTTGAAATCAAATGAAAAAGACATGTGTATGAAAATCTAAACAAACACACAAATTATTGAAGTTTATTTGAGTAAACTGCAAAAAATGTCTATAAATTTTTCGAAAAATGCAAAAAATATCCTGGAAGAAAAAAACTGCAAATATTGTCCTTAACGTTTCAATTTTCTGCAAGTTATGTCCTTGAAGCGTTACTGCAGCTGCAAAAAATGTTTTTTGGCTAACGCTCGTTAGTTTTTTCACGTTAGAGGCCTGTGAAATAACTATTTTACCCTCGCCTATTACAAAGACATTTTTGGCAAGAACATTTTTTTTAGTTTACTATTCATTTTCTTTTTGACTTCCAATCACCACCACCCTTACCACCACCACCACACAACCATCACCACCACCCTCTACCACCACACAATCACCACCTTACCACCACCACCACACAACCATCACCACCACACAACCACCACCATGCTTCTGATCAAACATAGGGCAAAAAAACTGCAGTTGTAACCAAAAAAATAAAATTGTTTAACCATGATTATGTAAAATCTATATATATGCGTATTAGTTGTAACGAGATCTAATTATATGTGTATTAGTTGTAAAAATTCACGGATCACAACATCTCATAACACAAAAGTATATTAAAACCACTAAATTTAAATATATTCATCATAAAAATGGACACAATTATGATTTTGGTGTGCAAGAAGAGAGGCTCCGAAATTTTATGCCTCAAAACTTACCAAAAATACTATATATCGATGTAAACATAACAAAAATTAGTTATTGCTCAATATATAATAACTGATGCCATACATATTCATACTTAACAAAAATTTAACAAAAATCAACACCAAAATGAACAAAAAGTATAATAACCAAGTCAAAGTTATAAGAAATCAACGGTTAGGATCTGTAGACCTTCCAAAATCAGCAAGTTTCCTTGATCTATTAAAATAGCCACAAACGACTTCGCATGCGACAAATGCGGCACCACCACATCAGTCCCCTTCCCTTTCATACTCCACTCTACAGCCTATTCGCTCTCACTAACGGACTCAAACAGAATATCCATCCAGCGTTAACTCGCCGTAACGGCGTCTTTTGCGGCGTTTGTTTATAGCTCGTTGACTCAGCCGATTCGTACTTACTCGACTCGTCGTCATTTTCTCAATCGGATGATCGCACCGGTGAAACGCCGCGGTTCCGTACGTAACGGTGTCGCTGAATCGACGGTGATGACGTCACTGACGGATAGTTTTTATTGTTGTGGTTATGGCTGGATCCGAATAAATTTGAGAACGATGCGAAGCGGATTAAGTTTTAATCCACCCATCACCCCCAACAACGACTACCTGTAACCCACCAATGAATGTGACTCAAGTCAAATGGTTAGAGGTGGCAAAACGGGCGTGCCGGGCGGGCACGGGCAAGGGCTTAAACGGGCACGGGCTAAACGTGCACATGTTATACAAATCGCTTAAATCGCTTTATAGAAGACCGAAAATGATGAAATAAATTCCTTAAACGTAATACCCCATTTATATTTAAAAAATTAAATATATTATATATATATATATATATATATATATATATATATATATATATATATATATATATATATATATATTATATAAGTTTTTCTTCAAAAACGATTATAATGTTCTCTAATTGAGAGAAAATATGTGCCCGTTGTGCCCATTTAACTTTTCAATGGGCTAAATGTGCCCATTTCAAAAAAAAAATTGAGCTAAATATGCACAAATCTTTTACAAAGTAGCTAAAATTAGCTAATTTTTTTATTTTGGGCATAAATTGCTACCTCTACAAATGGTATTTCATTTTGTAATTTTAAGGAAGGAAAAAAATAAAGAAAAAAAGATTATGTTATGGTGTTCTTGAGAAAAAAAAATAAAACTAATATGAATTGATGGTATCTTGTTGTAGAAGATATAGACACCGACGGATAGCTTTTGTACCATTAATTTATTAATCATCAAATTTTGATTGTAAAATACTACTGTAAAAAAACTTAGTCATAAACGAAACCTTGAATCAATTTAAATTAATACCCGATTGTTAATAAATATATACACGTTCTTGAAATAAAATCAAGCAAATCAGATTTTTGTTAGTGGTTAATATAGAAGATAATTTTTTTTTTGGCAAAATCAAATTTAAATAATAATAATAATAATAATAATAATAATAATAATAATAATAATAATAATAATAATGTTAGTGGTATGGGTTTCTCTTCTTCTCATTTTCTTCCTTTGAGAAACTTGGGAAGGATGTTGTGGCCCTACTGAAGCGGATCCGAAAGTTCTCTGTGACTCAAGACATTGGGGCACGTGCCGCTGCCCATATATTTAGTAGGATTAGCTTTGCAATAGCTAGAGGAGTGGGGGCCCCAGTTAGTATCTCGGCTCCCCTCTAATTTCATGTAAATCCTATGATTTTCTAATAAAGTGATGTTTTATAATAATAATAATAATAATAATTATAAAAATGACCGAAATCTGGGTTTGGTCACTGGAGAAGATGAATATGAAGGGTAAAAGGTGGTGGTGATGGTTATGTGGTGGTGATAGGAAGTCAAAAAGAAAATGAATAGTAAACTACAAAAAATGTTCTTGCAAAAAATATCTTTGTAGTAGGCGAGGGTAAAATAGTCATTTCACAGGTATCTAACGTGAAAAAACTAACGAGCGTTAGCCAAAAAACATTTTTTGCAGCTACAGTAACGCTTCAAGGACATAACTTGCAGAAAATTGAAACATTAGGGACAATATTTGCAGTTTTCTTTCGAGTACATTTTTTGCATTTTTTCGAAAAATTTAGGGACATTTTTTGCAGTTTACTCAAGTTTATTTGAGTCCTTTTGTGATTGAAAGTTAATTCAAGTATCTTATATTTTGTGCTTAGTAGTTTAGATTTTTGAGTTAAAACCATGAAACTTGTCTACAAGCTAGTAACTTCTTTTGATCGAAGAATTCAAACTCATGTAGTCCTGTTTCAGGGGGCATCAATCATTTTAATGGAACGACAGATGTTGAGTGTTAAAGAAGATGATCAGGAAGAAGAAAAGAAGATAAGGTGAGTGGGTGACTTTATGTGCTATTGGTTTTGTCGTTTGTGAGTTTACGCGTTTTTTTTTTTTTTTTTTTTTTTTTTTTTTTTTTTTTTTTAATCTTTCCTGGTATTTATTATTTTATTTTGAACTTTTTTGTTGTTTACATTTTCAACAGAATGTGTGGTTTTATTTTGTAGTTGTGCTTGATGTAGAGCAACCAAAAAGAAATAAGTACATATTTAGTTGCACTTTTAAGTAAGGGAATATATTAGCTACAATTAGTTGTAGTCAATTGGCTACAATTTTGTGCTATAAATGTGGGCTTTTATTTTTTTTGTGAGTCCTGATTCTTTTCTGTGAGTCCCTGATTTATTGCTATTGTGTTTTTTGTGAAGGAATTGTAGTCAATTGGCTACATATAATTGTAGCCAAGCTATCCCTTTAAGTAAATGTTTTTGTTACTTTTGATTACACTATATTATACCATTTAATTTTGTAGTCTTTATTTTTGTATTTGCTTTTAGACTACCCTTAGGCTAGGCACAATAATGGGGTAGACCGACTCGGTCATGCAGGTCGGCATCGGTCGTCCTTGTTGTGGGAGGTCTCGGTCGCTGAGGGTCGAGGACTCGACCTAGGTCGAGTGGTGTGTTGTGTGTGTTTTAATTTAATTAAAATGTATATTTATCGGGTATGTTTTTTTAGTGTATGTCGCCTTATTGTGCCTAAAAGGTCGGCTATAGGTCGCAGGAGAGAGATAGCTGAGGTGGCAGGAAAAGTGAGGGTCGGTGAGGGTCACTACTGTAAGTAGCCTTAGTGGTCATCGAAAAACACTCTCACTCACCTTCTACCTCAGCGTCACCTTAGCTTTCTCTCTCCATTTACTTCCCTTCACTCCCTCTCACTTTTCACCCACATTAGTCACACCACCCCCACCTTTCAATTAAATTAAATAAACCCTACAAAGTACCCCCACAAACTCACAAACCAAATAAATAATATAACATTGCACGATTACCAAGTGGTGAGCAACTCACCATTGTTAGATGTTTTTGGGCTAACTCACGCATGAGTGAGGGTTGGTTTAGTGGGGTCATGCGCCACCCAAGGCTCACCAAGGACCACTACGGGTAGTCTTATTGAGAAGAATAATAAAAATGAGAAGCGTGAGAAGTAATTATAACCCCACATTTTAAATGTGTGGTTAGGCTAGGCGTAATAACATCCTCAACCGATTGGGTTGTCAGGGTTGGATTGGGTTGTCGTTGTTGTGGGGTCGGGGGTTAAGGGTTGGAGTCGGTCGAGTGTGAAGTGGGTCGAGGAGGTAACCGATTTGGACAATCGATCAAATTGAGAAACAAACAAATATGTGTGTGTTTAATTAATTATATTGTATTTTTGTGGGGTATGCTTTTTTTTAGTGTTGGTCGCCTTACTGTGCTTAAAAGTTTGTTTCTAGGTCGCAACAGAGAGAAAGTTGATGTAGCAGGAAAAATATGGGTTGATGATGTTGTTATTCGGGGTAGCCTTATGGTTACTTATCATCCTTCTAATTTTAATTATTTGTCTCATTTGATCCTAACTCTACATGTTATATCTAAAATGGCTTGAACAAACAAAAAAATAAATCTGAAATGGATTATGTGAATACTATATATTCAATGATTCAGCTTCATTTATCTAGTTTTGATACTATGTAGGATTTAGTTATTTTACTTTATTTGTGTTTCAAAAGTGTTGGCTTTCATGAGAAAAGTTCCATACGAAATAACATTTATCTAAGGAACAAATCACAAGATCTCAACCATCCATCCGCCTTCTATCCAACGGTTTAGATTAATTATCATTTTAAAATTAAAATATTCTGAGGGGCATTTTAGTCATTTTCTATTTCATAACAAAACCCTTTATTCACACACACACACTCACCCCGATACACAAACACACAACGGTTACTCTCTCTCTCCCCAATTCGTCTAACCCTAAACCACCCCTAAACCACCGTCAAACCACCGCGAAACCCTAATTCTTTAAATCATTCAATTAAAATGGACATACGAGATGAACTAGCTCTATCTAAAGGCGGTTCGTTGGCTAAATCGGATTTATTGCTACTTTCCGATCAAAATAAACTTCCAAATGAAGATTCTGGTATATTTTTAGCTTATTTTGTTATATTAGTCAGTATATGTTGCTTCATTGCTTATTTTGTTGCTTATTTTTTATTATTTTTTGTATAGATGTGATATGTTGCTTATTTTGATTTTAAAACTTTTTTGGAATAATATGGCTTGGTGATGAGTTATATGAATCAGCAGATTGAAGTTATGATGGAATGAGTGTTTGGATTAGCTTATTTCAGCCAGTAGATTGAAGTCTTGTGATCGATTATATTATTTTGTGACTTTATTAGCTTATTTTGTGACTGTATTAGCTTATTTTGTGATCGATTAGTTTATTTTTTTTGATGGAATGAGTGTTTGGATTAGCTTATTTCAGCTAGTAGATTGAAGTTTTGTAATGGAATGAGTTATATGGAATGAGTGTTTGGATTAGCTTATAGGAATCAGTAGATTGAAGTTTTGATGGACTGAGTGTTTGGATTAGCTTATTTCAGCTAATAGATTGGAGTTTTGTGATCGATTAGCTTATTTTGTTGCTTATAGGAATCAGTAGATTGAAGTTTGTGATCGATTAGCTTGTTTTTTGCTTATTTTCATATTGTTGTAACATATAACTTGATTCATGCTTGTAACATATAACTTGATCCATGTGATTTATATTGAATCCCATGTGATTCATTCTAAATCCCATGAGATTCATACAGAATCTCATGTGATTCTTAATGCTTTTTTATTGTATAACTAATGCTTATGTTATGTTATGTTATTTATTATTTTTTATTATTTTTATTTTAGGTGTTGTTAATGCTAGTTCTAGTGGTTCGCCTAGGAAGAGGTGGATTCCATCGAGTATGCGTCAATCAATGGGCAAACCTGCCAATAAAGTTTTGAACCCGACGCCGTTGTATCAGTTTAATCTTTATGAGAAGTTGGCAACTGTTGTTATGGTGAAGGCGCCGGTTGTTGTTCAAGAGAAGGAGAAGGTGCCGGTTGTTCAGGAAAAGGCACCGAGTGTTGTTCAGGAGAAGGAGAAGGTGCTGGTTGATGTTGTTAAAGTTATTTCGGATGTTGTTACTGATTTGGCAAATGAGAAGCGTAAGGGTGATCTTACAAAGGATAAGCCACATGATAAGGTGAAGGATAAGCCACATGATAAGTTGAATGAAAAGCCACAGGATAATACACAGGATAAGCCAAAGGACAAGCCAAGGCCAAGGGACAAGCCAAAGGACAAGCCGACGCCAAAGTCTGTTTCACAAGTTAAGACAAAGGCTGCTACTTTGAGTTCCAAGGATAATCCCCAAGTTGAGACCAGTACAAAGGCCTCGGAGACGAAGTCTGTTAAAGCATTATCGGAAGCTCCTATTTTGAGGTTGAATAAGCCAGTTCAGGAAGAAGTTAAACCCAAGCGGAAAAGGGTTTTATCAAAAGTAGATCAGAGTAAAAAAAAATCGAAGGTCAAGCTGCAAAAAGTTGTAGATCTGTCTTTTTATGTAATTAATACAGAATCCCATGGGATTCTATATGATCCCTTGTGATTCATATAGAATCCCATGGGATTCATACTGAATCCCTTGTGATCAAGTTATTTATATTATGTCTTTTTTTATGTAGACACCGATGATTTTCAAGATACTGAAGTTTATCGTAAGAAAAATAATTTGAAGAGTAAGGTTGTGTTGAAGAGAAAGAGGGACAATTCAGGTTCTGATTCTTCCGATTCTGCATCTCCTGAGCAAGTTATACGTAAGGAGAAAAAGAATTTGAAGGTCAAGCTGCTAAAAGGTGTAGTTTCTTAGAATTCTGTCTTTTTATGTAATTAATACAGAATCCCATAGGATTCTATATGATCCCTTGTGAATCATATAAAATCCCATGTGATTCATATGGAATCCCTTGTGATCAAGTTATTGATATTATGTCTTTTTTATGTAGACACCGATGAATTTGAAGATTCTGAAGTTGATTGTAAGAAAAAGAAATTGAAGGGTAAGGGTGTGTTGAAGATAAAGAAGGACAATTCTGCATCTCCTGAGCAAGTTATACCTAAGGATCTTATGAAGAATCTGTTGAAGAATTCGTTTGTTAAAGAAGAATCTGATGAGGAGATTGAATTGAAGTCGAAGAAGAAAGGTAAGAAGAAAGAAAAGGAGTTGACGCCTAAAGAAGCACAACATGAAAAGTATCTTTCTGATTTTCCAATTCTTCATGCTAGGACAGCACCTACTGCTCTTTATACTGCCATCCATGGCTCAAAAAAGGTTAATATGGAGAAGTTTCTGGCAGAGATAGGTTTTAGTTCATTTTACAAGCTTAATATAGACTACATTCCGTCAAGGTTGGGTAGGTATGTGGTTTCAAAATTTGATGCAGAGACTTACCGGTTGAATTTGGATAATGGCGAGTCAATCGAGGCCACTCATTCCAAAATTCATGATATGTTAGGTATTCCTATTGGTGGTCAATCTTTTTTTTTTCTTTAGAATCCAGACCAGTTGAAGATGACTTTGAGAAGGATTGAGTTCGTCAGTTTTACCCTAAATCAATTAAGGATATCCGAGTGAATGATATCACTTTGAAGTTGATTAAGTCTAAGGAAGTCGACTTCCTTTTTAAAGTTAACTTTCTTACACTGTTTACAAACACGATGAGTATGGTTGCTGGGTTGAAGGGGCAGATTAATTTGGATGTTGTTAGGCGGGTTCGTGAAGATACTAAAATTAGTGGTATTGATTGGTGCGACTACATTCATAGCTGCCTTAAATACAGTAAACTCCCGACAACTCTACTTAACCAATACACTGGTCCATATACCTTCCTCATTATAAGTTTTACATTAAACGAAGTTTTAAATTATTTTCATGTTTGTGTGACTTATTTGTTGTAACTTTCTTACACTTTTTTTTTTTTGGTTTTTTTTTCAGCTTTTGTATTTAGATTCAACAAAGTATGAGAGGCTTTCTGTTGTTCGCACATGTCCGGCTATCAAAAACTGTAATAACCCAAAAATTTTCGAGTTATTAACTTTCTGTAAACCTGAAGCAATTGATTATGAACTTTAATCAAATTATTTTATTCACCTTGGCATTCGAAATATTACTATATATATTTTTTTACTAAGAAATAACTAGTGAGATTAGAAAACGAACAATGTGGCACAACTCACGTTCCATTTTTACTGGAACCGCACGCGTACCGACACCGTGATAGTATGACATAAGTCAAATGAAATCTAAACGAAGAATATACAGAAAAATCATGAAAATAATTACAAACTCGGAAACAAGCTCAAATAATATACGACAACTCTAAAAATATGAACTCTCGAGTTAGAGACATTTTAAACGAGACCAGAGCCGACACCGTCTAACGAGACTCGGGTATTTAAAACACAAAGTGTACCCTACCAAATCTTAAAACACACTACTAAATCAAAATTTCACACTACCTCTAAAATAATTAAAACCTACTCCACTAAAATGTATAGCTACTACTACCATATTTATTTCTTTTCTTCCTTCTCCTATATTTGTCGGCATCCTCTTATCCCAAAAAAAAAAAAAATTCTTTTTTTTCTTCTGCTGCTACTTTTCCTCTTTTCTTTCTTGTTCTTTTCGACACCCCAATCCAACCAAAGACACCATCACCTTTCTACTCCCACCTTCCCACCTTATCATATTCTCGGCAAAACACCATCCTCAAAAGCACCATTCTCACTTTTGCTGTCTACTCCCCCAAAAACCCAGAAACCGAACCATCTCCATCACCAATAAATTAGAGTTGACCAAAAAGCTTTGTCCCATTCTTAGTCACAAGACCTCATAAGGATTAGAATCATATATATAAGGATTTAACACCATTTAGGAAGGTTAATCTTCCCACAAACCGAAAGTGAGATGGAGCTTAACTCCACTTTCATCCTTAAATCCACACCTCCGGGACACCATTCGAATCACACCAAAACTTCAAACACACCAACATCTGAGAGGCTCTCAAGATCAGGGTTAAAGTGTGATTCGAATTGGAGAAGGAAGTGGGTTTTGGAGCTTTTAGATTCGGGTCTAATTAGTGTTCTACAAGTTTCAGGTTAATTATAAACTTTTATTTGATTTTGATTTCTTTTCTGCTTTCTTTCGATTTATATAAGTTAGTGATAGGGTCGAATATAAACAAATTAGTTTTGATAAGTGTGTTTGATGAAAAGGGTAAACCAAATTGTAAAGAGGCTGTGAATGAAATAAGTAAAAGGTTTAAAATAGTCAACTAAGGTTTAGTCATGAAATGGGTCAAATGGGGTTTAACTTTTAAAGTCATGGGTTAGTTTTAGTTGCAGAATTGTTAAATGATATTAAGGACTTGGGATGATAGCAGTTGTGATTAGTCGAATTATATGGCTAGTGGCAGTAGGATTGCGAAATGGTGTTTTGAGTTAGGACTAGACTAGCGAGACTTATAAGAGTTGTATAGTCGAATTACTCATTTATTAATATCGTGATCGAGTAGTTCATAACGAGACCCCAGGCTCGACCTTAGTAGCATTCCCCCCCATTCGCCAAAGTCTCAAAACGAGACAGCCTAAGTTATTTAAAACTTGGCTATATATTTTTTTTGTTCCAAACTGAGATACCAGGCAAACCACAATTACACTACTCTTAAAAACAACCTGCATGTTTAATTAAAAATGAAGTTGGACTTAGATTTAACACTGGGCCGAAGCCCAGTAAACACTAAAAGAGTAACAGTTTTGTTTGAAGCCCACAAAGAATTTGAATAGAATTGTATTAGGGCCGTAGCCCACCTTGAATTTACAATAAAATGTAGGGTGCATTTGATTTTAGAAAATAAAAAGAGAATGTTCACTTTTTTTAAAATATGTTAACGCATAATAAAACCCGAACTAACAACATGTCGAATATTAGCTATTAAAATTGTGACAAAAACGACTAACCGAAATACTAAAAATTGTTATACGTCAATAATATTTACGCGACAAAATAAATAGTTACCCCGTGCAACAATAACATGATTGTTTGAAAATATATAAACTATTTCACGTTCATCAAATCTTAAATTAAAATGCGAACTAAATTATGCCATACAATCTAGGTCACGCATTGGAGTTACAACACACCATTTGATTCTATTGCATCACAGATTTCTACTACTATCAAGGTGAGTTCATAGTCCCACTTTTTACTATGTTTTCAAATCCCGTGGGGAGATACATGCTATAAATCTGAACACAAGTATTTTTCTGTATGCTTCCCTGATTGATATTACTAAGAAATATTTTCCTAAGTTATTACCCCGCCAATTTAAAAGTCCCTTTATCATGAACCATTAATCACTTGCGAGTGAACGCAAATTTCGTGAATAGATCTATTGGAAGTTGACATCCCATTTGTACTAGCCGGATAGATAACCATAGTGTTAGCCGGATTGATAGACAAATGCACCTTATTCGAATTTGAGTATGGCAAAACTCCTACACCAGGGCATTTATCACCCATATCATTGCTATGATTGGGATATTTATTATTACTACCCCTACACGTTAAGGTTTGCGTTTCATGAGGCTTAGTGCAATATTTATCTATTTATTACCCCTGCAATATCATTGTTTTCACTATTATTTACCTTGTGTTCAAACTATTACAAATAAAACACTGTGAATTCACTCAACCTTTGTGTTGACATTTTAAGCATGTTTATCTCAGGTAATTAAAGAAATATCAAGCACGGAGTTGGCACGGGCATGGAGAAAAGACCCACCTTGTTCCAAATAATTATATCATTCTTTTCAGACTCATCATCACTTTTGTGAACTACTACCCCTTTTGATAATAAATATGTAATCTCTGAATATTGAGTTTTCATTGAATGATATAAAATTTCCCTTTTTATCAAAAATCTATACTTATGACTGTGATCTAGTTGGTAATACCCCGTTTAAGTCTTCCGCTGCTTCATTACGATTTTCGGGGTGTTACAGATTGGCATCAGAGCCATGGTTATAGAGAACCAAATGCTTTTTCAAAAACATTGGACTATAACCGTGATTTCTAAAAGGACCATTTTAAACCTCACCACCCTATGCCCTCCGTGCCAACACTTTGCTACACTTTTGCATTGAGATTTGCTTGGCAGATTATGCATGACAAACGAATTTTATCACTATAGAAAATAGCATCGAGATTTGCTTGGCAGATTATGCATGACGAATTAGTTTTATCACCTACGAATGTTATTACAACTAATGCATGTTATTATTATTAGCTAACTTACACTTGTTATTATCGGGATATTACAGTACCATGGCTTTTAATTCACTTTACTCTACCGAAATCATTCCTCGTACTATTCGCACTTCCTCAGTTATCCAACTCATACCAAACTCAGACGATTCTTATGTGCTAACGGAGTCCACATCCACGTTACCCGATTCGACATTATTCTTTCCCTTACTCCCACACTCACTTATCCACTTACCACCGTCAGGGAGAGCCATCATGCCTCAAAATAACGAGATGTTGGAGGGGGTGCCCAGTACATTCGAGGTTGACCAGAGTTCCAGGAGAACTCAAATGGAGACAGAGGATGACATGGTGTGGAGAGATATACCATGTATAGACGATCGCATTGCCACCATGGAGACCTGGGACTATATGTCTCATTTATCATCATTCGAGTCTTCGGACACTCCATACCCTGGGGCACCACTAGAGGACACAGAGACGAGCGTTGTTGCTCAGATGCAGAACCAGTTGGACTCGCTGACTAGAAGAGTAGAGCTTCACTCCGAGCACCTCGATGAGCTACCAGCTGATTAGTTTGAGTCGTACGACCAAGACCTTCGTATATTGTTTAGGAGGATGAACATCAGAAGACAAGAGATCTCTGATGTGAGTTTCAGAGTTGATGCCGTTGAGCATGCGCGGACGGTAGCCCAGGAGACAGTCCAGGGATTACAGTGTAGGGTAGGAGATGTTGAGAGAGCCCTACGAGCAGCCAGGGATACTGAGAGAACCCAGAGTCAGAGGATTACCGCTTTAGAGGCTATGTTGGCAGCACAGTTGAGTATAAACCAGGATTTCCAAAGGCGTTTTATAGAGATGGATGACTTGGCTGAGATAGTTAGAGGTTTACAGCACGGACCTGGAGATGCACCCGGCACTTCATAGATTAGCCACGTATTGTTGTAGTAGTGACATCTTAACTTGCCCAGCGTGGCATTAATAATTTTGTATTGTATTGTTCTTTTGGAAACAATGTATCAAATTATTAAAACTCATGGTTAGTTATGATTACTATGTACCAATATTGATCTATGTTATGGTTGCTTTCTTCATTTATACGTCACCATATTATTCCATGTGGTTGTGATTGTATTCAGACATGTCGTGATGATTAATTATGATGATTTTGTTTATAAGGATGTTGTATGTTGCTATTATGAGGACAATTATGACACCTCACTTGATTATATTAACCGTAAAACCTAAATATATGTTCTTGTGTCATTGTTAGAACATGGCTACCCGCAACAGAACTACAGAAGCAGTCGCCGGATCGATCATGACTCCGGAGGAGATCCGCCGATTGATCACGAAAAGCGTGACCGCTGCATTAATAGCTCAAGCTGCAGCCACGACTCCTACCGGCAGTGCAACAAGGCCCACTGCCGAGAGCGAGCCAGTTGCAACCCGCAAGTGCACTTACAAGGAGTTCATGAGTTGCAAACCGCTAACCTTTAAAGGTACTAAAGGAGTGACAGAGTTAGCTCGATGGTTTGAGCGTTCAGAGACTGTCTTTACAAGAAGTGGTTGTGCCAAAAATGACAAAGTCGCCTTTGCTACTGGCACTCTAACAGATGATGCACTGTCATGGTGGAACGCCACTGCTCATAAAATGGGTAATGATAGAGCTTACCAACTTCCTTGGGCTGAGTTTAAACAGAAGATGTTGAAGAAGTATTGTCCTCGCACCGAAATTCGAAAGATGGAAGGTGAGTTTGACCGCTTGGTGGTAAAAGGATATGATCTTAGGGCTTATGATAGGAGATTCCAAGAGCTCTCCATACTATGCCCAACCAAGGTGCCAGATTTCGAGAAAACACTGGAAAGGTATGTTGAAGGATTACCCAGAAGCATAGAAGGAGATGTCACGGTGTCCAAACCACAAACACTGGAGGAAGCCATGGAGACTGCTCAGAAATTACTGGAAAGGGAAATCAGGTGTAATCAGGCTCAGGGAAGCAACGATCACAAAAGAAAATTTGATGATCGTAGAGGCAATCACAACAACAGCTCGCATCACAACAACAACAACCACCACCACCAACAAAACAGAGAGCAAAAAGTCGCAAGGACTTATATGGCTGCACCAACAGAAGGCAGAGTTTATGCTGGGAACCACCCACTATGCGATCAGTGCAATTGGCATCACTCAGGGCCTTGCACTGTTAAGTGTGGAAGCTGCCACAGAGTAGGCCATCAGACCAAGAATTGCAAGGATAGAGGCCCCATTGCTGGGAACGACTTACAGCGAGTAGTGACTTGTTTTGGTTGTGGGGAGCGTGGACACTACAGGAACGAATGCCCTCAGAACCGTGGGTAAAAAGTCGAAGGTGCTCGCGGGAGAGCATATATGTTGGAGGGAAGAGAAGCTCACCAGGACCTCAACAACGCGACGGACTGATGAAGTTTAGAATTTAGCAGTCCTATTCCCTTATGTATTATGTGGTACTAAGTCTATGACATCCCTAGTATCCGAATTTTCAAGACTACTTTCTGTTCTATAAACAACTTGCTGTGATAATTCCCCATCTATTGTACTTTCTATTCCTTTCTGATTTCCATATTATCAACAAATTTGTTATCAATCATAACATCTTTCCTTAAATTGCCATTTTGTAAACGGCATGGGTTGAATCTATTTAAACACTGAGAATTATAACGACTAAACCGAACATCACATCATTGTTCCTAAATTATACATAGCCTAGCTACCTATGTCTAATTCAGGAGGGATCATGTTATGCTGGGAGCAGTTATTTATAAATCCTAAAACAAACTGATTCACCATCTACAAAAGCTGAAGATTAGCAACTTTCTCTACATTCACCAAGTTCTCGACCGGAACCCTCATTGTTAAAATTTGTTATTAACAAACTCCTTTGTCTAACGGGTAGGTTACCCCCACAGATTTTTGATATTCATGAAACCCTGGTCGTACCTTTGAAAGAAATTCGACTTAACGATAAGCTAACCTGTGATGAAGAACCGATAGAAATCTTGGATGGAGATGTCAAACGAGTGAAACAAAGCCGTATCCCTATTGTCAAAGTTAGATGGAACTCTAAGAGAGGACCAGAGTACACCTGGGAACGCGAAGATCAATTCCGTTCTAAATACCCTCACCTATTCGATAAGACAACCCCGACCACTACCACATCTTAGGATTCGGGACGAATCCTGTCAAACGGGTAGGTACTGTAATAACCCGAAAATTTTCGAGTTATTAACTTTCTGTAAACCCGAAGCAATTGATTATGAACTTTAATCAAGTTATTTTATTCACCTTGGCATTCGAAATATTACTATATATTTTTTTTTACTGAGAAATAACTAGTGAGATTACAAAACGAACAATGTGACACAACTCACGTTCCATTTTCACTGGAACCGCACGCGTACCGACACCGTGATAGTATGGCATAAGTCAAATGAAATCTAAACGAAGAATATACAGAAAAATCATGAAAATAATTACAAACTCGGAAACAAGCTCAAATAATATACGACAACTCTAAAAATATGAACTCTCGAGTTAGAGACATTTTAAACGAGACCAGAGCCGACACCGTCTAACGAGACTCGGGTATTTAAAACACAAAGTGTACCCTACCAAATCTTAAAACACACTACTAAATCAAAATTTCACACTACCTCTAAAATAATTAAAACCTACTCCACTAAAATGTATAGCTACTACTACCATATTTATTTCTTTTCTTCCTTCTCCTATATTTGTCGGCATCCTCTTATCCCAAAAACAAAATTTTTCTTTTTTTTCTTCTGCTGCTACTTTTCCTCTTTTCTTTCTTGTTCTTGTCGACACCCCAATCCAACCAAAGACACCATCACCTTTCTACTCCCACCTTCCCACCTTATCATATTCTCGGCAAAACACCATCCTCAAAAGCACCATTCTCACTTTTGCTGTCTACTCCCCCAAAAACCCAGAAACCGAACCATCTCCATCACCAATAAATTAGAGTTGACCAAAAAGCTTTGTCCCATTCTTAGTCACAAGACCTCATAAGGATTAGAATCATATATATAAGGATTTGACACCATTTAGGAAGGTTAATCTTCCCACAAACCGAAAGTGAGATGGAGCTTAACTCCACTTTCATCCTTAAATCCACACCTCCGGGACACCATTCGAATCACACCAAAACTTCAAACACACCAACATCTGAGAGGCTCTCAAGATCAGGGTTAAAGTGTGATTCGAATTGGAGAAGGAAGTGGGTTTTGGAGCTTTTGGATTCGGGTCTAATTAGTGTTCTACAAGTTTCAGGTTAATTATAAACTTTTATTTGATTTTGATTTCTTTTCTGCTTTCTTTCGATTTATATAAGTTAGTGATAGGGTCGAATATAAACAAATTAGTTTTGATAAGTGTGTTTGATGAAAAGGGTAAACCAAATTGTAAAGAGGCTGTGAATGAAATAAGTAAAAGGTTTAAAATAGTCAACTAAGGTTTAGTCATGAAACGGGTCAAATGGGGTTTAACTTTTAAAGTCATGGGTTAGTTTTAGTTGCAGAATTGTTAAATGATATTAAGGACTTGGGATGATAGCAGTTGTGATTAGTCGAATTATATGGCTAGTGGCAGTAGGATTGCGAAATGGTGTTTTGAGTTAGGACTAGACTAGCGAGACTTATAAGAGTTGTATAGTCTAATTACTCATTTATTAATATCGTGATCGAGTAGTTCATAACGAGACCCCAGGCTCGACCTTAGTAGCATTCCCCCCCATTCGCCAAAGTCTCAAAATGAGACAGCCTAAGTTATTTAAAACTTGGCTATATATTTTTTTTGTTCCAAACTGAGATACCAGGCAAACCACAATTACACTACTCTTAAAAACAACCTGCATGTTTAATTAAAAATGAAGTTGGACTTAGATTTAACACTGGGCCGAAGCCCAGTAAACACTAAAAGAGTAACAGTTTTGTTTGAAGCCCACAAAGAATTTGAATAGAAATGTATTAGGGCCGTAGCCCACCTTGAATTTACAATAAAATGTAGGGTGCGTTTGATTTTAGAAAATAAAAAGAGAATGTTCACTTTTTTTAAAATATGTTAACGCATAATAAAACCCGAACTAACAACATGTCGAATATTAGCTATTAAAATTGTGACAAAAACGACTAACCGAAATACTAAAAATTGTTATACGTCAATAATATTTACGCGACAAAATAAATAGTTACCCCGTGCAACAATAACATGATTGTTTGAAAATATATAAACTATTTCACGTTCATCAAATCTTAAATTAAAATGCGAACTAAATTATGCCATACAATCTAGGTCACGCATTGGAGTTACAACACACCATTTGATTCTATTGCATCACAGATTTCTACTACTATCAAGGTGAGTTCATAGTCCCACTTTTTACTATGTTTTCAAATCCCGTGGGGAGATACATGCTATAAATCTGAACACAAGTATTTTTCTGTATGCTTCCCTGATTGATATTACTAAGAAATATTTGCCTAAGTTATTACCCCGCCAATTTAAAAGTCCCTTTATCATGAACCATTAATCACTTGCGAGTGAACGCGAATTTCGTGAATAGATCTATTGGAAGTTGACATCCCATTTGTACTAGCCGGATAGATAACCATAGTGTTAGCCGGATTGATAGACAAATGCACCTTATTCGAATTTGAGTATGGCAAAACTCCTACACCAGGGCATTTATCACCCATATCATTGCTATGATTAGGATATTTATTATTACTACCCCTACACATTAAGGTTTGCGTTTCATGAGGCTTAGTGCAATATTTATCTATTTATTACCCCTGCAATATCATTGTTTTCACTATTATTTACCTTGTGTTCAAACTATTACAAATAAAACACTGTGAATTCACTCAACCTTTGTGTTGACATTTTAAGCATGTTTATCTCAGGTAATTAAAGAAATCTCAAGCACGGAGTTGGCACGGGCATGGAGAAAAGACCCACCTTGTTCCAAATAATTATATCATTTTTTTCAGACTCATCATCACTTTTGTGAACTACTACCCCTTTTGATAATAAATATGTAATCTCTGAATATTGAGTTTTCATTGAATGATATAAAATTTCCCTTTTTATCAAAAATCTATACTTATGATTGTGATCTAGTTGGTAATACCCCGTTTAAGTTTTCCGCTGCTTCATTACGATTTTTGGGGTGTTACAAAAACTGGTCGTCATTCTTAATGGCACAAAGACAGGACTTGGAACTTAAAGAAGAAGTTATGGGTATGTTAAAACTTCATAAAGAATGGACTGAATCCGAGGTTCAAGAGACTGAAGGTTTTATTCATGGTGGTTCTTCTGAAACTTCTTTTAAAGAGGTTCGTTTAATTATTGGTTTTTGTTTTTCATTTATTGTTATTTAATCACATCTATTTTTTTTTAGAATCACATGATATTATGGAAAATCCTACGTGATCATGTTTAGAATCCCATGAGATTCATACAGAATCCCATGGGATTCATACAGAATCCCATGTGATTTTGTTTAGAATCCCATGAGATTCATTATGAAACCCATGGGATTCTTCTTAGAATCACTGCCAAATCCAATGTGCTTATCTTATTATGACTATTCCAATGTTATTTATTCCAGGATTTGTTTAACAAAGTTGAAGAAAAGTTAGATGTGATATGTAATGAAAGACTTGCTCTTGAAGAATATTTGAGGAAAGCTATTTTAGAATACCCTGCTGATTTAAAGCTCCTTGAACTTCATGAAAAGTATGTTCAAATTTTCAAGAAACCAATTCCATTAAATGATGGTAATGGGGAGCTTAGTTTAGTAGGTGATGGAAATGATGGTAACGGGGATGATGACGATGATAGAGGTAATGGGGATGATGACGATGATGCAGGTAATGGGGATGATGCAGGTAAAAGAAATGATGGTAGCGATGCAGGTGCTAAGTTTAGCAGAGTGATTTTAGAAGATTTTGGCAACGAACCATCTGATAAAGAAGAAGATGCAGTTCCCGAGAAGCAAGTTGATGACGATGCCGAGAAGCGAGATTTAACTGTGGTTGATCCATCTGAAGAAAAAGAAGATGATGCAGTTCCCGAGAAGCAAGTTGATCCATCTGATGAAGAAATAGGTGAAGACTATGAGATCACCAGCACACCCGAGTGTTTAACTCAATGGTTAGATAATAATGTGGATTTGGTTGATGAGCTGATGGAGTGTGTAGCTGCTGAGAACTATTATGTAATATTCTTGCATAATAATACTTTCCTTCTTTTTTCCTAATAATTATTTCTTTTTAATTAAATCTTTTTATTTTATTCAGCTTGACACGCTCAAAGAAGGTTTGGAGGGAAAGAATGTTGTGAATCCAGGTCCCATTACTCCCGAAAAAATGGCTAATCGTGCTTTGAATGTAAATCCCAGTCCTGAAAAGCGTTTGGTGAAACCGTCTTCCTACCTATTATCTCCGTATATGAACAGGAAGACAAAGGTTGTACCCAAAATTACTAGGCTGGAGTTTATTCTTGGGAATAGTTTGTTTGCGATGCAAGGCGAAAATATGTAAGTTTACATGTGTATTTTTTATATAAGTTTCATAGTATCTTATCATCTGATTCAATGTGAAGGAATCACATGGGATTAATAATGAATCCCATGTGATTCACAAAGAATCCCATAGGATTCACAGTGAATCATATGGGATTCACATTTAATCATATAGAGAATTTCTTTTCTTAATCACATGTGAATCATAGAGAATCCCATATGATTCTTAAATGATTTGATTTTTTTTATTATAGTGAAAGAGTTTTCGAAACACATTCTAGGGAGTTCACTATATATTTAGTGCGTGTGAATATGGAAACATTAGCACCCGGTTTGTGGATCGATGCTAATGTAGTCGACTATTAGGCTACAATTCTTAATCATGAAGAAAGTGTTAGAGACGTTGGTTCTCCATCACAACACTTTTTCCCAACTGGATGTATTGTAAGTAGTTATTTCTTGATTTGCTTAATAAACTGCTTATCTGTTTATCTGACTTACCAAACACCCCCAAAGCAATGCATTTCGTAACATCATATTGTAAACTGCATATACAGACAAAAGCTATGTTTGATGGAACCTTGCCGTATGAGGACCATAAATTTGAAGAATTTGAAAAAGAAGTTTTGGCTTAGTTTAAAGATAATGTTGGTGGCTTGGCTCTCAATGGCATTGACTTGGTAAAATTAATTTTTTTTTTGTTTAAAATTTTTTATTTGTGTTTTTACTTTTCATCATTTTTATCGTGTTTTTTGTTTTGTTTAAACAGGCTTTTTTTCCAATTCGCAAATCAGACCATTTTTATGTAGTCGTCTTCAACCTTACTAAAAAAGTAACAACAATGACGATACTAGATAACAGTGATTGTGGAGCAACCTACGATGAAAAGTATGAAGATACATTTGAACTTCTTGTAAGTATTTTACTTTTCTGTTGTAAAGTAATTCATACAGATTCCTATGTGATTCTTTTGATGCATCCCTTATGATTCATACAGAATCCCATGTGATTCTAGATGAATCCCTTGTGATTCATACAAAATCACATGTGATACTAGATTAATCCCTTCTGATACAGAATCCCATGTGAATCTCAGGCTATTCATCCTGAATCCCAATTGACATTTTCCCAGAATTCTAGTAATTTATGCTCTCCTTTTTTTTTTTAATAATTTTATAGAAAACGTTGTTTGCCCGTCATCTGAAGTTGTATGGTCACAAAAAGCATGCTAGCATTCGTAAAGTCAAGCCAAGAATCCCAAAGCTCAAGTGGAGGACCAAGAAAAATTTCCGAGATTGCGGCATTTTCATTATGCTACATATGGAATGTTACACCGGTGAAGCAACAGCGAAATGGGATTGTGGGTTGGTTTCCAAGTCTAAAGGGCAGTCTGACATGCTGAGGCGATTGAGATTCAAATATGCCACGAAGATATTGTTGCACGAGCTTAATGAGCATGCAGGTAAGCTGTTTGAATTAGCAAAGGAGTTTGATAAACTTCCTTCTTCTAAAAAGATGTCTATAATTTCTGAAGCAATTAGGAATACGGATGCACGTGAGTGCAGCTAAGCATTCAAGAAGATAGTCTTTTGTTAATGTTATAATAGTTTTTATAACTAATCTTTTGAAAACATGTGAATGGTAGAACAATTTATAATTGTTCAGTTAGTCGTTATGCTAGATCAGTTAATGGTAGAATCTGTATATAACTAATCTTTTTATGATTTACTGGTGAAGTAACTGTTGTGTAGTTTCATTAAAAGTATGTCGTTTTATGATATTTACTTCTCAATTATCTTTGTGATTTTATTCAGAATCCCATGGGATTCTTTTGATGAATCCCATGTGATTCATCCCTAATCCCATAGGATTCTCTATGATCCTTTGTGATTCATATAGAATCCTATGTGATCCATACAGATTACCCATTTGATCAAGTTATTGTTGGTATTTGATATTTTTGACAAGCAAGAATCCTAATAACTTGATTCAGAATCCCATGGGATTCTTAGATGATTCACTTGTAATTCATTCCACATGATTACCCTAATCGCATGTGATTCATATAGATTACCCATTTGATCAAGTTATTGAAACAGAATATAAGTAACAAACATGATATATTCAAAGTAAACAAGATATATTCAAAGTAAACAAGAATTTTCTTTTCAAATCATCTAAATATTCAAGTAAAGAAGAAAAATAACTAACAAAAAACAAGAATTAAAGTAACTTATGTTTGTTCATCAATTTATTTCGCTTTTCGCCTTGCCTTTGGGTTCATCGGACAAGTTGTTTTCATATGCAAGTTGGTCTTCTCTCCACAATGGCCACAAGGCTTCATTTGTTTCTTTTTAACTTGAAGTGCTTTTTCTCTTTCACTCTTTCGCCTTTCATTGCGTTCTCCTTCTGTAATATTCCCTTTGTTTCTTTCCTTTTGTTGGATTGTTAACTGTTTGGTTCTCAGGTTTAGAAATAGCAAAATGTACACCAATCATATCTCCCATTTTTCTCGAAGGAGGTTTTGGCACCTCGGCCTCCACTTCTGTCTTCAATTCCTTCAGCTTTTCCACAAAAGCACCCATCTTCTCTACATTATTGCTCAAGCGAAATAAACAATCGTCCACCAGACAAGTTGCTTCGTTTGTAAGTCTTTCAACTTCTACATTTTTTCCCAATATATGTTTCTTTTCCTTCTCAATTCAGGTGGTATTATATCCCTTGTCCAACGCCTCAGAATATATTGTTTTAGGATGACGTTAATATCACGATTCTTGAAGACACAGAATATGTGTCGGCATAGAAAACCGTATCGGGCAAAATGTCTACAAGTACATACCACCGACCCATCTTCTATAGTACGCAGTACCTTTTTAAAACACAAGAATTAAAGAATTAAAATTCATCCTGAACCACATGGGATTGACTAATGAATCACTTGGGATTCATGCTGAATCACATGTGATTCATTATGAATCCCATGTGATTCATAATGAATCACATGGGATTCAGCATGAATCCCAAGTGATTCATAATGAATCACATGGTATTCAGCATGAATCCCAAATGATTCATAATGAATCACATGTGACTATTTGATGAATCTCGTGTGATATTATAGTAGTTTATACCAACAAGTAACATACCTTATGATCTACAAATGTTTCTGTTGCTACTGTTTCGCCTTCCTCTGCTTGTTCTTTTGCAACTTCCTTATTAAGGATTCTATAAGCCAACGCATTTTTGTCTCTAATCATGACAATCTCACAACCTTCTTCCATTTTTAAATCTTGTATCGTACAAGTCCAGCATGCTTCAATTATTTCCTTTTGAACAAGAAGAAATATCGTTCTAGTATACACTCTTGATGCATGACGTTAAATCGGTAATTGTGTTTCACATTTTGGAGCCGCGTCTAGTGTTTTAAAGTCCAGATGTTCTTGAATATAATGTTGTCTTTCCATTGCTGATTCATAGGACATCATGAAAATAACTAGCGTTGCTCCTGGGCTTGTGAAACTTTTGAAGAACAAGTTTTCACTCTCAGACCTTGATGTGGTTCTCATCAATCCAAATAATGGCGAGTCAAAATAAGCTGGAATCCACATTTCCCGTAGTTTAAACATCTTGGTCATCCATTTGTAGTTTTGCAAACCAAAATCTTCAATCAACTTAGCCCATTTCTCTTCAAATTCCCACGGTTCCATGAACATATTCCAAATGATCTTATTTAAATGCTTCTTGAAATCAGTTTCTTTGTATATTTCTTTACAAATCTGTTTTTGATAGAATAGAGTTTTAGAAGCTTATTTTCAGCATAAATAACACGATATACACATGTAAATCACATGAGATTTATACAGAATCCCATGGGATTCATATATGAATCCCATGAGATTCATACATAATCCCATGTGATTCGGATAAAAAACATTCACATGTGATATATAGATGAATCACATGAGATTTATACAGAATCCCATGTGATTCAGATAAAAAACATTTAGATGGGATATACAGAATCCAATGTGGTTCATCTATATATCAAATGTGATAAAAAAAAAAACAAATTTTTGTTAAGCTCGATAAATTACATTTGCTGGAATCTTTTGGTGAATATGCCACATGCAAAGTCTGTGTTTCGATCTAGTGAAAACGGCTTCAATGGCTTTCTTCATTGCTCCATCTTGATCCGTTACCACCATGGTTGGTTCTTTATAGAAAGCAGTCATGAATGCCTTTAGTAACCATGTGTATGATTTAGTGTCTTCTCTTAAAAGCATTCCCGAACCAAGTGTGACACATTTTCAATGATTATCAACACCGGTGAATGGTACAAACACCATGTTATATGTAACACCCGGTAATTTTCCAAATCCTTTCTAGCCAATTATTTAAAAACTTTGCGTTACCTGAGAACTTAAACTTTTCACTGCACTTGTTTGGGCTTGAGAAACGAGAGATATTTCGAGAAACGAGAATATTGTCCCTATTAGTGAACCGGCACAACCTAGAAAGCACAAAACGTATCATATTTGCCAAAAATATTGATTTTTGAAAGTATTGCATATTTATACTCGTTTTCGTTAGAAAAATTATTTCGTGAACAATGGCGCAAGTTTCGTTGATTTTTGAGTTTGTTTGGTACGTCAAATGGGGCCCACAGTGTTTATTGCAAAAGATTAGCCATGTTGGCAGCTTTAGTCCTTCCGCCCCATATTTACCTTCCACACCCTCACTTTTATATTTACACTAATGGTCTCTCATTAAAAATATAAATACCCCAATTATTAATAAATCTCTCATTCACTATTCATCCAATCTCTCTCTTCTCTCTATCTATTGATGTTGTTTATTTGTTTATTTATTCTTTTTCTGATTTTACTCTTTCTTTTATATTCTTTTCTCCTTCTTCTCTCGTCTTTCTCGAATATTCATTCGTATTTGTCGACTTATTATCTCTTTACCTTTCTTGTCTTCCACACGAGAATTAAACATATATTTTCTTTCAAACACCATTGAAACTAAAACCATTTATACGAGTATTATTTATTAAATCATTTCGAGTATTATTTCTGAGTTATGTCATTTAATTGATTAGGTTGTGCTGAGGTTCATTTGTTGTGCCATACCATCTGATTGTTTATCTCATATTATCTGTGACTAAGGTGTGATTCATAGCCCCACTTTTAATACTTTTAAATGTTTATAAATCCCGTGGGGGAGATACATGCTACTTACTATTTTTCTGAGCACAATTGTTTACTTGTATGCTATTTCCTGATTGACGCTATGAATGCTAAGTACTTTCCTTGCCAAAAGCAAGTCCCTCGATCATGAACCATTAATCACTTACGGGTGAGCGCGATTGTAGTTTATAGGCCTATAGGATTTGACCATCCCGCCATGTTGACTAAAGCCGATCAGCATGTGATGTACTATAATTGAGTTACCTAGGTATTTGGCAAGATACCTACTTTGGGGGCAACTATTATGATTATGAAATTCCGCGGTTACTGTCGACTTACGCCAGAGTTTCTGGTGCCGGTTAACGTTTTGCGTGTCATGAGCTTAGCAAATCCTGAAAATTTTGTGACGCTTACCCGATATTTGCATTTGTTGCTTATATCTTCCAGACTAAAATCTTGTGCTCAACTAATTTTTATTAAACCTATGGATTACACTCAACCTTTGTGTTGATTTTTTAGCTTGTTTATCTCAGGTAATTGATTTATGAAGTGTGCACGAGGAAAGGGCTGGAGGTTCAGGATGGCTATCTGTGGGTTATGTTTTGTTATTTCTATCTTAATTTCCGCTGCAAACTCCTTTATTTTTCCGCTGCAAACTATTTCATTTTCCGCTGCTAAATGTATTAAGAGTCTTTTGAACTCTAAAGGTTGAACATTGTATTTGAATGTGGTGTTTTATTAAAAACGTCTCGTTATGAGATCGTTTATCTATGATTTTGACTCACTACCCCTCGAGTAATGCCCCTAACTATGTTCCGCTGCCATATTCCGAGTTGGGGGTGTTACAGAATGGTATCAGAGCCAAGGTTTATAGAGAACGAGGTCATACTCGACTATAAACATTTTTCGTGTGAGTCAAAACGTTTTTCGAAATCGGTAGCCATCAGCCTTCCGTGCCACTTCACTCGTAAGTACTTTATTACTGTATGTTTGGATTTTCATTACTATTTCATTTTTATATGAAATCATTTTTGGCTAGAAATTTTTATACTTGTCCCGATGCTCCGTGGAGAGTATTACGGCTACATCAGTTTCCACCGATTAGTTATCAGTTGCACTCGTCGATCACCCCTTGCACCACCGAGTCCAGAGATGGACCCACACCCTATTGATGTATCTCACCCGGATGATGAGGAAATAGATGATGATAAGGAGATAGGAGACCGTTAGTAGAGATTAGTGATCATTTTATTATGGTAGTTTAGTATTGTAGTAGTCGTTTACCTTTTACGTACTGAACTGACTAGTTTCGGTTAGTAGATTTGATAAGAAACTTGTAGTCGTTTTGCATATCTTGCAAGACTATTGACGAGTATCGAATCTACGATGTATTTTGGTGATATACTATTATGATGTTGAATGGACGCTATATTATGATGTGCCCTCGTTATTTACTTTTGTGTTATGATTCTGTTTTATTAATCACTTTGTAACATCCCAACCCGATAAGGGTAAAGATATCACAATAATGGTTTCATATCAGATCAATCAAAGCATACATCTATAGTAATACAAGAATTCTCAAAGGATACAAATGAAATACAGAAACTACAAGGTTACAAATGAAACTTCCAATAAATACTTATTCCAAAAATAATAACTTCAAGTCATCTCTAATCCAGAATCGCTATCAAGGTCTTCTAAATCCAAGGTTCTCTCCACTCATACCCAGCTTCCTACTACAACCTGCCGCAGGAAAAGAAATGCGGCTGAGCTACGAGAGCTCAGTGAACAGATATAACGATAACAAAGCAGTAGTGGAGGAAAGTACAATGTAACAGAAATAAAGGTCATGCAGATGTAATATGGGTTAAGAAATATGTAAATGAAATAAGATAAAGGAGAAGAAATAGGAAAGTAATCCACCACGAGCCCAGAAACAGATCATATCATATCGTAACCATAAATCTTCATAATCATATAGAGGGGAGACCTCTCAGATAATCAGATAATATGAGGGGTGTCCTCATTCTTTAAAAGGAGTAGCTAGCTCCCAGATATATGTGAAAGGTGTGTATTGCACACAAGCACCAGTCACCAGACAATTGTAAATCATATATAGATAATCCACTAAACAGATCAGATCTAGGATGCATCCATACGCCCTAGCAGATAAAATAGTGGCCAAATAATATAATGCGCATATCAGATAACAGATAAGGGACGGTGTGGAACATCACTCAACCACACTAGAGTCATGCCATCGGTGCATCAATGACATGGCCATGTTACCTTCATGGCTAGGGTCACAAATTTCGGCTCGGGTATCAAACTAAGAGTCAGATATCATATCAAATCAGAGTGTCATATCAAAAGGTTCATATATCAAATGGTACTTAACAGATGGTTCATATCAAATATCCCAGAAGTAATATCAAAGGTCCAAATCATAGTTTATCAGATCAAGGTTCATATTCAATAATCAAGTCATGGTTCAGATCAAAAGTCCGTTTCAAAAGTTTCTATCAAAAGTCCATTTTAAACAATCCTTTAATTCATGATTTTCATAAAACGATCCTTTAAAGTAGTTTTCATAAAAATAGTCTTTCAAAACGGTTTTTCATAAAGCTAGTCTTCAAAATATAGTGTTCATAAAAGTTAGTAACCTTTCATATAAAAGTAGTTTCGCATCATTTATAAACATCTTTTTAAATTGGTTTTTCTCAAAACATTTCCATGGTATAATTAAAAAGGTTTTCATAACATAGGTTCATAACAGAGGTCATATCAAATGGGATCAATATAGGAGGTTCAAGCAAAGGGAATCATAGCAATGACATCAGATCAGAAACTAACGGATCAGAATATGAAAGAGATCATCAGAAACCTTATAAGAAAGGTCAGAATATCTGTACCTTAGACCGCAAGTGAAAACACAACTAGAAAACATAGAGATTGGAGCAACTCCTTCTCCAGCGAATCTACACGAATTCGTGATTCTCCTATTAATTCATAAGTTATTACTGATTTCATACTTATTGTTGGATTTTATATTGTAGTTCCAACCCAATTCACATTTGATATATATTAATAGTGCAAGTTCACTAATTTAATTTGCTTGATCATTACTTGCATTTTAAACTATATACATATTCAATCGAATTAAGATGGTGACATACGGTTTTGTTTTATGGTTTTAACGTGGCATGTGCAAATCTACTTTCGTATAACTCCTTATTAAGAAAAACGAAAACAAATCCATCAGCTCATATATATATATACAAATTTTATTATTATTATTTCATGTTACACAATAACGATTATACCAGGCATTTAGAGCTTGTTTCAAACTGATTCACATGGTCCAAATTATAAATACTAGTTTTATAATCTGACACTCAAAACAAACGCATGAAAGCTAAGTATAAACATGATGATTCTCATATTTTATAATCGATCCATCAATGAAACAGTTCCTTTCAGTTTAGTTACTTTAGTTACCATTATATCGAGTGTTTTAGCAAGTAACAAGGTAAAACGTGAATATGTACCTCAGGCAACCAAGAACGCATCAAAACCAAAAGCACGAACACAACCTACGTGCAAACAGTAACACAAGAGCCCAACGAGCCACCGAACACCAACGATCAACGCGAACTAAATGTCACCCCAAACACGGAGCAGATTCTAGAGATTGTGTGCTATGTTGTACGAATGAGACCTCCAAGAAAATGTGACTAGAGTGAGATCAAAGTTGAACCCTACCGACTCGATCTCCCACGCCTGAGCCAAACCCATTAGTTGAACATGAACAAAGCACTAGCCACCACCTTCTTCCATGCTCAACCGAAACTGATCTTTACACAACTGCGACCCGAAGCCAACTCAACACTAACCACATCGCGAACCGATCTTGGGGTTACTCACGTACACAAACAAATGTTCAAACACAAACGTAGCCACGATCACAGCCTCCAACTCACCTTCGACTCATGTCTCTTGTAGGGATAACCACACATTTGGAACTCGTTTAGGGTTGTATGGGAGGCTGGATCAAAGGTGCTTGACAAGGAAAAGAAAAACTGCACTAGGACATGATCTCACACGCACACACGACCTGTTACGTCTGGAGCACCGCGAACCAGGAACAACCCGTCCAAAGGTCACACGAAAAGCCTCCTTGCTGTTGTGTTTAAGATCGAACAGGAGGGAAAATGGAGGAACAAGAAAGTAGCAGCCGATTGGTATGGTGTAGGATTTGTTTGAGAGGGTTTTTTTGACAATAAATAAAAAAAGAATGTGTGTGATACGGTTTTAATAAAACCGTGTGATGGAGTCCAAAAAAAAAATGGTAACATCCTAACTTATAGGATATTGATTGGGAAACAATAATATGTTGAATTCTTTTACAAATTCCATACGATTTGATAAAAAATAAAATAAAATCGGTTATGGCATTATTTGGGGCGTGTAAATGTATTTTATAATATGTACCATTCGTTAATCACAAGTCTCATTATCGTGTTACTTTTATTCGTTATATTATTAACGGTTAGTTACTTAGGTTGTATTCAGAATTAAATGTATTAATGTTTCGAACATCTTTTATGACTTTGAGATCAAAGGGTATTCTGGGTATTTTACATGTTCGAAATTTTGGGTTTTACAACTCTTCCCCTCTAAAAGAAAATTTTCGTCCTCGAAAATTGAAGTGAAACGAAACGGAAACACAAGAATAACGAACAGAAATGTGAAAGACTTATTTCTCATGACTCGATCTTTCTGATCAAAATGGCTTCGGTTTCTTCAGAAAGGGCATACCATACTGAATCCAGATCAAAAGAATAATATACCAAACGTAATAGATGATAATCATATCCCCTCAAAAGAGATACTAGGAAGACGTAGGGTTGACGGATATCTCATCCCTGTATACGAGAAAGAAGGGACACAACGGAAGAAATCGTATTGAATCGCAGAAGCTAAGAGAGTGATATAAACGCTTAACACTTCAGATCACAGGTATCCTCATAAACAGACAGAATCTTGTTTTCCTCAGAATCCAAAATCTCACATCTTAACTCATAGCAGGTCGTAGCTGAACAGATCAACGAATGTGAAACGCACCTATGGCAACGCATAGGTGTACTTCTTTATAGTAGCAGGTTGATTCTATACGGACCGAAAACAGATTGCTTGATAACATCAACCAGCAGAAAGCTCTACAAAAGAACCTAAGATTCTTATCGGGAGTACGGAGGTCAGCAAACGCGTGTTGAGTATCCCAACGTATTAAATCATATAACGGTGAAGGCAGATTTACGCGCATAGGCAGAACGAACCTAAAGTCTCAATCAGATATCAGAAATCTTAAGGTTTCTAAGGCACTCCTCGAAATATCCTATGATCACAATAAGTGTACGTTATATGATGTAAGTATTATCACATTGGCCAGACGTCATAATACTAGCATCATATAAATATGCCCTCATGATGACCATATTTTATCTCAAGTCGTGAAATTCAACTTATCTAACCACCTAACAGTCCTTCTATATCTTAAGGTTGGTCCGAATCGGTCATCATTACGAATTCAAAATCAGAGAAACAGAACGTACAATTAACGTAACGGAATTAGTAAGCATCAATGAAGTACGTCGTCCAAAACGTCAGGTCTTCCACAATACATCAAAATTCTCATGACAAAACCGTCATCCAACATACGCAGAAGGAACACTAAACGGAAATACTAATGGAGAACCTGAATCATTCAAATGATCTTATTATCAGGTAACGAGAACTTAAATAGGTTAAGAGGAAGTGAAATACGTCATCGATAGCTTCATCCTTCACAGAATTAACTCTTCCTAACCCAAACGTTTGCTTCAAAATCTCATCCATTCAAATACATGATTTCAAATCTCTTCCAATTTCAAGTAGTCTGTCTGCGTCTGTCCTTATGATCATAGGGTGGAAAGGAATTATAAACTTGAGTCTGGTCCCTCAAGCCTTCAGCGCCTCTTCTGGACACTGTGGTGTGGTAACTTGAATCTCTGACATGATCCTCGTGCATTCTTCCATTCGCGAGTCTGCTTCTGCTCTCAATTCATCTTAGTAAAACTAAAATGAATAGAGAAGCAAGACTGTGTGTCTTTGACAGGTCTTCTAGCACAGTTCGAAATTCGCGAGTCTGCTTCTGCTCTCAATTCATCTTATTACTCGTTTTCGTTGGAAAAATTATTTCGTGAACAATGGCGCAAGTTTCGTTGATTTTTGAGTTCGTTTGGTACGTCAAATGGGGCCCACAGTGTTTATTGCGAAAGATTAGCCATGTTGGCAGCTTTAGTCCCTCCGCCCCATATTTACCTTCCACACCATCACTTTTATATTTACACTAATGGTCCATCATTAAAAATATAAATACCCCAATTATTAATAAATCTCTCATTCACTATTCATCCAATCTCTCTCTTCTCTCTCTCTCTAGCTCGCCGGTAAGCATCTCCGACCGGCCACCACCCACCGCCGACAATATTCCGGCCACCGGAAAAAATTTCCGGCCATTGCTTTTATTTGCTGAATCGTTAGATCGGTTAATTTTATTTATTTCTGCAAGATTTGAGCTTATGGCTCCCACCGCAACCACCGTCACGTGCCACCACCGCCACTGCCAACACCACCGAGCCACCACCACCTTCCCCTCCATCTTCTTCTCGGTAAAAACCTACTTCACGCGCCTTATTTGTTATTTTTTTTAAATATCTTTGAAACCCTAATTTTCATTTCTTTTAAATCCGATTTAAACAATTGTTTTTATAAATAAAATGGATATAAAACTTGTGTAAAACCCTCGTGTGGAAACCTTCTCTCCTATTCTCGGTGACTCAGTCAACGCAGTCAACTCACCGAGTCAACTCGGTTGACTCGGTGAGGGTTTGCTTATTTTGATATTTCTTGTTCTATTTCTTTTGTTGTGATGATATTTGTTTGATGTTGAGTTGTTTTGAAGTTCGTTTGGTTGGTCACTGTTCGGCAGTCGGCATATAGCCGAGCCGTGACTCACGCGAGTCACGGCAAGTTGAGAAATAGATAGGATAAGTTATTTTGATGTTTGAGTTTAGTTTGGATATTGCGTTGGAATAATTATGTCGACAACTTCAAAGTTGTTTGGGTCGTTTGGATTATTATTATTATTTTTTTTTTTGAGTTAGTAAAAGTTAATGTTAGGATATAGAGTCGGATTTAGGTAAGTAATGTGGATATGGTTGTGTTTATGTTGGATGTATTTGCGGCCGAGAGTCTCAACGACTCGGATTGAGTCGAGCCGTGACTCGTGGCGAGTTACGGCCAAGGTTACTCACTTGTTGTTTTGTTGTTTATTTAATTACTTTCTTTGAGTCGTATCTATTAGTTGTCGTTGTTTATTATTTATTTTTCGTTGAGTTGTGATATTTAGTTAGTCGTTACTTATTTTTCTATTTTATTTTATTTATTTAATTGTTGAGTCGTGTTATATTTAGGTTAGACGTTTATTACTTATTCGTTTGTTATCGATATGAGATGTTTCGGAATATTTGAAATGATATGGGATAAATTTGCAACGCATATGAGATACTTTTTATTTATCGATTGGACTTGGATAATATTGTAATGTTGTAACATTATGGACAAGGATTGGACGTATTGGATTTACGGTATTAGTTATTTGGACTATTATGAACCCTTTGGTACACGAGACGGAAGGGTACGTTAGACTCATAAGAGCCTAACCTATCTGGACCCGAACTATACAAAATGGTCGATAAAACTAAACAACTAATATTCACGCGAATGATATGTCCAATTATATATTAAAACTTGTAAAACTTGTCGATAATTAAATTATTCAAATAAGTCGTATGACTTGGGAACGTCTTATAAACGGGCACTTCATGCCGAAATTTCGTAAAACATTTTATAAACTTAAACTATTTATGATTTATTAAATGTCCTAAAACCTTTTCAAAGCTCTTATGTTTTAGCGGTTATAACATCTATTTTGGGAAGAACGGGAAAAGCCGAAACTATCTATTGATGTTGTTTATTTGTTTATTTATTCTTTTTCTGATTTTACTCTTTCTTTTATATTCTTTTCTCCTTCTTCTCTCGTCTTTCTCGAATGTTCATTCGTATTCGTCGACTTATTATCTCTTTACCTTTCTTGTCTTCCACACGAGACTTAAACGTATCTTTTCTTTCAAACGCCATTGAAACTAAAACCTTTTATACGAGTATTATTTATTTAATCATTTCGAGTGTTATTTCTGAGTTATGTCATTTAATTGATTAGGTTGTGCTGAGGTTCATTTGTTGTGCCGTACCATCTGATTGTTTATCTCGTATTCTCTGTGACTAAGGTGTGATTCATAGCCCCACTTTTAATACTTTTAAATGTTTATAAATCCCGTGGGGGAGATACATGCTACTTACTATTTTTCTGAGCACAATTGTTTACTTGTATGCTATTTCCTGATTGACGCTATGAATGCTAAGTACCTTCCTTGCCAAAAGCAAGTCCCTCGATCATGAACCATTAATCACCTGCGGGTGAGCGCGATTGTAGTTTATAGGCCTATAGGATTTGACCATCCCGCCATGTTGACTAAGGCCGGTCAGCATGTGATGTACTATAATTGAGTTACCTAGGTATTTGGCAAGATACCTACTTTGGGGGCAACTATTATGATTATGAAATTCTGCGGTTACTGTCGACTTACGCCAGAGTTTCTGGTGCCGGTTAACGTTTTGCGTGTCATGAGCTTAGCAAATCCTGAAAATTTTGTGACGCTTACCCGATATTTGCATTTGTTGCTTATATCTTCCAGACTAAAATCTTGTGCTCAACTAATTTTTATTAAACCTATGGATTACACTCAACCTTTGTGTTGACTTTTTAGCATGTTTATCTCAGGTAATTGATTTATGAAGTGTGCACGAGGAAAGGGCAGGAGGTTCAGGATGGCTATCTGTGGGTTATGTTTTGTTATTTCTATCTTAATTTCCGCTGCAAACTCCTTTATTTTTCCGCTGCAAACTATTTCATTTTCCGCTGCTAAATGTATTAAGAGTCTTTTGAACTCTAAAGGTTGAACATTGTATTTGATTGTGGTGTTTTATTAAAAACGTCTCATTATGAGATCGTTTATCTATGATTTTGACTCACTACCCCTCGAGTAATACCCCTAACTATGTTCCGCTGCCATATTCCGAGTTGGGGGTGTTACATTGTACCTAAAAATAGTATAAGTTTTAGTGGCAGAATCCCATGTGATTACATACATAATCCTGTGTCATTCATTATGAATCCCATGTGATTCACAATGAATCCCTTGAGATTTCATACAGAATCCAATGTGATTTCATACAGAATCCCTTTTTATTTATCGACAAGATAAATCATATTAAAAAAACACTTACTTGTTACTCTTGAATGTTGCATCAAAAGATACTATGTCTCCAAACTCCTTATAATTGCATTTTGCAACTTCATCAGCCTAAAACATTGCCACTAACTCACTCTCTTCTACCTTATACTGAAATGTAAAGTTCGGCACATACATCTTTCTGTTTTCCATTTTATTTATAAGCATTTGTGCGTCACTTTCTCCAACGAACATATTAATATCCCGCTAATGATTCTTAAAATCATCAGTTGTCCCATGAACATATTCATACCTACCTTTCATACTCGTTAACAAGTGGTGAGCCCGTGTTGGACCAATCTTGTTTGTTGACGCTTTGACAACAAACATATTTTTTGCTTGTGTCATTTTTCTTTGCTTTTTTTTAAAATATTTGTACTCTTTTGGTATAAGCAAATGGCTGTGTTTAGCAATAAACTGAACTAGCTTGTATATTCTAGAAATGATATCCAATTCTAACCTTATTCGAGCTTCACAACCTGTTACATGCAGGGTTGTATTTCTTTCTTGTTTGTCACTATCTTTATGATCCAAAGTGTCGATATTAATATGTCTTGGAGCTCCTTCTTTGTTACACATGATGTATTTGAGTTGTACAATTCCAGATTTTGTTAATCTGCTTTTTTAATTTGAAAACCTCCCGCTTCAGCGTAGTTACTATACATTTCTATAGCTTCGTCTATAGTGTCATAGTATTTTCCCTCAACTGGTACATGAATTCCTTCTACATGAGGCTCCCAATATATCGATCCGTCCGGTGTCTCAGTGTGTTCATATAAAGTTGGTCTTGGTGATCTCATAGAATCTGTATATAAAAAACAGAATCTCAAGGGATTAAGATAACATAAAACAGAATCTCAAGGGATTTTATACTTTCATATACTTCCAATTTATATAAAGCAAAGTGTAAATCCCACGGGATTTACAATTTTCTCATAACATTCCAGAACAAAAACAAAATCTCACGGAATTTTCTACTTCAAGTTTATATAAAGCAAAGTTTAAATCCCACTGGATTTGCACTTTTCTCATAACATTACACAACAAAAACTGAATCTCAAGGGAATTTCTACTTCAAGTTTATATAAAGCAAAGTGCAAATCCCACGGGATTTACACTTTTCTCATAACATTACAAAACAAAAACTGAATCTCAAGGGAATTTCTACTTCAAGTTTATATAAAGCAAAGTGCAAATCCCAAGGGATTTTCACTTTTCTCATAACATTACACAACTAAAACTGAATCTCAAGGGAATTTCTACTTCAAGTTTATATAAAGCAAAGTGCAAATCCCACGGGATTTACACTTTTCTCATAACATTACACAACAAAAACTGAATCTCAAGGGAATTTCTACTTCAAGTTTATATAAAACAAAGTGCAAATCCCAAGGGATTTTCACTTTTCTCATAACATTACACAACTAAAACTGAATCTCAAGGAATTTCTTCTTCAAGTTTATATAAAGCAAAGTGTAAATCCCAAGGGATTTTCACTTTTCTCATAACATTACACAACAAAAACCGAATCTCAAGGGAATTTCTTCTTCAAGTTTATATAAAGCAAAGTTTATTTATAGAATCTCAGAATATATAATATCAAGGGATTTTACCATCAATTTCTTTTACAACATCATGTTTTTCTTTATCTTCTGGTAAATCATTTAAAACATCTTCTGTAACTACATCATCTACTGGAACTTCGATTAAGTGACTTTCATCTATAACTTTGATTAATTGTTGATTTTCAACGATATTAGATGGCGACGGTGTTTTCCGGTGAATCGGAAGAAGAGGAACGGCGGAGTCCGGCGGTTTTATTGATGAATCCGACGGTTTTATTGATGATTCCGTCGGATTCATGGTGATTCCGACGGTTTGATGGTGATTCCGGTGATAAATGAGAGAGAAACTAGATCTAGGTTTATTGATGAGAGAGAAAGTCATGTATTAAGTGAGATGGATTGAAATATTTTTTTTCTTTTATGGAGACGGGTGAAATTACTAATGTGCCATTGTTTGTAATTTTTGGCTTTCATCTCAGCCATTGGATGAAAGGTGGATGGATGGTTGGGATCTTATTGTTTGTTCTTTAGATAACACATGAATGTGAGGGATCTCACCTCTCGCTTTCATTATTGTTTTAAACTTTTACAAAAGTAATTGTTAACATGTGTAGTTGTTATGAAGATTGAATATATCTTAAAAACTTGATAAATATCAAATAACCTAAAGACGAGAGCCAAATTGATAATCATGACTGCTACATTTAAATTGGGACGTTATCTGATTATGGCATTGTCCGCAGTGGCGGATCTTGAAGGAAATTGTGGGGGGGGGGGGGGGCGGAAATTTTTTTGTCCTATCGTTATATTTCGGTTAGTATATTAGGGTCTTCTAATTCGGGTCGGGTCAAACAAAAATAACACTAAAAATATAAGTTTTCTTCATTCATTCAAATTATTGTTCTTACACATAAAAAGTAAATAGTTTCTAACAAACAAAAACTAAAATAGATATGAAAATACTGATAGAAAATGTGTGTACCGGGTAGCAGAGTTACAGACCAGCCTTACGATCTCTAAGATATTTGAAAGCATCGATTATCGACATGGAATCAATCTTTTCAGCAATTTCTCTTTCTATGTTAATCACCAAGCTATCCGCGAGATACGAATCTGACATCTTATTGCGAAGGCGGGTCTTGAATATTTTCATGGATGAAAAAGCTCTCTCTGTTGTTGCAGTAGAAACGGGAAGTGTCAAGATTAACCTGACCACTCTATGAACAAGATAGTACGTTTCATTAGTTTCCACAAGACATTTGCATAAATCAGCAAGAGTTGAAACACCACTTAGCAAGATACTCTTTGTCAAATTATTATTAAAAGTCTCCAATTAAAACACCACTTAGCAAGATACTAGTTCCCTTGAATTAACCGGATACTCCCATATTTGTTTTCGCTTTGCCGGATCTCTTTCTAGATTATTAAGATCTGCTTCATTAGCAACTGGTTGTGGCGCTTCATTAGTAACCGGTTGTGGCGTTTCATTAGCAACTGGTTGTGGCCCTTCATTAGTAACCGGTTGTGGCTCACTTGGTGAAGCTTTATGACGTTTACTATCTTGTTCATCATCTTTTCTTTTGAAAAAAGAATCAATAGTTTTCGGCTTTCCCATGATCTGAAATTTGGGGTCAACACTTGGAGTCAGCGAAAGTGATTATGTAATAAAAGATACACATAAACATAACTACATAAGTGCCTTATGCAAACTATAATAGATTAACAGAATAACAGATTAACAGTTAAACTCTGTTACTACTTACTACTTAGTAGGTACTTTTAAATTTGTTGTATTCACTCATACTAAAAAGGATACCCAATTTATTTTTCTCATTCCTTAGGCAAAAAAAAAAAAGGCATTTTGCAGATTGTAAAAAAAAAAAAAAAAAAAAAAAAAAAAAAAAAGAAGAACAGACCACACTCACCACAGGGAATAAACTCAATTAGGGCAAAAATAAATTAGGGCAAAAACAATTAACTTAGCAATAAACTAAATTAGGGCAAAAACAATTAACTTAGCAATAATCTAAATTAGGGCAAAACACAATTAACTTAGCAATAAATTAAATTAGGGCAAAAACAAAATTAATTGCAAAAACAAAATTAAACAAACCTCTTCTTTAGTAAAGTAGTAGCCTTCTTTTTGTGGAAGACTGGATCCGGTGAGGCGGTGACTGGTAATGGAGCAGCCGGCAGCGAGCAAGACTGCAGGAGCCTTCTTTTTTGTTATGTCCTTTTTTTTTTCTTTCTTTAGGGGACACGGAGTGGTACGCTGGTTTGTAGCTGGTTGGAGCAACCCGCTGGGGAACACCGCCGCCGACCAAGCGGGCTGCCCAACGGGTTTGTTTCTGCTGGCTTAGCTACCAGCTGCTGGTTGAGTTATTTATCACAAAACAAGACCGTTGAACGGTCAAAAAAAATCTGCAAACGCTCCCTCCATTTAATATTTAGCAACGGCTAAATTTTTTTTTTCCTCTTTATAAACCCATTTCTTTCACATATTTAAAAGAGCAATACACGAGGGGTGATCATAAGGTGCCGACTATTATGATTGAGTGTGTTGCATCTCACGACTTGTGGATTTGGCACTCGTATTTTGGTCCTGCTGGATCGAACAACGATGTGAACGTTTTGAATCAGTCGCCATTGTTTCAAAACGTGCGTAATGGATCCGCACCAGACACTTCATTTAGCGTAAATGGACGACATTACAAGCATGGGTACTACAAGCGGATCAGCCACCACCGATCGAGACATTGATTTAGATGTCTTTATGTAGTATTTTATTTTCTAATGATGTCGTTTATTTAGTTTTTTTTTAGTTTATTTTAATGAAATGTTTAAGTTTTTATTATAAATGTTTGATTAAATTAAATGAAAAATAAAATAAAATTGGGAGTGTTGAAAAAGTGATGAATGCCTAAGAATTAAGTTTGGTTGAGAGGGTTGGAAGGGTAAAATGAGTTGGAGAGATGTTATTGGTGGAATTTGGGAGGGTTGAAAATCACCACTACATGACTCCTTAGGGCCTTAGTAAAGTAACTAATAGAGGTAGTGGTCAGTTCTTTAGTAAATTAATTTATGTTTCCCGCTTTTTAGGTAGGGTCAGTTCTTTTAGTTCTTTTTTTTTTAATGAGGTAGTGAAAATAATTTAAGTATAATAAGCGTATTGTGGGCTATAAAAATTAAAAAGATAAATTTTATTAGACTTTTAAACTTATTAAAATATAAAAAGTTTTTAAGAAAAATAATCAGGGGGGCCGACTTAATAAATATAAGTTTTTTTGGACGAAATACGGATAAATTAGCACTACTGAGCGAAAAAACGGGGAAGGGGGGGGGGGCCGGGCCCCAACATAAATCCGCCCCTGGTTGTCCGCACTAATTTTAAATTGCGTTGTTTGCTTATAAGACCAAGAGTAGTGGGCGTTGAAGTGGTGGGTGTGGGTTGGGGAAAATGTTGACACTTGGCAGTGAGAGAAGAAGAGTGTTGAAGCAAAATTGGGGGTAAAATGAGGGTAATGGGTTGAGGCGTTGAATGATTTTAAAGCATGAGAGAGAGTTAACTTTGTTTTGTCAGTGCTTTAACTTTAACTTGTGAGAGAGAGTGTTAACTTTAACTAATATGAGAGAGAAAGAACTTTAACTTGTGAGAGAGAGTGTTAACTTTTGGCAGCATGCTTTATTGACTTTAACGCTGCTTGTCAGGAGGCAAATAAAGAAACGCCCGTTGTAGCATCAACGCTCGTTGATTTTATTTGCTTTCAACGGGCTTCAACGCCCCATGGGGGTGGATCAACGGGCGTTGAAAGGGCAACTAAGCCCACTTCAACGCCCCATTACTCTTGGTCTAAAGGGTATTTATCAGTCGACTTGCTAGGGCAACAAAAAATCAGGACCATCCTGTCAGGCCACCATCTACAAATAAAATGATATAAAAACGTTTTTGAAATTGATAACAATAACTAAGCATGGTACGAAACAAACAAATAAAAAACAGCCATAAAGACCAATAGTCACCAAATATTAATGAAGTTTCATTAGTGTCAGTTTAGCCACTCATACTTTTTTTATAAGGTTTAACCACTCAAGTTTCACAAGTGTTTCATTTGTAAAATTTATAAAATTTTGTAGCTTTCTTTGATGACATGTCTATTTTTGATGACATGATGCACATATGATTTAGCAAAAATGTTGAGTATTTTTCTTCTATCAAAGTAGTCCTCAGAATGTGGTGGAAATGGTGTTAGGGTGTCTTATTCCAGTGCTTTGACACATCTAAGCATTTTGCTTGGCAAAAAAAAACCATAACGAGATCAAACAAAACAAACATATGTGTTAGAGCAGAGTAACCATTTGTACACATAGAATCCATGTAAAGCCAATACCAAACAAGAGCTACTGTTACGACTAACAACAATGGATATATGTGTCGTGTACATTGTCGATGCTCTGCATAAGAAAATATATTTTTCACTGCTTCCACAATCCTTATTAACAAATGACAATAACTTTAATATTTTAGTCGGTGGCGGACCTAGCACAAAACTTAAGGTGGTTCCTTTACTTAGTCGGGACGTCAAGCAAACGAGTCAAAAAGTCAACTGGTCAACGGGTCGGGTTATATTATGTCTTGTCGGGTAAAACATAACATAAGTAACTAGAGCAAAAAAATGTGTCGTGTCGCGTACAGTACATGTTAAAATGTGAATCTTTTTCTAAAACAAATTGCATTATACAATATATCATTATGAGAGCACAAGGTGTTGTGAAGAGCTCAAGTTACTCATTTGGGCCTACGGGGTGCCACATCACTTTAACAAACCTCCACAACTAAACCACTCACTCACAACTAACCTCAACTTACTCATTTGTGGCCCACCACTTGCAACTTTATTTTTTTTATTCTAATTTTCCAATAAAATAAATTCATTTCACAACGGATCCCTGCAACAAATCTGACAAAAGTACAAATTCTACCCTCGCCATGCAGGCGACGAGGGTTCAACTGGCGAAAGAAAACCGGGGGGGGGGGGGGGTGTCGTGGCGATCCTCAATGAGCCAGCCACGGTGGACTGGCGAAGCTCGGTGAGTCCCACACCGTGTGCTCTGATATAACTGAGAAAATGTAAATCAAAGCTTGAATATTCTTATTGTTTTTAAATTATTGACGAGATATTTGTAACTGCCAACTAATAAAAAGTCAATAAAGTCTTTAAATATTCATGTACGGAGTACAACTTATTACCGTATTACTCTACAATATACCAAAAAGTATAAAACATAAAATATTGACCAATACAGTGAAAGTACAACATATATAGGCATCTCAGTAGGGCTGTAAATGAACCGGACGAATACGAATAAAGCCTTGTTCATGTTCATTCGTTTAATTTTAACCGGACAAATAAACGAACATGAACGCTTAAACGGACGAATTTTCTTGTTCATGTTCGTTTATCAAGAAAATGAGTTGTTCATGTTCGTTTATGTTCGTTCATTAAGACACTAAACGAACGCTAAACGATCGAACATAAATGAACATAGACAAACAAACATAAAACTTATTAAATTATGCACAATATATATTCTTTTATAAGTGTTGTTTTGTTTAAACAAACCAATTATGATATTATACAATTAAAATATACGATATACGAACATAAATAAATAAACGAACGTATAATCGGGCGTTCACAAACATAAATGAACGGACGCAACTTTTGTTCATGTTCGTTCATTTAACTAAATGAACATAAAATATTGTTCATGTTCGTTCATTTAATAAATAAACGAACATAAACGAACTTTTTACCGAACGGTTCATGAAATGTTCATTGAACGTTCAGTTTGTTTACAGCCCTAGGCATCTGTCTCACAGCAAAAGAGAAAAGGACTATACACCAACCTAAAATTGCTATTTCCAAAACAAAAGTAACCTTAAAATTTAAATTGCTATTTCCACACTAACCTTAATTGCTATGTCCAGAAAACAATATTAACCCTACTGTGTTACTTCATCTTCCTGCTAACTCCCACGGATATGTCCGATCTCCGACCGGACTTCTCTTTTTTATTTGTTTTCATTCTTTCATCTTTGAAATTTTCAATCTAAGGTGGTTCCCAAGTAATTTCTAAGGTAGGTCCTAAAAAGAAATCATATATCGCTTCTAAAGGAATTTTTCGTCCAAGGTGTTTCCCAGGCACTGCGTACGCAAGGCATAGGTCCGCCTCTGATTTTAGCAAACTATGTAGGAAACGGTGTAAACTTTTATTAATTAAATCAGATTACAGAATGTAAATAACAGAAAATTAAATAACAGACAGCAATGAGTAGAATCAGAAGACAGACACTATTCAACGAAAATTAAACGAAAGCAGTAAAGGTCGGTCAAGGCACGAGGCTCGTGTTTAACACGATTCCCTTAAAACAGATTCGTCGTCTGTTTCCCAGGGTACAACTGCCAAAGCTGATGTACAGCCGGACGTGACAAACTTGCCTGAAAGATCACGGAAAATCTTGTGTGTTTCTGATCGAAGGACTGCTGGAAATCGGTGGCTATGGAGTGTGGTTTTTCTGTGTCTTAAAACCGAATGAGATGTGTTTAATTTATAGAGAATAGTTGTCTTGGTCACCAAGACAGAATATCCTGTAAAATTAAACAGATTTACAAATTTGTTATATTAATAACACGATTTGAAAATCATATTCGAATATGAATTAAACTTGTACACAAAGTTTAAATCAGTTCCTAAAATAGGTTTGCACAAAATCTGGAAAGAAAGGAAACAAAATCTGCAGCAAAAAGATACGCATGTAGGCGAAGTTTCGGAGCTGCATTCGTGTCCGCAGGACGTGCGGGCTCACATGAGTTCAGAAGCTTCGAACCCATTTTGGCCCAGAAATCCTGAAATCTGCATCCCCTGCGCGCGCGCACGTAGGTGTGGGAGTAAAACCTAACTAATCGAATTTGATAGCCAATACCAAGATTTCCTTATAAACAAGCTTTCACTTCTTGTTTTGGGCGATGTGGGATACTCTCCCATTTTCCATTTTTTTGTTTCAAATGCCTCACTTTGAGACAAGATATCTCATTCATATTAACTCTATTTTGGACATACTTTAGCTCGTTGCGAAGCTCTCTTCAAGGAGAACGCAAAGCTACCAAGAAATATAAATATATATTAAATAGTATCCAAAATTTACAAAAACTCATTTTGCAAAACCCATTTCCCAACAATCCCCCACATGAATGGAGATCGGTCGAAAACACACAAAAGTTTCGGCGAAATTTCTGCGGTTAAGTCCTGCATAGGATAGGTCGGTATAACCCTTTGAACCTTCCCTTGTGAGATGCACTTAGTCTCCTAGATCTGAGTAGACGCGATGTCCTTGAACTCAGCCTCTGTTTACGTAGACGACATTACACTTCACACAAGACTCTCCCTGACATTGTCAAGTCCTCATAGTCGTGTTCGTTATGGTCATGAACACTAGCCTGGTTCTGTAAGAGCTCTTAGGAATTGCGCCCCTCACAATTCCTTTCGAAGCGACCCCACTTCTCTCTCACATAAGTGATTTCATCTTGAATCATTAAAAACATATGTTTTATGATTTCATCTTGAATCATTATGCTTTGTGATTTCATCCTGAATCATTAAAGCCATATGTTTAACCTCTCAACAAGTCACATTGTTATAGGAATGGACTAGGAAGTTACAATATTAAAGTAACTCCCCCACATTGACGTGACTTCCCCCACATTTCTATGATTAGGTTGTCCTATTGAACCCAGATCTTGGGATCTCCAGTCAACTGGGTTAGGTTTTCCTTCATAGAAACTCATTCCTTCAAGGGCTTTAGTCTCATTCCTTTAGACGACTTACTAACTAACTCTCTGCTTAAGCCTTTCGTAAGCGGATCCGCGATGTTATCCTTTGACTTCACATAGTCAATTGAGATAACTCCTGTTGAGAGTAGTTGTCGTATCGAATTATGTCGACGACGGATATGTCTGGACTTTCCATTATACATTATGCTATGAGCTCTGCCAATTAGTCGATCTAGAATCCTTTATGTCAGATATCCAATTTGCATCACTGTATCCTTCTATAACAGCTGGATATCTTTCATAATGCAGTCCATAATCGCGACTGTATCTCAAATAATGAAGTACCCTAGTCATAGCTCCCCAATGTGCATAACTTGGATTACTAGTATACCTACTTAGCCTGCTAACTGCATATGCTAAGTCAGGTCGGGTACTTGTCATTAAGTACATTAACATGCCAATAATTCTTGAATACTCTAATTGGGCAACACCTATGCCTCTATTTTTAGATAGATGCTTACTGGTGTCAATTGGAGTTCTAGCTAGGCCGGAATCCCCCGCATTGTGAGTATTGAGAATTTTGTCCACGTAATGTGCTTGACTTAACACAAGTCCATTTTGAGTTCGTATGATCTTTATTCCAAGGATCACATCAACCAAACCCATATCCTTCATGTCAAACTTTGATTTCAACATGTCTTTAGTAGATTTGATCATCTTGTCATTACTGCCAATGATAAGCATATCATCAACATATAAACACAAGATTACATATCCAGTACTTGTGTCCTTTACATAAACACACTTATCGCATTCATTAATTTTGAATCCACTCTCTAGCATGGCGTGGTCAAATTTTTGATGCCATTGTTTGGGAGCTTGTTTTAAGCCATATAATGACTTAACAAGCCTACAAACTTTGTTCTCTTGTCCAGGAGCTATGAAACCCTCGGGTTGGTTCATGTAGATTTCTTCTTCTAAATCCCTGTTTAGAAAAGCCGTTTTCACATCCATTTGGTGAACTTCCAAATTTCTTAAAGCGGCAATAGCAAGTATCATCCTGATCGAGGTTATTCGTGTAACAGGTGAATATGTATCAAAATAATCTAGACCTTCTTGTTGCCTAAATCCTTTGATTACCAATCTTGCTTTGTACTTGTCAATGGTGCCATCGGCTTTCATCTTCTTCTTGAAGATCCATTTATAGCCTAGTGGTTTACAACCAGGAGATAAATCCACGAGCTCCCAAGTATGATTTTGTAAAATAGAATCTATTTCACTTTTAATGGCTTCTTTCCATTGAGGCCCTTCCGAGGAAGTTACCGCTTCTCGATAAGAAGTAGGTTCATTTTATACTATAAAAGAAACAAAATCGGGTCCAAACGATTTCTCAGTTCTTGCCCTTTTGCTTCTTCTAGGTTCAACTTCTTCTTCCTCGATTTGATCTTGTCTCTCATCTTGGAGATCGTTATCATCTCTTTGTCTCTTATCTTGGATAACTTCGTCATCTATTCTAGATGAACTTCCAGTTTCCTTCGTTAAACAAGGAAATATATTTTCAAAGAAGGAAGCATTCCTTGATTCCATTAGTGTACCCTTTTGTATATCCGGATTCTTTGAATCATGTACAATGAAATGATAAGCACTGCTATTCCTAGCATATCCAATGAATATACAATCCACAGATTTAGGTCCAATCTTGTGGGCCTTGGGTGTTGGTATAGCTACCTTTGCTAGATACCCCCACACTCGTAAGTACTGATATGATGGTTTTCTTCCCATCCATAGTTCATAAGGGTTCTCTTCTTTTTCCTTACGAGGTATCTTATTTAAAAGATAAGTAGCCGTTAGAATGTCTTCTCCCCACATGTCCTGGCTTAAACCAGATCTTATCAACATGGCATTAACCATTTCCTTCAAGGTACGGTTCTTCCTTTCGGCAATACCATTTTGCTGAGGTGAATAAGGGGCAGTGAATTCGTGTCTAATTCCATATTTAGCACATAAATCAGCAAATGGAGACACATATTCACCTCCTCTATCACTTCATACAACCTTGATTTTCTTATTAAGTTGATTCTCAACTTCGTTTTTGTATAGAACAAACTTGTCTAAGCTTCATCTTTACTTTTTAACAAGTAAACGTAGCAATACTTTGTACAATCATCAATAAACGTGATAAAGTACTTATTGCCACCTTTTGTGGGTAGTGATTTCAAATCACATATGTCAGTGTGTATCATATCAAGTGGTTCGGTTTTTCGTTCAACCGATTTGAAAGATGATCTTGTAAGTTTAGCTTCAACACAAGTTTCACATTTATATTTTGAGTCAATATGGAAATTAGGTATGCAATTAAATTTAATCAAACGACGCATCGAATTAAAATTTACATGTCCAAGACGGCCATGCCACACATTAGAAGACTCAATCAAGTAAGCAGAAGAATTCATTTTATTGATATCATTCTTAACAACCATTACATTGAGCTTAAACATACCATTCAGGGCATATCCCCTACCAACATACATTTGATTCTTAGACGGAACAAACTTATCAGACTCAAAAACAAGACGAAAACTAAACTTGTTCAACATATTAGCCTGGCGTGGAGTCACCCGCTTCGGCATCTTACAGTTAGCAGCACGATGACCCGGCTGGTCACAGTTGAAACACACCCCTTGGAACTTCTGTTTCACAATTGCAGCTTTAGGAGCAAGGTACTCAGACTTCCCTTTGAACTTCTTGTCATTCTTTCCTTTTCCTTTGCCTTTACCTTTGACATTGGACTTTGAAGATGACGAAGCATGCTCAACCATTTTTGGCTTGGCAGAATCAGGCGTATAAGTGTTTTTCTGAGCCAGCTTGTTGTCCTTTTCAATACGAAGACGAACAACCAAGTCTTCAACACTCATCTCCTTTCGCTTATGCTTCAGGTAGTTCTTAAATTCTACCCAGCTTGGAGGCAACTTTTCAATGATAGCAGCAACTTGAAAAGTTTCACTCAAAGTCATTCCCTCAGTATGAATGTCGTGTAGCAAAACCTGCAGATCTTGAACCTGACTCATCACATTCTTTGAATTATCCATCTTGTAATCCAAAAAACGTGCTACCACGAACTTCTTTATACCAGCATCCTCAGTTTTGTACTTGCGTTCCAATGACTCCCATAATTCTTTGGCAGTATTGGTCTTGCAGTACACGTTGTACAAAGAGTCCACCAAACAATTCAGAACATAGTTGTGACACAAAAACTCTGAATGTTTCCATGCTTCCATGGCCTGAACAACCTATTGACTAGAGGATTGACCTTCCGTAGGAGGTTCCACGTGAGGTGGATTCTCTTTTAAGAACCGCGCAAGGTTCAAAGTAGTGAGATAGAAGAACATCTTCTGTTGCCACCTCTTAAAATTCTGCCCATTGAATTTCTCTGGTTTCTCAGCATGATTAGCAACCGTGTTGGTAACTGGCGCACCAGATACATTCACAGTAGTATTCATAGGAGGGGTAGTGGTGTTTGTCATCCTGAAAAATCACCAAACACAAACAGTTAAGTCAACTGTTATACAATCGGTATCTAAGAAATTCTATCCTGATTTCTCAAAAGCTTGTACTGAATCTACTTCAAAGAAACTCTATCTTGGTTTCAATGAATCTAGATTTAAATAAACCGAATAAGAGACTAAATAAAATAAATCAGTTTAACAGAAACTCAATCTTGGTTTCAATATAAACTGATAAGAATAGACTGCTTTAAAATTGTTTTAGATCTGTACACCAAATCTGAAAATTAAAATCCTGTTAAGAAAACTGGTTTTCCAAAGAAACTCAATCCTGGTTTCGATAGAAAACAATTTGTATATGAAATATGTTAATTAATAATTAAACCCATTATACGAAAAGTATTTTAATTCTGTTAAACAGAATCTGTTTTAAGACTGTAGGAGACGGTGTACACTTTTATTAATTAAATCAGATTACAGAATGTAAATAACATAAAATAAAATAACATACAGCAAGGAGTAGAATCAGAAGATAGACACTATTCAACGAAAATTAAACGAAAGCAGTAAAGGTCGGTCAAGGTACGAGGCTCGTGTTTAACACGATTTCCTTAAAACAGATTCGTCGTCTGTTTCCCTGGGTACAACTGCAAAAGCTGATGTACAGCCGGACGTGACAAACTTGCCTGAAAGATCACGGAAAATCTTGTGTGTTTCTGATCGAAGGACTGCTGGAAATCGGTTGCTATGGAGCTGTGGTTTTTCGGTGTCTTAAAACCGAATGAGATGTATTTAATTTATAGAGAATACTTGTCTTGGTCACCAAGACAAAATAACCTGTAAAATGAAACAGATTTACAAATTTGTTATATTCATAACACGATTTGAAAATCATATTCGAATATGAATTAAACTTGTACACAAAGTTTAAATTAGTTACTAAAATAGGTTTGCACAAAATCTGGAAAGAAAGGAAACGAAATCTGCAGCAAAAAGATACGCACGTAGGCGAAGTTTCGGAGCTGCATTCGTGTCCGCAGGTCGCGCGGGCTCACATGAGTTCAGAAGATTCGAACCCATTTTGGCCCAGAAATCCTGAAATCTACACCCCCTGCGCGCGCGCACGTAAGTGTGGGAGTAAAACCCAACTAAAAGAATTTGATAGCCAATACCAAGATTTCCTTATAAACAAGCTTTCACTTCTTGTTTTGGGCGATGTGGGATACTCTCCCATTTTCCATTTTTTGTGTTTCAAATGCCTCACTTTGAGACACGATATCTCATTCATATTAACTCTATTTTGGACATACTTTAGCTCGTTGCGAAGCTCTCTTCAAGGAGAACGCAAAGCTACCAAGAAATATAAATATATATAACATATAAATATATTAAATAGTATCCAAAATTTGCAAAAACTCATTTTGTAAAACCCATTTTCCAACAAACTAATCAATGATGAGATACATAACCACAAGAAATAAATTTGCTACACCCATTGTTATCCTAACTAAAAGATCATAGTATTGAACATGCATATTATTTATTTAAACAAGATGAGATAGTTTATTATTAGATTATGGCTAGCATTTAACGAGTGGAGTACCCGCGCGTTGCTGCGGGAATATTTTGTTTAATCTAAACTCGAAATAAAACGGTTGTTAAAAAATTATTTTTGTTATTAAGGACTATTTTCGTAAAGTATTTATGAAAATAGTATATTTTTTACGGAAAAAAGTCCCTAAAGTTATTGGCATTTTGCAAAGTTAGTCCTTAGGGACTAAATTTGAAATAGATAACCTCTGGGACTATTCACGTAATTTTCTCATGAATAGTAAACACTGTTCTGCACTGTTCATGGGAACTGTTATGCACTGTAGCGACATTATTTTCCTTTTTAGTCCCTGAAAGTGTCGGTATGTTGCAAAGTTAGTCCTTAGGGACTAACTTTGAAATTAAAAGTTAACCTAAGGGACTGTTTCTGCTCAATATTTGCACAGAAACAACCCCTGAAGTTATTGGTCAGTTGCAAATTTAAGTAATGACTGTTAAGTAACGGCCGTTAAGGACTAACTTTGCAATGGATCAATAACCTCAGGGTCTAAAATAAAAATTGCGGAACTGCTGTAGCAACAACGCTTTGGCACCACTGTTCATTGCTTTTTAGTGTATATATATAATTGGATTCCTTTAAACACGTGCCTAGCAATATATTAACTTAAATTATCCAAAAATGATAATTCCATATTTATCCGGCCTAAATGTCAAAATTCAATATTTACCTAAAATATTGTTTTTAGTGCACATGTACAATGCTTTTAAAACATGTGTCGCGGAAATATGGAATTATGGAATTTAAATTGAGTATATATGGAATAGCCCATCCAAAAAGGATAATTCCATATTTACCCGACCTAAATATATATGGAATAGCCCCTACAAAAAATGTGCTATTAATCGTCACAGACCCAACATGATAGTGTCGATTACTTTCATTTTTAGTGGTTCGCTATACATTAGGCTATGTACAATGGTTTGGGTCATCGTCGGTCGACCGGCCGGTCGTCGTCGGTCGTACCATTGTGGCCGATCGGTCCCTGTCAGTTGGCAAGAAAAAAATGGGACGACTTGGTTGAGTTCTCGACCGACTGTCAAACAATTTTAACCTTTTTGGTGACAATAAAAAAAAATAAATAAAAAATAAATAAATAAATAAATAAATAAATAAATAAATAAATAAATAAAATGTGTGCGTTTGGTTTGAGTCGTAATAATAATAATAATAAAAAAAATACTTTAAAAAACTTAAATCCTTTTTGATACGGTAATGAAAATATTTTAAACATTGAAATGAAAATACAAATTACAGATTAATACAAACTACGATACGGAAATGAAAATGAAAATACAAATTACGATACAGAAAATAAAACACATAGATTAATCCGTGCGATAACCATCATAAGGAGACTAATCCGCAAACTTGCTCTCTTCCCACTCTCGATACAAAATTTCAAACAAGTTTTCCTTACGCTCTTTTTCTTCCCTTGCTTCCTGCTCCCTACGAGCTGCTTCCTCCCGTGATTTTTTTTCTTCCATATCTCTCAAAGCATCTTCATCCTGAAGAAGTAGTCGTTGCTCTTCCTCAATAAACATAAATGGATTCTCAACCGGTTCCTTAAGCGGTTCCGTAAGAAATGACAGAAAGATTTCTGACGGTGGAATATTAACTGTTTCTTCATAAATGACGGGAGTTTTTGGTTGAGATATTTTTTAGATCTTGTGTTTAAAGATGTGTGAATGAGTTAGTGTGTAAAGATGAGTGAATGAAGTGGTATTTATAAGTAATAAAAATTTGAATTTTTTTACGAAAAAAAAAAAAAAAAACTTGGTCGCCACTGTGGCAACTTGGTCATCGTCAAATCGCCGGAGAGAGAAAGCTAATGTGGCAGGCAAAACCCAGGTCACCCTGGGTCGCCATTGTGTGCAGCCTTAGTGCTTGCTAGTTAGCTAAAGTAGGCGTACACCATTTATTTCATATGTAGCTAAATCGGTATGCAACTAACTGAGATAAAAGGAATCACATTTGCCCTTGCGTTAACCTAGTGTCGTCTTGGTGTTGCGTTCATAATCCCATATCCACTTTTCTGATATTGTTCGATCTCTCCTCAATTTGTAATCAAATTAGTGTTGGTTATTAGTTATGATTTATATCATGCACGAAATGAGAAGCGAATGAAGGCCGTGTCTCTGCAGTTTTCACCAAAGCCTATTTTCTTTTATTCCAAAAATCCTATTTTTGCCAAATCATATGTCCATGTCACCAACACAAAATATACATGTCATCAAAGAAGGCTACAAAAATTTAAAAATTACACAAAAATGGAACATTTGTGAAACTTGAGTGGTTAAACCTCACAAAAAAAGTATAAGTGACTAAATTGGAACACTAATGAAACTTCATTACTATTTGATGATTTTTCCCATGTAAAGGTAAATAGGTGATTCTACTCGTTAATTTATAATATGTAATGATATTTGTTGACGCAACTATAAAGGTTTTTAAGAACAAGACAGAGACTCAAAACTCACAACTTATATGTTAATGGGTAAATCACGCTGACCTAAAATGGCTTGTGCCAAAAAAGCATCCGGGATCAGGGTGTTCCCGTCAATCTACACTTTTTTGTGAAATCACCCTGAACTAAAGGCCATTTACATAAATAATAGTGGTAGGTGTGCAATTATGTTTTTACATAATAGTGGTAGGTGTGCAATTATGTTTGGGCAAATCATTAAAAAACGTATGGAACTTGTCGTGAAAATCGGTTTTGCGTAACGAACAAAAAATCTTTAAAAAAAGAGAAGTTATCTCCCAAAAACACACTTAATTGGGCATTATCTTACCTCCCCAACCGGTTGCCAGTTTATTATCCAAAAACCAATATCAAATAATTCCACCTGGCCATCTTTCCCAACACTCAAACTAATACTCAAATCATTAATTATTATCATGGCCGGATTTGAGCATGTGCAAGATGTTCTACGGCACAGGGCCTCCAAATTTATAGGGGCACCATGATTATTGCCGCCAGTGCTGATTTAATTCAATTGTTAGCATAGAACTTGTAAGAATGTGTTTAAAAACTTAATATATTATGATATTTACGAAATGTAAGAAGAAAACCAAATTGTTTAAGTGACTTTTTGAAGTTTTGAAAATACAGTGGATATGCAACAGGTGGAGCGGGTGGAGAAGATGGTAAGTTTGAGGTATTTTTACTTCACACCTCATAGTTTAAAGTTTTTTCACTTTTATGTTAAATTTTTATTTACTTTTCAAACTAGTGTTTAAAGGTTTAAAAAATGACACTTTTAACCCGATTAGGTGAAAAAACAATTACGAGGGGCCTATTACGTTTTGAAATCATTGAGTTTTATTGTGTATCGTCCAGTGAGGTATAAAAAGTTGTTCATAGTATTTATGTGACAAACTCACATCATTTGCTTCTTTTTTTCTATTATCTAGACTTCGTTAAAACCTTTCAACTTATATATATGCATAAAGTTCTCGTATTCGAGCTGGCGTGCAATGTAAATTTGGCATAGGGCCTCCAAAAATCACGGGACGGCCCTCATTATTATCACGCCCAAACATATGCAGTCACCCACACAAACTTCTTAAACTCTCTGACAAACAAGAATCACTTTCTTCTTTCTGCTTGATAAATCGAAGACCACACAAACAATGTAAGTTCTTTCATAACCGAATAATGAACACAAAAACCTAAATGGTTTCTTTATGCACAAACCAAATCAATGATTGATAAGTTTCGGCTTCAAGATCTTGTAAAAGGTCTCGGGTAGGTTCTTTGCTTTGTTTTACTTTTTAATTGTTTCAAACTTATAAAACCTTGAAAGGTTTTTAATTAAGTTGAATAATCTGAGATCCGGTTCTTGTTTTGTATTTTCTTTTGAATCTGTTGTGGGTTTGTTGGAGATGAGGTTGTTATTGTTGTGTGTTGATGAGATAAGTCTAGGACTAGGGCTGGCAAATCGCGTAAACACGAACCTGTTAAGACATGACACGATAAGACACGACACGATAAGGGGCAGACACGAACACGACACGATAATTTTTCGTGTCAAATTTTCAAAACACGAACACGACCTGTTAAGTAACAGGTCTTAACAGGTCGACCTGTTAACGACACGAAACCTGTTAAGCCCAAACACGAACCTGTTAACAAGTCGTGTTTTCGTGTTCGTGTCAAAATTGCACATAGAGTGTTTTAGACACGACCTGTTAAGACACGACACGATAAGGGCAGACACGAACACGACACGATAATTTTTCGTGTCAAAATTTCAAAACACGAACACGACCTGTTAAGTAACAGGTCTTAACAGGTCGACCTGTTAACGACACGAAACCTGTTAAGCCCAAACACGAAACCTGTTAACAAGTCGTGTTTTCGTGTTCGTGTCAAAATTGCCAGCCCTATCTAGGACAACTTGTTGGCGTTGTTGGTTATTGATTTTTGTTGTACTGAGATGGATTTAGGAATAGAGGTTGTTTGTGGTTATTGTTGTTGGTTATCTTGACTTTCTTATTCTTTTTTTCTTTTCTTTTTGAATATTTCTATCTTGAGGTCAAAAAACCCTGCGGTTATTGTAGGATTCCCACAATTGTATCATAACACACTTGATAATATATAAGGTTTTAGACAAAAAAAGATGAAAACTGATATAGTATTTCTAGTTTAAAGGGTGGTGGTGGCAGTTGAATGGAGGTGCAGGGTGGTGGTGGTGGCTGCTATGGTGGTAAAGGGGTGAAGGTGAAGGGGGTGTTTGGGAATGAGTTTTTAAAGTGTGTGGTGGAATTTATATTTTGACATGGCATGTACATGTGGAAAGTAAAAAAAAAAAAAAAAAAAAAAAAAAACTACCTGGCACAAACCTGCTGAGGTGGACGAAACCTGCTGGGTAAGTCAAAAGTTGCGTAAATAAGTTAGTTTTTGGGAGATAACTTCTCTTTTTTTAAAGATTTTTTGTTCGTCACGCAAAACTGATTTTCACGACAAGTTCCATACGTTTTTTTAATGATTTGCACTTTATGTTTTTACAACTCAATAACGTTAGCCGCCAACATTATTAACGTGTAAACTGGGGAGAAGTCTTCATATTTTTTACACATGGGTCACCATCCAAAACATGCTATAAATTAGGACTCATACTATCAAGATTTAGTCACACCATTGTAAAGCCAAACAAACATACATTGTTCTTCAACCTCATTAATCCGGCCAATGGGATCAGCACCAACATACGATGAGCTCCACGGTAGCAACAACTGGGCTGGACTTCTTGACCCTTTAGACCCTAGCCTGCGCAGTCTCTTGGTCAACTATGGTGACCTTATAACGGCCACACAAAAAGCTTTCAATAATGAAGAGAGCTCGAAATATTGTGGCTATAGCAACTATGGCAAGAAGTCCTTCTTCAAAGGAACTATGGTCCCTTGGGCGGAATCTAAATATGATGTCAGTTCTTTCATCTATGCTACTTCTAAAATAAACTCGTTCTTTTCTTTATTTGTCCATGGCATGTCTCGCGAAGGTAGTGAATATGAATCCAACTGGATGGGGTACGTTGCAGTTTCAAATGACGAGTACAGTAAGTCCATTGGTTGTCGTGAAATATGTGTGGTGTGGCGTGGGACGGTTAGGAATTACGAGTGGATGGAAGACATTTTAGGCGCAATGCCCGTATCAACTGATTCATTGTTCCCAGCTAGTACCAACTCAACTGGTAGAGGCGTTTTCAGTAACGGTATCAATCATTTCTGAAGTTTTTTTTTTTTTTTTTGGGAACTATGAACTAGCATTTAGAAATGTTGTGACCAATATCTAATATCTTCACACTTTATAGTTTATAGAGTAAAGAAAAACATGATGTCATAAACAGATAAACTTTAACCTCTACACTTCTGGTTATAAACTTTTTAGTGTCATGTTATAATTCTGAGCTAATTGCATATAAATGTGAACAACTATCACTTGATCATTATATTCATTATAGGTAATCTAACTATGAATTAATCATAGTTAAATTCATACTGCATATGATATCGATAGTTTATACTTTATATAATTGTAGCAACGAGCGGACTTTTTATACTCGTTAGTTACATTTTTTTCTTTATGTAGTAGGCCCATATAATTTTTACATACATATAGTTTGCCTGAAAATTTTCAATTAAACAAAAATCACATTATTTTTATACCAATAAGCCGAGCGTAATTGTAAGCACTATATTAAGGCTGTTTACTGATAAGATCATAAGCTCATTTTTTTGGCTTATGAACTAATTTATAATTACGCATATTTAATAAAAAGGCTCAAAAATAAAACCAAAATTTTTTAAAAGAGTAAACTGCAAAATACATCCCTGTGGTTTACACCTTTTGCCATTTTACATCTCTGTCAGAAACTATTGGCAAGATACATCCCCCGTTAGGCAAACGTTTGCCACATTACATCCTTAGTCCCTACTGTCGTTAGTGTTTAGTCCTAACTGACGTTAAGTGGGAAAAAATGAGGGGTATTAATGTCTTTTTACCTATAAGAGGGATGTATTTTGCAGATTACTTTACCTACTTTTAAGAGGGAGGTATTTTGCAAATTACTTTTATACTTTACCTTTTTTTAATTATTATTATTATTATTATTATTATTATTATTATTATTATTATTATTACGTTTTTGTCCATTTTTTTTACGGTTTTTATGTTTTTGTCCATTTTTTTACGTAAAACAGACAGACAAGAACGTAAAAAATCAGACAAAAATGTAAAAAACAGACAAAAACGTAAAAATCGTAAAAAAAGGTACGAAAAAGTAAAAAAATGGACGAGAACGTAAAAAAACGGATAAAAATGTAAGAAAACGGACGAGAACAGATAAAAATGGTTGAAAACGTAAAAAAATGGAAGAGAACGTAAAAAAAAGGGATGAAAACGTAAAAAACGGACGAGAACGTAAAAAATGGACAAAAATGTAAAAAAACATACAAAAAAGTAAAAAAAAAGAAGACAAAAACGTAAAAAAATGGACGAGAACAGATAAAAATGGTTGAAAACGTAAAAAAAGGGACAAATACGTAAAAAAAAACATAAAAAACGGTTGAAAACGTAAAAAAAACAGACGAGAACAGATAAAAATGGTTGAAAACGTAAAAAAAAAAGTACGAAAACCTACAAAAACGGACGAAAACGTATAAAAATGTATACAAACTGATGACAACGGATAAAAACGTAAGAAAACGTATAGAAACAGACTAAAACGTATAAAAACGTAAAAAAAAAACTTATGAAAACGTAAGACAACGTATAAAAACGAAAAAAAATGACGAAAACGTATAAAAACTGATGAAAACGGACAAAAACATATAAAAACGGACCAAAACGGATAAAAACGTAAGAAAATAAAATAAGAACAAATAATAGTGGTAGTGGTAGTGGTAGTGGTGGTGGTGGTGGTGGTGGTGGTGGTGGTGGTAGTGGTAGTGGTAGTGGTAGTAATTAAAAAAAAAAGTAAAGTATATAAGTAATTTGCAAAATACATCCCTCTTAGAAGTAGGTAAAGTAATCTGCAAAATACATCCCTCTTATAGGTAAAAAGACATTAATACCCCTCATTTTTTCCCACTTTACGTCAGTTAGGACTAAACACTAACGAAGGTAGGGACTAAGGATGTAATGTGGCAAACGTTTGCCTAACGGGGGATGTATCTTGCTAATAGTTTCTGACAGGGATGTAAAGTGGCAAAAGGTGTAAACCACATGTATTTTGCAGTTTACTCTTTTTAAAAACACCAATTTTGTTCGTCGATCCTTCACTCATTTTTTACATTCCAGATTTGCTACCAGTTGTATTTAAACCGAAGGTCATGGAAGGATGGCTTACAATTTACAACACGAGTGACGCAAATTCTCCATTCGTGACATCAAGTGCCAAAGAACAACTTGAGACACAAATCAAAGCGTTGCTCCTCAAGTACAAAGACGAAAAGGTAAGCATAACAAGTACCGGACACAGTCTTGGTGCAAGTGAAGCCGTTTTATCCGCTTTTCATATTGCATTGGTACATCCTGATATCAATGTTTCGGCTATGGTTACTGGTTGCCCACAAGTCGGGGATACGAACTTTAAACAAGTGGCAGAGCAACTACCTAACCTTAAGGTACTTAGGGTAAAGAATGATCCGGATCCTGTCCCACTTTGGCCAAGCAAGTTATTGACAAAAACCGGGCTCATTGTTCCAAGTGCTTTGGAGGTGTATGTAGACGTTGGAGTCGAGCTACTGATTGATAGCAGGACATCACCATACTTGAAAGACGGAACTGAGCCAAATGCTAACGGTCCACCAAATTACCATAACTCTGAGGGCAGCTATTACCATACTTTGTGTGGTTGGAATGGGAAGAATGGTGAGTTTGATTTGAATCTATTGAAGAAAGGTGTGGGGTTTGTGAACATGTTTAGTGGGCTTCTGAAAGATGAAAACAAAGTACCAGTGAATTGGTGGGTTGAGAAGAATAAAGGAATGGCGCTTGATGACAATGGTGACTGGGTTTTACCACAAATCGATCGCGCTGATCATGACTTGCTACCAGTTAACGAATAAACTTCGTTACGTATGGAATCGTCGTTGTATTTGAATGTTCGTCCAGAGGTCCAATTATCGAAGGACTGCTAAATGCTCCAATCTAATAAAATTGTTAATATATACCATCGAACCTAGATAAATTAAGATCAATAACTCGATGGTAATGTTTTCTATACTAAATAAAATTTGTATGTGTCAAATGGCCCAAACATCAAGCATATTGCCTAAGGATTGTAGTAAGTTTGTATACTATATTATTTCGATTTTAAGTTTTAGTTTCCTAATCCATTTCGATTTTAAGTTTTAGTTTCCTAATCCATGACTCTTTTGTGAAACAAAAGATTAAAAGGTATAAATGTACTAACACAAAGATTAAACTTTCAACATATAATTCAACTACAAAGTATTTTGCGGATAAACACCTAATTGAATGACAATATGGTTTAGCTCTCTAAACAAGCAAATTTAAATAAAGGTTAAAGTTTGTAAGTGAACTCTTAGGTCTCTGATTGGATCAGGGACAAAGTTTAGTTGAAACGTGAGTAAATGCTCTTCTTAAATGATATAGTTAATGTGGAAAGGATAACATTTATTCCGACCAACATAGACAAACGAGGATGTCACGTAAGGGTTGTTGGAAACACAACAACGTTACTTTTGTGAACAGTGCTACTGTTTACCGCCCTTTCACCAATTCGTACTTGTCTTTGACTTTCTCAAGGATACAATTTATCACGCTCTTTTGCAATCATGAAAAGTCCTGCTTAAATATCTAAGATATGTTTCTAGATAAGCTCTGTGGTTGGATCAGAGAGCTGATAGGATCATCAGGGCATTGTTAATCCGTGATGAACCTTTGTCCTTCAGCTTCTAGTTCTTATATATACTAGATGACTCTGCACCAGCTAGAGAGTATATTTTCAAGTTATCTTCGATTCCTTGACGATGTCTCTGACGTGAACCTTGCTGAAGTTGCTCGTTGATTCCGTTATCAACGAGTCTTCTTATACTTAGTCTAATTTATATTTAAATCTAGTCAGAGACCATTGAGCATTGAATTGACCTACCAATCCCCCTTATTTGAATATAAATGATACTTTAAGTTAAATTATTGCAAGTTAGCAAACAACTTCTTCTTATTAATAATTTTCATAGACTAGTAAACAAAATGTGAAGTTTTATTTAGAAGGATTATAAAGATACATTACATCAACACTAATCCTCTAATTTCTTCACTTTAATTTTAACCTCTTCACATTCATCCTGACCTCAATCATCCAGTGCATCCTAGCTGAGAATTCCTTAGAAATCTGTGAGTTCATCTTGATATTATGATGGAGTCTAATCAGTTGAGTTGTGGATGCAAGATGAGACTCATTTTCTCTCTAAAAACATAGCAGAATATGTGAATTAGGAAGAACATTCCAGACTCAAGTTCAACGAACATATTAATATCCCGCTGATGATTCTTAAAATCATCAGTTGTCCCATGAACATATTCATACCCACCTTTCATACTCGTTAACAAGTGGTGAGCCCGTGTTGGACCAATCTTGTTTGTTGACGCTTTGACAACAAACATATTTTCTGCTTGTGTCATTTTTCTTTGCTTTTTTGTAAAATATTTGTACTCTTTTGGTATAAGCAAATGGTTGTGTTTAGCAATAAACTGAACTAGCTTGTATATTCTAGAAACGATATCCAATTCTAACCTTATTCGAGCTTCACAACCTGTTACATGCAGGGTTGTATTTCTTTCTTGTTTGTCACTATCTTTATGATCCAAAGTGTCGATATTAATATGTCTTGGAGCTCCTTCTTTGTTACACATGATGTATTTGAGTTGTACAATTCCAGATTTTGTTAATCGTTGTCCTGCTTTTTTAATTTGAAAACCTCCCGCTTCAGCGTAGTTACTATACATTTCTATAGCTTCGTCTATAGTGTCATAGTATTTTCCCTCAACTGGTACATGAATTCCTTCTACATGAGGCTCCCAATATATCGATCCGTCCGGTGTCTCAGTGTGTTCATATAAAGTTGGTCTTGGTGATCTCATAGAATCTGTATATAAAAAACAGAATCTCAAGGGATTAAGATAACATAAAACAGAATCTCAAGTGATTTTATACTTTCATATACTTCCAATTAATATAAAGCAAGTGTAAATCCCACGGGATTTACAATTTTCTCATAACATTCCAGAACAAAAACAAAATCTCACGGGATTTTCTACTTCAAGTTTATATAAAGATAAGTTTAAATCCCACTGGATTTGCACTTTTCTCATAACATTACACAACAAAAACTGAATCTCAAGGGATTTTCTATTCAAGTTTATATAAAACAAAGTGCAAATCCCACGGGATTTACACTTTTCTCATAACATTACACAACTAAAACTGAATCTCAAGGAAATTTCTACTTCAAGTTTATATAAAGCAAAGTGCAAATCCAACGGGATTTACACTTTTCTCATAACATTACACAACAAAAACTGAATCTCAAGGGAATTTCTACTTCAAGTTTATATAAAGCAAAGTGCAAATCCCAAGGGATTTTCACTTTTCTCATAACATTACACAACTAAAACTGAATCTCAAAGGAATTTCTTCTTCAAGTTTATATAAAGCAAAGTGTAAATCCCAAGGGATTTTCACTTTTCTCATAACATTACACAACAAAAACCGAATCTCAAGGGAATTTCTTCTTCAAGTTTATATAAAGCAAAGTTTAGTTATAGAATCTCAGAATATATAATATCAAGGGATTTTACCATCAATTTCTTTTACAGCATCATGTTTTTCTTTATCTTCTGGTAAATCATTTAAAACATCTTCTGTAACTACATCATCTACTGGAACTTCGATTAAGTGACTTTCATCTATAACTTTGATTAATTGTTGATTTTCAACGATATTAGATGGCGACGGTGTTTTCCGGTGAATCGGAAGAAGAGGAACGGCGGAGTCCGGCGGTTTTATTGATGAATCCGACGGTTTTATTGATGATTCCGTCGGATTCATGGTGATTCCGACGGTTTGATGGTGATTCCGGTGATAAATGAGAGAGAAACTAGATCTAGGTTTATTGATGAGAGAGAAAGTCATGTATTAAGTGAGATGGATTGAAATATTTTTTTCTTTTATGGAGACGGGTGAAATTACTAATGTGCCATTGTTTGTAATTTTTGGCTTTCATCTCAGCCATTGGATGAAAGGTGGATGGATGGTTGGGATCTTCTTGTTTGTTCTTTAGATAACACATGAATGTGAGGGATCTCACCTCTCGCTTTCATTATTGTTTTAAACTTTTACAAAAGTAATTGTTAACATATGTAGTTGTTATGAAGATTGAATATATCTTAAAAACTTGATAAATTTCAAATAACCTAAAGACGAGAGCCAAATTGATAATCATGACTGCTACATTTAAATTGGGACGTTATCTGATTATGGCGTTGTCCGCAGTGGCGGATCTTGAAGGAAATTGTGGGGGGGGGGGGGGGGGGGGCGGAATTTTTTTTCCTATCGTTATATTTCGGTTAGTATATTAGGGTCTTCTAATTCGGGTCGGGTCAAACAAAAATAACACTAAAAATATAAGTTTTCTTCATTCATTCAAATTATCGTTCTTACACATAAAAAGTAAATAGTTTCTAACAAACAAAAACTAAAATAGATATGAAAATACTGATAGAAAATGTGTGTACCGGGTAGCAGAGTTACAGATCAGCCTTACGATCTCTAAGATCTTTGAAAGCATCGATTATCGACATGGAATCAATCTTTTCAGCAATTTCTCTTTCTATGTTAATCACCAAGCTATCCGCGAGATACGAATCTGACATCTTATTGCGAAGGCGGGTCTTGAATATTTTCATGGCTGAAAAAGCTCTCTCTGTTGTTGCAGTAGAAACGGGAAGTGTCAAGATTAACCTGACCACTCTATGAACAAGATAGTACGTTTCATGTTTTTTAGTTTCCACAAGACATTTGCATAAATCAGCAAGAGTTGAAACACCACTTAGCAAGATACTCTTTGTCAAATTATTATTAAAAGTCTCCAATTAAAACACCACTTAGCAAGATACTAGTTCCCTTGAATTAACCGGATACTCCCATATTTGTTTTCGCTTTGCCGGATCTCTTTTTAGATTATTAAGATCTGCTTCATTAGCAACTGGTTGTGGCGCTTCATTAGTAACCGGTTGTGGCGCTTCATTAGCAACTGGTTGTGGCCCTTCATTAGTAACCGGTTGTGGCTCACTTGGTGAAGCTTTATGACGTTTACTATCTTGTTCATCATCTTTTCTTTTGAAAAAAGAATCAATAGTTTTCGGCTTTCCCATGATCTGAAATTTGGGGTCAACACTTGGATTCAGCGAAAGTGATTATGTAATAAAAGATACACATAAACATAACTACATAAGTGCCTTATGCAAACTATAATAGATTAACAGAATAACAGATTAACAGTTAAACTCTGTTACTACTTACTACTTACTAGGCACTTTTAAATTTGTTGTATTCACTCATACTAAAAAGGATACCCAATTTATTTTTCTCATTCCTTAGGCAAAAAAAAAGGCATTTTGCAGATTGTAAAAAAAAGAAAAAAAAAAAAAAAAAAAAAAAAAAAAAAAAAAGAACAGACCACACTCACCACAGGGAATAAACTCAATTAGGGCAAAAATAAATTAGGGCAAAAACAATTAACTTAGCAATAAACTAAATTAGGGCAAAAACAATTAACTTAGCAATAATCTAAATTAGGGCAAAACACAATTAACTTAGCAATAAATTAAATTAGGGCAAAAACAAAATTAATTGCAAAAACAAAATTAAACAAACCTCTTCTTTAGTAAAGTAGTAGCCTTCTTTTTGTGGAAGACTGTATCCGGTGAGGTGGTGACTGGTAATGGAGCAGCCGGCAGCGAGCAAGACTGCAGGAGCCTTCTTTTTTGTTATGTCCTTTTTTTTTTCTTTCTTTAGGGGACACGGAGTGGTACGCTGGTTCGTAGCTGGTTGGAGCAACCCGCTGGGGAACACCGCCGCCGACCAAGCGGGCTGCCCAACGGGTTTGTTTCTGCTGGCTTAGCTACCAGCTGCTGGTTGAGTTATTTATCACAAAACAAGACCGTTGAACGGTCAAAAAAATCTGCAAACGCTCCCTCCATTTAATATTTAGCAACGGCTAAATTTTTTTTTCTTCTTTATAAACCCATTTCTTTCACATATTTAAAAGGGAAATACACGAGGGGTGATCATAAGGTGCCGACTATTATGATTGAGTGTGTTGCTTCTCACGACTTGTGGATTTGGCACTCGTATTTTGGTCCTGCTGGATCGAACAACGATGTGAACGTTTTGAATCAGTCGCCATTGTTTCAAAACGTGCGTAATGGATCCGCACCAGACACTTCATTTAGCGTAAATGGACGACATTACAAGCATGGGTACTACAAGCGGATCAGCCACCACCGATCGAGACATTGATTTAGGTGTCTTTATGTAGTATTTTATTTTCTAATGATGTCGTTTATGTAGTTTTTTTTTTAGTTTATTTTAATGAAATGTTTAAGTTTTTATTATAAATGTTTGATTAAATTAAATGAAAAATAAAATAAAATTGGGAGGGTTGAAAAAGTGATGAATGCCTAAGAATTAAGTTTGGTTGAGAGGGTTGGAAGGGTAAAATGAGTTGGAGAGATGTTATTGGTGAAATTTGGGAGGGTTGAAAATCACCACTACATGACTCCTTAGGGCCTTAGTAAAGTAACTAATAGAGGTAGTGGTCAGTTCTTTAGTAAATTAATTTATGTTTCCCGCTTTTTAGGTAGTGGTCAGTTCTTTAGTAAATTAATTTATGTATCCCGCTTTTTAGGTAGGGTCAGTTCTTTTAGTTCTTTTTTTTAATGAGGTAGTGGAAATAATTTAAGTAGAATAAGTGTATTGTGGGCTATAAAAATTAAAAAGATAAATTTTATTAGACTTTTAAATTTATTAAAATATAAAAAGTTTTTAAGAAAAATAATCAGGGGGGGCCGACTTAATAAATATAAGTTTTTTTGGACGAAAATACGGATAAATTAGCACTACTGAGCGAAAAAAACGGGGGGGGGGGGGGGGGGCGGGCCCCCCGGGCCCCAACATAAATCCGCCCCTGGTTGTCCGCACTAGTTTTAAATTGCGTTGTTTGCTTATAAGACCAAGAGTAGTGGGCGTTGAAGTGGTGGGTGTGGGTTGGGGCAAATGTTGACACTTGGCAGTGAGAGAAGAAGGGTGTTGAAGCAAAATTGGGGGTAAAATGGGGGTAATGGGTTGGGGCGTTGAATGATTTTAAAGCATGAGAGAGAGTTAACTTTGTTTTGTCAGTGCTTTAACTTTAACTTGTGAGAGAGAGTGTTAACTTTAATTAATATGAGAGAGAAAGAACTTTAACTTGTGAGAGAGAGTGTTAACTTTTGGCAGCATGCTTTATTGACTTTAACGCTGCTTGTCAGGAGGCAAATAAAGAAACGCCCGTTGTAGCATCAACGCTCGTTGATTTTATTTGCTTTCAACGGGCTTCAACGCCCCATGGGGGTGGATCAATGGGCGTTTAAAGGGCAACTAAACCCACTTCAACGCCCCATTACTCTTGGTCTAAAGGGTATTTATCATTCGACTTGCTAGGGCAACAAAAAATCAAGACCATCCTGTCAGGCCACCATCTACAAATAAAATGATATAAAAACGTTTTTGAAATTGATAACAATAACTAAGCATGGTACGAAACAAACAAATAAAAAACAGCCATAAAGACCAATAGTCACCAAATATTAATGAAGTTTCATTAGTGTTAGTTTAGCCACTCATACTTTTTTTTATAAGGTTTAACCACTCAAGTTTCACAAGTGTTTCATTTGTAAAATTTATAAAATTTTGTAGCTTTCTTTGATGACATGTCTATTTTTGATGACATGATGCACATATGATTTAGCAAAAATGTAGAGTATTTTTCTTCTATCAAAGTAGTCCTCAGAATGTGGTGGAAATGGTGTTAGGGTGTCTTATTCCAGTGCTTTGACACATCTAAGCATTTTGCTTGGCAAAAAAAAACCATAACGAGATCAAACAAAACAAACATATGTGTTAGAGCAGAGTAACCATTTGTACACATAGAATCCATGTAAAGCCAATACCAAACAAGAGCTACTGTTACGACTAACAACAATGGATATATGTGTCGTGTACATTGTCGATGCTCTGCATAAGAAAATATATTTTTCACTGCTTCCACAATCCTTATTAACAAATGACAATAACTTTAATATTTTAGTCGGTGGCGGACCTAGCACAAAACTTAAGGTGGTTCCTTTACTTAGTCGGGACGTCAAGCAAACGAGTCAAAAAGTCAACTGGTCAACGGGTCGGGTTATATTATGTCTTGTCGGGTAAAACATAACATAAGTAACTAGAGCAAAAAAATGTGTCGTGTCGCGTACAGTACATGTTAAAATGTGAATCTTTTACTAAAACAAATTGCATTATACAATATATCATTATGAGAGCACAAGGTGTTGTGAAGAGCTCAAGTTACTCATTTGGGCCCACGGGGTGCCACATCACTTTAACAAACCTCCACAACTAAACCACTCACTCACAACTAACCTCAACTTACTCATTTGTGGCCCACCACTTGCAACTTTATTTTTTTTATTCTAATTTTCCAATAAAATAAATTCATTTCACAACGGATCCCTGCAACAAATCTGACAAAAGTACAAATTCTACCCTCGCCATGCAGGCGACGAGGGTTCAACTGGCGAAAGAAAACGGGAGGGGGGGGGGGTGTCGTGGCGATTCTCAACGAGCCAGCCACGGTGGACTGGCGAAGCTCGGTGAGTCCCACACCGTGTGCTCTGATATAACTGAGAAAATGTAAATCAAAGCTTGATTATTCTTATTGTTTTTAAATTATTGACGAGATATTTGTAACTGCCAACTAATAAAAAGTCAATAAAGTCTTAAAATATTCATGTACGGAGTACAACTTATTACCGTATTATTACTCTACAATATACCAAAAAGTATAAAACATAAAATATTGACCAATACAGTGAAAGTACAACATATATAGGCATCTCAGTAGGGCTGTAAACGAACCGAACGAATACGAACAAAGCCTTGTTCATGTTCGTTCGTTTAATTTTAACCGGACAAATAAACGAACATGAACGCTTAAACGGACGAATTTTTTTGTTCATGTTCGTTTATCAAGAAAATGAGTTGTTCATGTTCGTTTATGTTCGTTCATTAAGACACTAAACGAACGCTAAACGATCGAACATAAATGAACATAGACAAACAAACATAAAACTAATTAAATTATGCACAATATATATTCTTTTATAAGTGTTGTTTTGTTTAAACAAACCAATTATGATATTATACAATTAAAATATACGATATACGAACATAAATAAATAAACGAACGTATAATCGGGCGTTCACAAACATAAATGAACGGACGCAACTTTTGTTCATGTTCGTTCATTTAACTAAATGAACATAAAATATTGTTCATGTTCGTTCATTTAATAAATAAACGAACATAAACGAACTTTTTACCGAACGGTTCATGAAATGTTCATTGAACGTTCAGTTCGTTTACAGCCCTAGGCATCTGTCTCACTGCGAAAGAGAAAAGGACTATACACCAACCTAAAATTGCTATTTCCAAAACAAAAGTAACCTTAAAATTTAAATTGCTATTTCCACACTAACCTTAATTGCTATATCCAGAAAACAATAATAACCCTACTGTGTTTCTTCATCTTCCAGCTAACTCCCAAGGATATGTCCGATCTCCGACCGGACTTCTCTTTTTTACTTGTTTTCATTCTTTCATCTTTGAAATTTTCAATCTAAGGTGGTTCCCAAGTAATTTCTAAGGTAGGTCCTAAAAAGAAATCCTATATCGCTTCTAAAGGAATTTTTCGTCCAAGGTGTTTCCCAGGCATTGCCTACGCAAGGCATAGGTCCGCCTCTGATTTTAGCAAACTATGTAGGAAACGGTGTAAACTTTTATTAATTAAATCAGATTACAGAATGTAAATAACAGAAAATTATATAACGGACAGCAATGAGTAGAATCAGAAGACAGACACTATTCAACGAAAATTAAACGAAAGCAGTAAAGGTCGGTCAAGGCACGAGGCTCGTGTTTAACACGATTCCCTTAAAACAGATTCGTCGTCTGTTTCCCAGGGTACAACTGCAAAAGCTGATGTACAGCCGAACGTGACAAACTTGCCTGAAAGATCACGGAAAATCTTGCGTGTTTCTGATCGAAGGACTGCTGGAAATCGGTGGCTATGGAGTGTGGTTTTTCTGTGTCTTAAAACCGAATGAGATGTGTTTAATTTATAGAGAATAGTTGTCTTGGTCACCAAGACAGAATATCCTGTAAAATTAAACAGATTTACAAATTTGTTATATTAATAACACGATTTGAAAATCATATTCGAATATGAATTAAACTTGTACACAAAGTTTAAATCAGTTCCTAAAATAGGTTTGCACAAAATCTGGAAAGAAAGGAAACAAAATCTGCAGCAAAAAGATACGCATGTAGGCGAAGTTTCGGAGCTGCATTCGTGTCCGCAGGACGCGCGGGCTCGCATGAGTTCAGAAGCTTCGAACCCATTTTGGCCCAGAAATCCTAAAATCTGCACCCCCTGCGCGCGCGCACGTAGGTGTGGGAGTAAAACCTAACTAATAGAATTTGATAGCCAATACCAAGATTTCCTTATAAACAAGCTTTCACTTCTTGTTTTGGGCGATGTGGGATACTCTCCTATTTTCCATTTTTTTGTTTCAAATGCCTCACTTTGAGACAAGATATCTCATTCATATTAACTCTATTTTGGACATACTTTAGCTCGTTGCGAAGCTCTCTTCAAGGAGAACGCAAAGCTACCAAGAAATATAAATATATATAACATATAAATATATTAAATAGTATCCAAAATTTACAAAAACTCATTTTGCAAAACCCATTTCCCAACAATCCCCCACATGAATGGAGATCGGTCGAAAACACACAAAAGTTTTGGCGAAATTTCTGCGGTTAAGTCCTGCATAGGATAGGTCGGTATAACCCTTTGAACCTTCCCTTGTGAGATGCACTTAGTCTCCTAGATCTGAGTAGACGCGATGTCCTTGAACTCATCCTCTGTTTACGTAGACGACATTACACTTCACACAAGACTCTCCCTGACATTGTCAAGTCCTCATAGTCGTGTTCGTTATGGTCATGAACACTAGCCTGGTTCTGTAAGAGCTCTTAGGAATTGCGCCCCTCACAATTCCTTTCGAAGCGACCCCACTTCTCTCTCACATAAGTGATTTCATCTTGAATCATTAAAAACATATGTTTTATGATTTCATCTTGAATCATTATGCTTTGTGATTTCATCCTGAATCATTAAAGCCATATGTTTAACCTCTCAACAAGTCACATTGTTATAGGAATGGACTAGGAAGTTACAATATTAAAGTAACTCCCCCACATTGACGTGACTTCCCCCACATTTCTATGATTAGGTTGTCCTACTGAACCTAGATCTTGGGATCTCCAATCAACTGGGTTAGGTTTTCCTTCATAGAAACTCATTCCTTCAAGAGCTTTAGTCACATTCCTCTAGATGACTTACTAACTAACTCTCTACTTAAGCCTTTCGTAAGCGGATCCGCGATGTTATCCTTTGACTTCACATAGTCTATTGAGATAACTCCTGTTGAGAGTAGTTGTCGTATCGAATTATGTCGACGACGGATATGTCTGGACTTTCCATTATACATTATGCTATGAGCTCGGCCAATTGCCGATTGACTATCCCAATGTATACTAATGGCCGTTACCGGTTTAGGCCACCTTGGTATGTCCTCTACGAATTGACGTAGCCATTCCGCCTCTTGTCCGCATTTATCTAACGCGATAAATTCTGATTCCATCGTGGACTTAGCTATAACAGTTTGCTTGGAAGACTTCAAAGATATAGCCGCCCCTCCTAGTGTAAACACGTATCCACTAGTCGATCTAGAATCCTTTATGTCAGATATCCAATTTGCATCACTGTGTCCTTCTATAACAGCTGGATATCTTTCATAATGCAGTCCATAATCGCGACTGTATCTCAAATAATGAAGTACCCTAGTCATAGCTCCCCAATGTGCATAACTTGGATTACTAGTATACCTACTTAGCCTGCTAACAACATATGCTAAGTCAGGTCGGGTACTTGTCATTAAGTACATTAACATGCCAATAATTCTTGAATACTCTAATTGAGCAACACCTATGCCTCTATTTTTAGATAGATGCTTACTGGTGTCAATTGGAGTTCTAGCTAGGCCGGAATCCCCCGCATTGTGAGTATTAAGAATTTGGTCCACGTAATGTGCTTGACTTAACACAAGTCCATTTTGAGTTCGTATGATCTTTATTCCAAGGATCACATCAGCCAAACCCATATCCTTCGTGTCAAACTTTGATTTTGACATGTCTTTAGTAGATTTGATCATCTTGTCATTACTGCCAATGATAAGCATATCATCAACATATAAACACAAGATTACATATCCAGTACTTGTGTCCTTTACATAAACACACTTATCGCATTCATTAATTTTGAATCCACTCTCTAGCATGGCGTGGTCAAATTTTTGATGCCATTGTTTGGGAGCTTGCTTTAAGCCATATAATGACTTAACAAGCCTACAAACTTTGTTCTCTTGTCCAGGAGCTATGAAACCCTCGGGTTGGTTCATGTAGATTTCTTCTTCTAAATCCCCGTTTAGAAAAGCCGTTTTCACATCCATTTGGTGAACTTCCAAATTTCTTAAAGCGGCAATAGCAAGTATCATCCTGATCGAGGTTATTCGCGTAACAGGCGAATATGTATCAAAATAATCTAGACCTTCTTGTTGCCTAAATCCTTTGATTACCAATCTTGCTTTGTACTTGTCAATGGTGCCATCGGCTTTCATCTTCTTCTTGAAGATCCATTTATAGCCTAGTGGTTTACAACCAGGAGATAAATCCACGAGCTCCCAAGTATGATTTTGTAAAATAGAATCTATTTCACTTTTAATGGCTTCTTTCCATTGAGGCCCTTCCGAGGAAGTTACCGCTTCTCGATAAGAAGTAGGTTCATTTTATACCATAAAAGAAACAAAATCGGGTCCAAACGATTTCTCAGTTCTTGCCCTTTTGCTTCTTCTAGGTTCAACTTCTTCTTCCTCGATTTGATCTTGTCTCTCATCTTGGAGATCGTTATCATCTCTTTGTCTCTTATCTTGGATAACTTCGTCATCTATTCTAGATGAACTTCCAGTTTCCTTCGTTAAACAAGGAAAATATTTTTCAAAGAAGGAAGCATTCCTTGATTCCATTAGTGTACCCTTTTGTATATCCGGATTCTTTGAATCATGTACAATGAAATGATAAGCACTGCTATTCCTAGCATATCCAATGAATATACAATCCACAGATTTAGGTCCAATCTTGTGGGCCTTGGGTGTTGGTATAGCTACCTTTGCTAGATACCCCCACACTCGTAAGTACTGATATGATGGTTTTCTTCCCATCCATAGTTCATAAGGGTTCTCTTCTTTTTCCTTACGAGGTATCTTATTTAAAAGATAAGTAGCCGTTAGAATGTCTTCTCCCCACATGTCCTGGCTTAAACCAGATCTTATCAACATGGCATTAACCATTTCCTTCAAGGTACGGTTCTTCCTTTCGGCAATACCATTTTGCTGAGGTGAATAAGGGGCAGTGAATTCGTGTCTAATTCCATGTTTAGCACATAAATCAGCAAATGGAGACACATATTCACCTCCTCTATCACTTCATACAACCTTGATTTTCTTATTAAGTTGATTCTCAACTTCGTTTTTGTATAGAACAAACTTGTCTAAGCTTCATCTTTACTTTTTAACAAGTAAACGTAGCAATACTTTGTACAATCATCAATAAACGTGATAAAGTACTTATTGCCACCTTTTGTGGGTAGTGATTTCAAATCACATATGTCAGTGTGTATCATATCAAGTGGTTCGGTTTTTCGTTCAACCGATTTGAAAGATGATCTTGTAAGTTTAGCTTCAACACAAGTTTCACATTTATATTTTGAGTCAATATGGAAATTAGGTATGCAATTAAATTTAATCAAACGACGCATCGAATTAAAATTTACATGTCCAAGACGGCCATGCCACACATTAGAAGACTCAATCAAGTAAGCAGAAGAATTCATTTTATTGATATCATTCTTAACAACCATTACATTGAGCTTAAACATACCATTCAGGGCATATCCCCTACCAACATACATTTGATTCTTAGACAGAACAAACTTATCAGACTAAAAAACAAGACGAAAACCAAACTTGTTCAACATATTAGCCTGGCGTGGAGTCACCCGCTTCGGCATCTTACAGTTAGCAGCACGATGACCCGGCTGGTCACAGTTGAAACACACCCCTTGGAACTTCTGTTTCACAATTGCAGCTTTAGGAGCAAGGTACTCAGACTTCCCTTTGAACTTCTTGTCATTCTTTCCTTTTCCTTTGCCTTTACCTTTGACATTGGACTTTGAAGATGACGAAGCATGCTCAACCATATTTGCCTTGGCAGAATCAGGCGTATAAGTGTTTTTCTGAGCCAGCTTGTTGTCCTCTTCAATACGAAGACGAACAACCAAGTCTTCAACACTCATCTCCTTTCGCTTATGCTTCAGGTAGTTCTTAAATTCTACCCAGCTTGGAGGCAACTTTTCAATGATAGCAGCAACTTGAAAAGTTTCACTCAAAGTCATTCCCTCAGTATGAATGTCGTGTAGCAAAACCTGCAGATCTTGAACCTGACTCATCACATTCTTTGAATTATCCATCTTGTAATCCAAAAAACGTGCTACCACGAACTTCTTTATACCAGCATCCTCAGTTTTGTACTTGCGTTCCAATGACTCCCATAATTCTTTGGCAGTATTAGTCTTGTAGTACACGTTGTACAAAGAGTCCACCAAACAATTCAGAACATAGTTGTGACACAAAAACTCTGAATGTTTCCATGCTTCCATGGCCTGAACAACCTATTGACTAGAGGATTGACCTTCCGTAGGAGGTTCCACGTGAGGTGGATTCTCTTTTAAGAACCGCGCAAGGTTCAAAGTAGTGAGATAGAAGAACATCTTCTGTTGCCACCTCTTAAAATTCTGCCCATTGAATTTCTCTGGTTTCTCAGCATGATTAGCAACCGTGTTGGTAACTGGCGCACCAGATACATTCACAGTAGTATTCATAGGAGGGGTAGTGGTGTTTGTCATCCTGAAAAATCACCAAACACAAACAGTTAAGTCAACTGTTATACAATCGGTATCTAAGAAATTCTATCCTGATTTCTCAAAAGCTTGTACTGAATCTGCTTCAAAGAAACTCTATCTTGGTTTCAATGAATCTAGATTTAAATAAACCGAATAAGAGACTAAATAAAATAAATCAGTTTAACAGAAACTCAATCTTGGTTTCAATATAAACTGATAAGAATAGACTGCTTTAAAATCGTTTTAGATCTGTACACCAAATCTGAAAATTAAAATCCTGTTAAGAAAACTGGTTTTCCAAAGAAACTCAATCCTGGTTTCGATAGAAAACAATTTGTATATGAAATATGTTAATTAATAATTAAACCCATTATACGAAAAGTGTTTTAATTCTGTTAAACAGAATCTGTTTTAAGACTGTAGGAGACGGTGTACACTTTTATTAATTAAATCAGATTACAGAATATAAATAACATAAAATAAAATAACATACAGCAAGGAGTAGAATCAGAAGACAGACACTATTCAACGAAAATTAAACAAAAGCAGTAAAGGTCGGTCAAGGTACGAGGCTCGTGTTTAACACGATTTCCTTAAAACAGATTCGTCGTCTGTTTCCCAGGGTACAACTGCAAAAGCTGATGTACAGCCGGACGTGACAAACTTGCCTGAAAGATCACGGAAAATCTTGTGTGTTTCTGATCGAAGGACTGCTGGAAATCGGTTGCTATGGAGCTGTGGTTTTTCGGTGTCTTAAAACCGAATGAGATGTATTTAATTTATAGAGAATACTTGTCTTGGTCACCAAGACAAAATAACCTGTAAAATGAAACAGATTTACAAATTTGTTATATTCATAACACGATTTGAAAATCATATTCGAATATGAATTAAACTTGTACACAAAGTTTAAATTAGTTACTAAAATAGGTTTGCACAAAATCTGGAAAGAAAGGAAACGAAATCTGCAGCAAAAAGATACGCACGTAGGCAAAGTTTCGGAGCTGCATTCGTGTCCGCAGGTCGCGCGGGCTCACATGAGTTCAGAAGATTCGAACCCATTTTGGCCCAGAAATCCTGAAATCTGCACCCCCTGCGCGCGCGCACGTAAGTGTGGGAGTAAAACCCAACTAAAAGAATTTGATAGCCAATACCAAGATTTCCTTATAAACAAGCTTTCACTTATTGTTTTGGGCGATGTGGGATACTCTCCCATTTTCCATTTTTTGTGTTTCAAATGCCTCACTTTGAGACACGATATCTCATTCATATTAACTCTATTTTGGACATACTTTAGCTCGTTGCGAAGCTCTCTTCAAGGAGAACGCAAAGCTACCAAGAAATATAAATATATATAACATATAAATATATTAAATAGTATCCAAAATTTGCAAAAACTCATTTTGTAAAACCCATTTTCCAACAAACTAATCAATGATGAGATACATAACCACAAGAAATAAATTTGCTACACCCATTGTTATCCTAACTAAAAGATCATAGTATTGAACATGCATATTATTTATTTAAACAAGATGAGATAGTTTATTATTAGATTATGGCTAGCATTTAACGAGTGGAGTACCCGCGCGTTGCTGCGGGAATATTTTGTTTAATCTAAACTCGAAATAAAACGGTTGTTAAAAAATTATTTTTGTTATTAAGGACTAAATATGCAAAATATCGATAACTGCAAGTACTATTTTCGTAAAGTATTTATGAAAATAGTATATTTTTTACGGAAAAAAGTCCCTACAGTTATTGGCATTTTGCAAAGTTAGTCCTTAGGGACTAAATTTGAAATAGATAACCTCTGGGACTATTCACGTAATTTTCTCATGAATAGTAAACACTGTTCTGCACTGTTCATGGGAACTGTTATGCACTGTAGCGACATTATTTTCCTTTTTAGTCCCTGAAAGTGTCGGTATGTTGCAAAGTTAGTCCTTAGGGACTAACTTTGAAATTAAAAGTTAACCTAAGGGACTGTTTCTGCTCAATATTTGCACAGAAACAACCCCTGAAGTTATTGGTCAGTTGCAAATTTAAGTAATGACTGTTAAGTAACGGCCGTTAAGGACTAACTTTGCAATGGATCAATAACCTCAGGGTCTAAAATAAAAATTGCGGAACTGCTGTAGCAACAATGCTTTGGCACCACTGTTCATTGCTTTTTAGTGTATATATATAATTGGATTCCTTTAAACACGTGCCTAGCAATATATTAACTTAAATTATCCAAAAATGGTAATTCCATATTTACCCGGCCTAAATGTCAAAATTCAATATTTACCTAAAATATTGTTTTTAGTGCACATATACAATGCTTTTAAAACATGTGTAGCGGAAATATGGAATTATGGAATTTAAATTGGGTATATATGGAATAGCCCATCCAAAAAGGATAATTCCATATTTACCCGACCTAAATATATATGGAATAGCCCCTACAAAAAATGTGCTATTAATCGTCACAGACCCAACATGATAGTTTAGATTACTTTCATTTTTAGTGGTTCGCTATACATTAGGCTATGTACAATGGTTTGGGTCATCGTCGGTCGACCGGCCGGTCGTCGTCGGTCGTACCATTGTGGCCGATCGGTCGCCGTCAGTCGGCAAGAAAAAAATGGGACGACTTGGTCGAGTTCTCGACCGACTGTCAAATAATTTTAACCTTTTTGGTAACATACAAAAAAAAAAAAAAAAAAAAAAATGTGTGCGTTTGGTTTGAGTCGTAATAATAATAATAATAAAAAAAATACTTTAAAAAACTTAAATCCTTTTTGATACGGTAATGAAAATATTTTAAACATTGAAATGAAAATACAAATTACAGATTAATACAAACTACGATACGCAAATGAAAATGAAAATACAAATTACGATACAGAAAATAAAACACATAGATTAATCCGTGCGATAACCATCATAAGGAGACTAATCCGCAAACTTGCTCTCTTCCCACTCTCGATACAAAATTTCAAACAAGTTTTCCTTACGCTCTTTTTCTTCCCTTGCTTCCTGCTCCCTACGAGCTGCTTCCTCCCGTGCTTTTTTTTCTTCCATATCTCTCAAATCTTCTTCATCCTGAAGAAGTAGTCGTTGCTCTTCCTCAGTAAACATAAACGGATTCTCAACCGGTTCCTCAACCGGTTCCTTAAGTGGTTCCGTAAGAAATGACAGAAAGATTTCTGACGGTGGAATATTAACTGTTTCTTCATAAATGACGGGAGTGTTTGGTTGAGATATTTTTTAGATCTTGTGTTTAAAGATGTGTGAATGAGTTAGTGTGTAAAGATGAGTGAATGAAGTGGTATTTATAAGTAATAAAAATTTGAATTTTTTTACGGAAAAAAAAAAAAAAAAAAAAAACTTGGTCGCCACTGTGGCAACTTGGTCATCGTCAAATCGCCGGAGAGAGAAAGCTAATGTGGCAGGCAAAACCCAGGTCGCCCTGGGTCGCCATTGTGTGCAGCCTTAGTGCTTGCTAGTTAGCTAAAGTAGGCGTACACCATTTATTTCATATGTAGCTAAATCGGTATGCAACTAACTGAGATAAAAGGAATCACATTTGCCCTTGCGTTAACCTAGTGTCGTCTTGGTGTTGCGTTCATAATCCCATATCCACTTTTCTGATATTGTTCGATCTCTCCTCAATTTGTAATCAAATTAGTGTTGGTTATTAGTTATGATTTATATCATGCACGAAATGAGAAGCGAATGAAGGCCGTGTCTCTGCAGTTTTCACCAAAGCCTATTTTCTTTTATTCCAAAAACCTATTTTTGCCAAATCATATGTCCATGTCACCAACACAAAATATACATGTCATCAAAGAAGGCTACAAAAATTTAAAAATTACACAAAAATGGAACATTTGTGAAACTTGAGTGGTTAAACCTCACAAAAAAAGTATAAGTGACTAAATTGGAACACTAATGAAACTTCATTACTATTTGATGATTTTTCCCATGTAAAGGTACATAGGTGATTCTACTCGTTAATTTATAATATGTAATGATATTTGTTGACGCAACTATAAAGGTTTTTAAGAACAAGACAGAGACTCAAAACTCACAACTTATATGTTAATGGGTAAATCACGCTGTCCTAAAATGGCTTGTGCCAAAAAGGCATCCGGGATCAAGGTGTTCCCGTCAATCTACACCTTTTTGTGAAATCACCCTGAACTAAAGGCCATTTAAATAAATAATAGTGGTAGGTGTGCAATTATGTTTATACATAATAGTGGTAGGTGTGCAATTATGTTTGGGCAAATCATTAAAAAACGTATGGAACTTGTCGTGAAAATCGGTTTTGCGTGACGAACAAAAAATCTTAAAAAAAAGAGAAGTTATCTCCCAAAAACACACTTAATTGGGCATTAACTTACCTCCCCAACCGGTTGCCAGTTTATTACCCAAAAACTAATATCAAATAATTCCACCTGGCCATCTTTCCCAACACTCAAACTAATACCCAAATCATTAATTATTATCACGCCCAAACATATGCAGTCACCCACACAAACTTCTTAAACTCTCTGACAAACAAGAATCACTTTCTTCTTTCTGCTTGATAAATCGAAGACCACACAAACAATATCAGTTCTTTCATAATCGAATAATGAACACAAAAACCTAAATGGTTTCTTTATGCACAAACCAAATCAATGATTGATAAGTTTCGGCTTCAAGATCTTGTAAAAGGTCTCGGGTAGGTTCTTTGCTTTGTTTTACTTTTTAATTGTTTCAAACTTATAAAACCTTGAAAGGTTTTTAATTAAGTTGAATAATCTGAGATCCGGTTCTTGTTTTGTATTTTCTTTTGAATCTGTTGTGGGTTTGTTGGAGATGAGGTTGTTATTGTGTGTGTTGATGAGATAAGTCTAGGACTAGGGCTGGCAAATCGCGTAAACACGAACCTGTTAAGACATGACACGATAAGACACGACACGATAAGGGGCAGACACGAACACGACACGATAATTTTTCGTGTCAAATTTTCAAAACACGAACACGACCTGTTAAGTAACAGGTCTTAACAGGTCGACCTGTTAACGACACGAAACCTGTTAAGCCCAAACACGAACCTGTTAACAAGTCGTATTTTCGTGTTCGTGTCAAAATTGCACATAGAGTGTGTCAGACACGACCTGTTAAGACACGACACGATAAGGGCAGACACGAACACGACACGATAATTTTTCGTGTCAAAATTTCAAAACACGAACACGACCTGTTAAGTAACAGGTCTTAACAGGTCGACCTGTTAACGACACGAAACCTGTTAAGCCCAAACACGAAACCTGTTAACAAGTCGTGTTTTCGTGTTCGTGTCAAAATTGCCAGCCCTATCTAGGACAACTTGTTGGTGTTGTTGGTTATTGATTTTTGTTGTACTGAGATGGATTTAGGAATAGAGGTTGTTTGTGGTTATTGTTGTTGGTTATCTTGACTTTCTTATTCTTTTTTCTTTTCTTTTTTGAATATTTCTATCTGAGGTCAAACAACCCTGCGGTTATTGTAGGATTCCCATAATTGTATCATAACACACTTGATAATATATAAGGTTTTAGACAAAAAAAGATGAAAACTGATATAGTATTTCTAGTTTAAAGGGTGGTGGTGGCAGTTGAATGGAGGTGCAGGGTGGTGGTGGTGGCTGCTATGGTGGTAAAGGGGTGAAGGTGAAGGGGGTGTTTGGGAATGAGTTTTTAAAGTGTGTGGTGGAATTTATATTTTGACATGGCATGTACATGTGGAAAGTAAAAAAAAAAAAAAAAAAAAAAAAAAAAACTACCTGGCACAAACCTGCTGAGGTGGACGAAACCTGCTGGGTAAGTCAAAAGTTGCGTAAATAAGTTAGTTTTTGGGAGATAACTTCTCTTTTTTTAAAGATTTTTTGTTCGTCACGCAAAACTGATTTTCACGACAAGTTCCATACGTTTTTTAATGATTTGCCCATTATGTTTTTACAACTCAATAACGTTAGCCGCCAACATTATAAACGTGTAAACTGGGGAGAAGTCTTCATATTTTTTACACATGGGTCACCATCCAAAACATGCTATAAATTAGGACTCATACTATCAAGATTTAGTCACACCATTGTAAAGCCAAACAAACATACATTGTTCTTCAACCTCATTAATCCGGCCAATGGGATCAGCACCAACATACGATGAGCTCCACGGTAGCAACAACTGGGCTGGACTTCTTGACCCTTTAGACCCTAGCCTGCGCAGTCTCTTGGTCAACTATGGTGACCTTATAACGGCCACACAAAAAGCTTTCAATAATGAAGAGAGCTCGAAATATTGTGGCTATAGCAACTATGGCAAGAAGTCCTTCTTCAAAGGAACTATGGTCCCTTGGGCGGAATCTAAATATGATGTCAGTTCTTTCATCTATGCTACTTCTAAAATAAACTCGTTCTTTTCTTTATTTGTCCATGGCATGTCTCGCGAAGGTAGTGAATATGAATCCAACTGGATGGGGTACGTTGCAGTTTCAAATGACGAGTACAGTAAGTCCATTGGTTGTCGTGAAATATGTGTGGTGTGGCGTGGGACGGTTAGGAATTACGAGTGGATGGAAGACATTTTAGGCGCAATGCCCGTATCAACTGATTCATTGTTCCCAGCTAGTACCAACTCAACTGGTAGAGGCGTTTTCAGTAACGGTATCAATCATTTCTGAAGTTTTTTTTTTTTTTTTGGGAACTATGAACTAGCATTTAGAAATGTTGTGACCAATATCTAATATCTTCACACTTTATAGTTTATAGAGTAAAGAAAAACATGATGTCATAAACAGATAAACTTTAACCTCTACACTTCTGGTTATAAACTTTTTAGTGTCATGTTATAATTCTGAGCTAATTGCATATAAATGTGAACAATTATCACTTGATCATTATATTCATTATAGGTAATCTAACTATGAATTAATCATAGTTAAATTCATACTGCATATGATATCGATAGTTTATACTTTATATAATTGTAGCAACGAGCGGACTTTTTATACTCGTTAGTTACATTTTTTTCTTTATGTAGTAGGCCCATATAATTTTTACATACATATAGTTTGCCTGAAAATTTTCAATTAAACAAAAATCACATTATTTTTATACCAATAAGCCGAGCGTAATTGTAAGCACTATATTAAGGCTGTTTACTGATAAGATCATAAGCTCATTTTTTGGCTTATGAACTAATTTATAATTACGCATATTTAATAAAAAGGCTCAAAAATAAAACCAAAATTTTTTAAAAGAGTAAACTGCAAAATACATCCCTGTGGTTTACACCTTTTGCCACTTTACATCTCTGTCAGAAACTATTGGCAAGATACATCCCCCGTTAGGCAAACGTTTGCCACATTACATCCTTAGTCCCTACTGTCGTTAGTGTTTAGTCCTAACTGACGTTAAGTGGGAAAAAATGAGGGGTATTAATGTCTTTTTACCTATAAGAGGGATGTATTTTGCAGATTACTTTACCTACTTCTAAGAGGGATGTATTTTGCAAATTACTTTTATACTTTACCTTTTTTTAATTATTATTATTATTATTATTATTATTATTATTATTATTATTATTATTATTATTATTATTATTATTACGTTTTTGTCCATTTTTTTTACGGTTTTTATGTTTTTGTCCATTTTTTTACGTAAAACAGACAGACAAGAACGTAAAAAATAGGACAAAAATGTAAAAAACAGACAAAAACGTAAAAATCGTAAAAAAAGGTACGAAAAAGTAAAAAAACGGACGAGAACGTAAAAAACGGATAAAAATGTAAGAAAACGGACGAGAACAGATAAAAATGGTTGAAAACGTAAAAAAATGGAAGAGAACGTAAAAAAAAGGGATGAAAACGTAAAAAACGGACGAGAACGTAAAAAATGGACAAAAATGTAAAAAACATACAAAAAAGTAAAAAAAAAGAAGACAAAAACGTAAAAAAATGGACGAGAACAGATAAAAATGGTTGAAAACGTAAAAAAAGGGACAAATACGTAAAAAAACATAAAAAACGGTTGAAAACGTAAAAAAAACAGACGAGAACAGATAAAAATGGTTGAAAACGTAAAAAAAAAAGTACGAAAACCTACAAAAACGGACGAAAACGTATAAAAATGTATACAAACGGATGACAACGGATAAAAACGTAAGAAAACGTATAGAAACAGACTAAAACGTATAAAATTCCAAAAACCTAATAAAATTTCGAAAAATTTATAAAATTTCAAAAAACTTATAAAATTTCAAAAAATTTTTAAAAATTCAAAAAAATTTTAAAAATTCGAAAAAGTTTATAAAATTTTCGAAATATTTTATAAAATTTTCGAAATTTTATAAAAATTTCGAAAATTTTTTTTGGAAAAATTTTATAAAAATTTCGAAAAAATTTTATAAAATTTCGAAATTTGAAAAATTTTATAAAAAATTTCGAAAATTTTTATAAAATTTTATAAAAATTTCGAAATTCGAAAAATTTTATAAAAATTTCGAAAAATTTTATAAAAATTTCGAAAATTTTTATAAAATTTTATAAAAATTTCAAAAATTTTTATAAAATTTTTCGAATTTCGAAATTTATAAAATTTTATAAAAATTTTTCGAAATTTTTATAAAATTTTTCGAAAGTTTTATAAAAGTTCGAAATTTTTCGAAAATTTTATAAAATTTTTCGAATTTTTAAAATTTTTTTGAATTTTTAAAAAATTTTCGAAATTTTATAAGGTTTTTGAATTTTAATAAATTTTTCGAATTTTTTTGAATTTTTATAAATTTTTCGAATTTTTTTAAATTTTTTTCGAATTTTTATAAATTTTTCGAACTTATATAGATTTTTTGAATTTTTAAAAGTTTTTCGAATTTTTTTAAATTTTTTTCGAAATTTTATAATTTTTTTCGAATTTTTATAAATTTTTTGAATTTTTTTAAATTTTTTTCCAAATTTTTAGTTAATTAAAAACAATCGTTAGTATAAAAGGACTAACTTTGCAAACGTTCGTTGACATCGTTAGTATAAAAGGACTAACTTTGCAAATGTTCGTTGACTAATAGGACTAACGTTGCCACATGAATTCTAACGGTCTAACGAAATGGTTCAAGTCGAAAAAAAATTTGAAAGTTCGTTGGTAAAGTCTGCAATAAAAAAGTAAATGGTTCAAGATGGTACTTTTTTGTAAGTAGAATGGTATTCTATAGCTTTTACCCTATAATTTTTACATACATATAGTTTGCCTGAAAATTTTCAATTAAACAAAAATCACATTATTTTTATACCAATAAGCCGAGCGTAATTGTAAGCACTATATTAAGGCTGTTTACTGATAAGATCATAAGCTCATTTTTTTGGCTTATGAACTAATTTATAATTACGCTTATTTAATAAAAAGGCTCAAAAATAAAACCAAAATTTTTTAAAAGAGTAAACTGCAAAATACATCCCTGTGGTTTACACCTTTTGCCACTTTACATCTCTGTCAGAAACTATTGGCAAGATACATCCCCCGTTAGGCAAACGTTTGCCACATTACATCCTTAGTCCCTACTGTCGTTAGTGTTTAGTCCTAACTGACGTTAAGTGGGAAAAAATGAGGGGTATTAATGTCTTTTTACCTATAAGAGAGATGTATTTTGCAGATTACTTTACCTACTTCTAAGAGGGATGTATTTTGCAAATTACTTTTATACTTTACCTTTTTTTAATTATTATTATTATTATTACGTTTTTGTCCATTTTTTTTACGGTTTTTATGTTTTTGTCCATTTTTTTTACGTAAAACAGACAGACAAGAACGTAAAAAATCAGACAAAAATATAAAAAACAGACAAAAACATAAAAAATACGGACAAAAACGTAAAAAAAGGTACGAAAAAGTAAAAAAACGGACGAGAACGTAAAAAACGGATAAAAATGTAAGAAAACGGACGAGAACAGATAAAAATGGTTGAAAACGTAAAAAAATGGAAGAGAACGTAAAAAAAAGGGATGAAAACGTAAAAAACGGACGAGAACGTAAAAAATGGACAAAAATGTAAAAAACATACAAAAAAGTAAAAAAAAAAAAGAAGACAAAAACGTAAAAAAATGGACGAGAACAGATAAAAATGGTTGAAAACGTAAAAAAAGGGACAAATACGTAAAAAAACATAAAAAACGGTTGAAAACGTAAAAAAAACAGACGAGAACAGATAAAAATGGTTGAAAACGTAAAAAAAAAAGTACGAAAACGTACAAAAACGGACGAAAACGTATAAAAATGTATACAAACTGATGACAACGGATAAAAACGTAAGAAAACGTATAGAAACAGACTAAAACGTATAAAAACTTTATAAAAAAAACTTATGAAAACGTAAGACAACGTATAAAAACGAAAAAAAATGACGAAAACGTATAAAAACTGATGAAAACGGACAAAAACATATAAAAACGGACGAAAACGGATAAAAATGTAAGAAAATAAAATAAGAACAAATAATAGTGGTAGTGGTAGTGGTGGTGATGGTGGTGATAGTGGTGGTAGTGGTAGTGGTAGTAATTAAAAAAAAAAGTAAAGTATATAAGTAATTTGCAAAATACATCCCTCTTAGAAGTAGGTAAAGTATATAAGTAATTTGCAAAATACATCCCTCTTAGAAGTAGGTAAAGTAATCTGCAAAATACATCCCTCTTATAGGTAAAAAGACATTAATACCCCTCATTTTTTCCCACTTAACGTCAGTTAGGACTAAACACTAACGAAGGTAGGGACTAAGGATGTAATGTGGCAAACGTTTGCCTAACGGGGGATGTATCTTGCTAATAGTTTCTGACAGGGATGTAAAGTGGCAAAAGGTGTAAACCACATGTATTTTGCAGTTTACTCTTTTTAAAAACACCAATTTTGTTCGTCGATCCTTCACTCGTTTTTTACATTCCAGATTTGCTACCAGTTATATTTAAACCGAAGGTCATGGAAGGATGGCTTACAATTTACAACACGAGTGACGCAAATTCTCCATTCGTGACATCAAGTGCCAAAGAACAACTTGAGACACAAATCAAAGCGTTGCTCCTCAAGTACAAAGACGAAAAGGTAAGCATAACAAGTACCGGACACAGTCTTGGTGCAAGTGAAGCCGTTTTATCCGCTTTTCATATTGCATTGGTACATCCTGATATCAATGTTTCGGCTATGGTTACTGGTTGCCCACAAGTCGGGGATAAGAACTTTAAACAAGTGGCAGAGCAACTACCTAACCTTAAGGTACTTAGGGTAAAGAATGATCCGGATCCTGTCCCACTTTGGCCAAGCAAGTTATTGACAAAAACCGGGCTCATTGTTCCAAGTGCTTTGGAGGTGTATGTAGACGTTGGAGTCGAGCTACTGATTGATAGCAGGACATCACCATACTTGAAAGACGGAACTGAGCCAAATGCTAACGGTCCACCAAATTACCATAACTTTGAGGGCAGCTATTACCATACTTTGTGTGGTTGGAATGGGAAGAATGGTGAGTTTGATTTGAATCTATTGAAGAAAGGTGTGGGGTTTGTGAACATGTTTAGTGGGCTTCTAAAAGATGAAAACAAAGTACCAGTGAATTGGTGGGTTGAGAAGAATAAAGGAATGGTGCTTGATGACAATGGTGACTGGGTTTTACCACAAATCGATCGCGCTGATCATGACTTGCTACCAGTTAACGAATAAACTTCGTTACGTATGGAATCGTCGTTGTATTTGAATGTTCGTCCAGAGGTCCAATTATCGAAGGACTGCTAAATGCTCCAATCTAATAAAATTGTTAATATATACCATCGAACCTAGATAAATTAAGATCAATAACTCGATGGTAATGTTTTCTGTACTAAATAAAATTTGTATGTGTCAAATGGCCCAAACATCAAGCATATTGCCTAAGGATTGTAGTAAGTTTGTATACTATATTATTTCGATTTTAAGTTTTAGTTTCCTAATCCATTTCGATTTTAAGTTTTAGTTTCCTAATCCATGACTCTTTTGTGAAACAAAAGATTAAAAGGTATAAATGTAATAACACAAAGATAAAATTTTCAACATACAATTCAACTACAAAGTATTTTGCGGATAAACACCTAATTGAATGACAATATGGTTTAGCTCTCTAAACAAGCAAATTTAAATAAAGGTTAAAGTTTGTAAGTGAACTCTTAGGTCTCTGATAGGATCAGGGACAAAGTTGAGTTGAAACGAGAGTAAATGCTCTTCTTAAATGATATAGTTAATGTGGAAAGGATAACATTTATTCCGACCAACATAGACAAACGAGGATGTCACGTAAGGGTTGTTGGAAACACAACAACGTTACTTTTGTGAACAGTGCTACTGTTTACCGCCCTTTCACCAATTCGTACTTGTCTTTGACTTTCTCAAGGATACAATTTATCACGCTCTTTTGCAATCATGAAAAGTCCTGCTTAAATATCTAAGATATGTTTCTAGATAAGCTCTGTGGTTGGATCAGAGAGCTGATAGGATCATCAGGGCATTGTTAATCCGTGATGAACCTTTGTCTTTCAGCTTCTAGTTCTTATATATACTAGATGACTCTGCACCAGCTAGAGAGTATATTTTCAAGTTATCTTCGATTCCTTGACGATGTCTCTGACGTGAACCTTGCTGAAGTTGCTCGTTGATTCCGTTATCAACGAGTCTTCTTATACTTAGTCTAATTTATATTTAAATCTAGTCAGAGACCATTGAGCATTGAATTGACCTACCAATCCCCCTTATTTGAATATAAATGATACTTTAAGTTAAATTATTGCAAGTTAGCAAACAACTTCTTTTTATTAATAATTTTCATAGACTAGTAAACAAAATGTGAAGTTTTATTTAGAAGGATTATAAAGATACATTACATCAACACTAATCCTCTAATTTCTTCACTTTAATTTTAACCTCTTCACATTCATCCTGACCTCAATCATCCAGTGCATCCTAGCTGAGAATTCCTTAGAAATCTGTGAGTTTATCTTGATATTATGATGGAGTCTAATCAGTTGAGTTATGGATGCAAGATGAGACTCATTTTCTCTCTAAAAACATAGCTGAATATGTGAATTAGGAAGAACATTCCAGACCCAAGTTCAAGAATGATGCGTAAAATCACGTTTATATATATAAACCGAATCCAAATGGATACTTACCAACACTCTCGGGTAGTGTACCCGATCGCGTATAGTATAGACTCGGTAAGAGTGGGTCATTCGCTAGAGCGAGTAAAATTACAACTATTTAAAAGTAAATTAAATAAAGACAATTGTGCTTTAAATCCACATGATTATTAAAATAGTAAATTAACTAAATGACAATACATAAATAACATGAAATGGGAAATAAGGAGAAATTCAGTAAGATAAAAGACGTGCTCGCCTTGCTAATCCTCTAACCTATCGATGACATGAAATCGTCATGCGATGTTCACCTAGCAATGTCTCAGTGTTCTTTTGTAGTGTAAGTCTAATGCTGCTCGTTAGTCCCTGTACACTTCGTCTAAAAACCATCTATCCCGCCAGTCGAGGGTGATAAACTAGTTAATGTCTAAACATTAAGTTTATCAACTAATCTATATGACAATGTTTTTAATGTCTTCGCTACGCACTTAATTACTAAGTAAATTGCCAGATTACCGTTCATTAAATCTTAAACCCTATCATCTACAACTTTTAATGTTGTTAGTACAATGGTCAATCCCTAACCACTAAGAGGTATATGGTCAATCCATTAATGATTTGAGTACTTTACTTTAATAAACTACTCGCAATACGCAGCTGTTTTAAATTCAAAGCGTAAATCTATAACCGCAATATAAAGTATCTAAAACAAAGCTAGGAAAATGTAACAATCATGTCATTAATGAAGATAGATTCATAACAAGGCAAGCACTAAAAGGCTTAGTCTTCAATAACAGAAAATAAACAAGCGATAATGAGAGTTTGAAGAGTTAAAAAAAGTCATAACGATCAAACTGAAGTAAACAATTGTTTATGATGTGTTTATCTAGGATCTTAATGATGTTTCTGTCTCGTATAGCGTCTTTGTGGAAAACTAGAAGGGGGGTTGAATAGTTTTATGCCTTTTAAATTTTATTGTGAAAACTTTGTTTCCTTTTTAAAACTTAGATTCGAATTTATGTGATCTCAACTCCTTGAACAATATGTATATAAATAAGTAATGAAAGTAAGGTAATAAAATGAAATGAAAGTTAGAGATGGAAAGATCTAACCGAGAGACAAGAGATTTATAGTGGTTCGGCTACAAGGACACCTTCCTTGCCCTACTCCACTCCCCGAGCACCTAACTCGAGAGTTTTCTTCACTATGTCAACAAGCTCCCTTATGGCGGAGAAAACCTTACACAACTTTAGCTTACACCGGCTTAACGACACAAAGCTAGATGTCGAGTTCTAATCGTAGCTAGAACCAATCTCACAACTTAAACACGACTTAATCACACCTTCTTCTTCACGACTTCTTCACAACTTCTTCACGACTTCTTCACGACTTCTTCACGACACTTCACAACTAAGTACAACCTATGTACACTTCTACTTCTTCACACCTTCACTACTTACACACCTTAACAACACAACTTCTCTACTTACACACTAACCTATCCCAAACAATTATGCACACAACTATCTAACAACAATACACAACTTATATACAAATGTATGATGACACAAACAACTTAGGTATCTAAGTTGCAATACTTCTTCTCTAGTTGTTGAAGGAGTATTCTTCTTTTGCACTTGAATGAAGGAAGCTTGGATCACTTAGAAACCAAAGCTTAAGATTATATGATCAAAGGGTTTTTGAAGATATGAAATGTGATTTAAAACAGAAAGTTTCAGTGTGCAAAAGGTGAGTAAAAATCCAGGGGAAGGCTGGTATTTATAGGAGAAAAATCTGGACAGCTGGACCCTACTGGAACATGGCCGGCCAATTCTGTCCTTTTGTGGGGAAGGTTTTTCTGGAACATTTTAACTGATTTTGGTTAAAATTTTGAATTCATATTTTTATAAAAGATTAAACATTTTTATTTATTACCAAAAATGTTTTTCAAAAATATATAAAATGTTTTTGACATTTTATAAAAAATCTAGTTATTAAGAAAATGTTCCTTTGATCATATAATGCATTAAGCACTTGTTTATTCATACCTTAAGTGATTAAGTTGTAGAAATGAATATTTACAACTAAATACTTGTTTATTTGATAAGTTTATGTTTAATGAGTTTATATTTTGTGATCATTAAAACATAGAGACATGAATAATGTTTTTAGGCATTATTTATGTCAACAATCTCCCCCTTTTTGATGATTACAAAACTTAAACTTATTAAATCCAAAAATTTATTTTTGGACAAGTATTAAGTGAGTGTATATTCACTTCTCCCCTTTTTTGTAGAATCAAAAAGGTTATGCCGACAAGTTTTAGAAACTAAATTTGTCGGGACGTGAACTCCCCCTTGATGTTTACTCCCCCTCGTTCGAGGGCACCAAGGAGACGAGCTATGGAAATCTTGGCTGCAAAAACAAGTTAGGAGACACAAGATACATATACATAGCAAAAATATTTAGAACAACCAACTAATTTATTTATGCATTCAAGATGATCATATATAACATATGACTCATCATTACATTACATAAAATACTTGAAACATAATGATTACAACATAACAAGAAACACAAATGGTCCTCATATTGCCAAAGAGAGCGATTGGACTTGCTTGCGACACAAAAGGGTGAGGGATTTTATTTTGAGGCGGAAAGCATGTGGATGGGTTTTAGTTATGTGATGGTGAGGGAAATGGAGCGGATCCATTGATGTTATATCGTTGTAGTGGAGGAATGAGATGAGGACGAGTGAGTAGATATTCGATCCAAGAAATATCTTCACTTAAGTGGAGAATTTGTTTTTGAAGGAAGATGCAACAAGGGCAATAGTGGGTGTGGTTTGTAACTTGATCCAAGTTAAGAGAGTGGGGTAGACAATTTGAGTAAGGTGAGGATGGAGGTTGTCCCTTGTTGCGTTGTGTGAGGTGCATAGCAAGGAGATCACTAAGATCATGGGTTTGGTTAATCTCTTCATGAAGCTTTTGCCTTTCATGAATGGGGATTTGGTTATTTGGTGGAAATGGATGGTATTGGGGTGAAAAGTTTGATGTTTGACCAAGGTGATGAGGGTTTTCAAGGATTCCATTGAAGTTGGTTTGATGTTTAGGGGAGTAGTTTGGAATGAATGTGGATGTTTGGCCAAAATGGTAGGGTTTGTGAAATGGTTCAATGGAATGAGGTTGTGATCTTGGAGAGTAGTTGGGGATGAATGATGATGGAGGTGTTGGTTGTCTAGTTGTGATGGGCTTGTGGTGAAGGTGAGGTTTTCTTTTCCACCCGGGTTTTAAGGTCATCCTTGCTAGCTTTGAGGTTTTTGGTTGATAGGAGAAGACATGATGGGATGATTGAATGTGGTGAGATATGGGGTTATTTATAGTGGATGATTTGTGTTGTTTAGGAATGGATAGGCTTGTTGGGTGATTAGGACATAATGTGTTTGTGAATTTGGGGAAGTATAGGATCAAAAGGGCTAAAAAGCAGAAAAAGATTCTGTGAACCCGTCCAGCAGATGGCTGGTCCCCTTAATTATGGGCGGTCCCCTTAATAATTAAGGGGGCCGCCTTATGAATTAAGGGGGCCGCCCATCTGGTACCTTTCTGGGTTCCAGAAATGAGTTTTTCTGCAGAAATAGGTGAGGATGGCTATGTTTTGAGCTTTTGGTTTTAGGCAAGTCCCACTCTTTGAGGCAATAGAGAAACATATTAAGCATGCATGGCATATACGATAAACAAGCAATAAGTTATATCTAGCAATTTAGAGAATTAAGGCAATTAATTATCTAAGGAAAGGGTAATAGAGCAAATGCACTAGAAACAAATGGGGAATAGATGATGGAACAATTTTGAGGATGTGATTAATAAGCTTGTTCTAGTGTGTGCCTATATGCAACAAATGTGGAGATGTGATTGTTTCGACTCCTAAATGCAAAAAAAAAAAAAAAAAAAAAAAAAAAAAAAATCCTAAGAAACAATCCAAGGTCTCCTTGATTTAATTTTGCTCAATATATGAATATCAAAGATATATATTAGATTATATATTTTGACAAGTCATGTGAGATCTTATGCATGAAAAAAAATGTTTTTAGCATTATTCAACAATGTAAGGAAAATGGTTTTCATGTGTTGTCCTAGATGTGAGAATGATTTGTAGAAAATAGATTGGGTTTTGTTTATAAATATGTTTATGAAAAAAAAATATCCCAATCTTTTATTTTGTGCAAAACAGATTCCTAGACTCAGATGGGAGGAAAAAGAAATTTTACAGACAGATGGCCGGTCCCCTTAATGACAAGCCGGTCCCCTTAATAATTAAGGGGACCGCCCATCTGGAAAAAAAATGTACCAAAGATGCAGAAAATTCAGTCAATTTGTTCCATCATTCCTAGGCCTAAACGTAAGTGGTTAAAGAGTTCACGCTTAAGGGGCTTAGTGAATATGTCTGCTAAGTTATCTTCCGATGCAACCTTTTCTATAGATATGTTTCCTTTTTGAACGTTATCGCGGAGGAAGTGGTGGCGTATTTCTATATGTTTAGTCCTAGAGTGTTGAACGAGATTCTTACTTAAATCTATAGCACCTTTGTTATCACACATAATTGGGACATCATCTAACCTAATGCCATAATCTACGAGAGCTTGTTTCATCCATAGTGCTTGTTGACATGCCTTTCCAGCGCTTACATATTCGGCTTCTGTGGTAGAAATAGCAAGAGTGGTTTGCTTCTTCGAGAACCAAGATGTTAGACAACATCCTATGAACGTGCAAATTCCGCTAGTGCTTTTTCTATCCACGTAGTCTCCCGCATGATCCGAATCCGCATAGACGATGGTTTCTATGCCGGATCCCTTAGGATACCATAATCCTAAGTGTATAGTGCCTTTAATGTATCGGAAGATACGCTTAACCGCTTCTAGGTGAGAGGTTTTGGGATCCTCTTGAAAGCGAGCACAAAGACAGACACTAAACACGATATCCGGTCTACTTGCCGTTAAGTATAGTAAACTACCTATCATTCCTCTATACTTAGTGTTTTCTATGGACTCACCCTCTTCATCTCTTGTGAGTTTTACTTCCGTAGACATCGGTGTTTTCATGGGCTTAGCGTCTTCTAATCCAAATTTCTTGAGCATTTCCTTAATGTACTTAGATTGATTAAAAAATATTCCATCTTCTAATTGTTTTATTTGTAATCCTAAGAAGAAATTAAGTTCACCCATCATACTCATCTCAAACTCATCATGCATGATTTTGGTGAATTCATCACACATATCCTGACAAGTCGATCCGAATATAATGTCGTCGACATATATTTGGACAATGATGAGATTTGGGCTTTTCTTTTTCGTGAAAAGAGTGTTATCTACCATTCCCATGGAATAATCATGTTTAATAAGAAATGCCTTTAATCGATCATACCAAGCCTTGGGAGCTTGTTTGAGTCCATATAAAGCTTTCTTGAGTTTATAAACATAATCAGGTTTTGCGAAGTCAATGAATCCTGGAAGTTGTGCCACGTATACCTCCTCATTGATAAAACCGTTAAGGAATGCACTTTTCACGTCCATTTGAAATAACTTAAAATCTAGGGCGCATGCATAGGCTAGTAGTATTCTTATAGATTCTAATCTAGCTACGGGGGCATAAGTTTCGTCATAATCTATTCCTTCTTGTTGATTATATCCTTGGGCAACTAACCTAGCTTTGTTCCTAGTAACTATTCCATTTTCGTCTAACTTATTTCTATAAACCCACTTAGTTCCTATGATGGTCATGTTCATGGGATTTGGGACTAGTTCCCAAACGTCATTAGTCTTAAATTGATTTAGTTCTTCTTGCATAGCCATAACCCAACTTTCATCTTTTAATGCCTCATTTATATTTTTAGGTTCTATAGTTGATAGGAAACAAAAGAAGTTATTTTTATCTTGAGCTTGTGATCTAAGGGTTCTTTGATTTAGGTTTCCTATTATATTATCAAATGGGTGTGATTTAGATTCCTTAACATTTACTATTTCGTTTTCACCTAATATTATATCTTCATTATCATCGCCTAAGGGTTTAATTTTACTAACCTCAATAGCTTCTTCTTCAACTAGGTCATCATCTTCTAGGGGCAATGTCTTAGGTGGTGGTGGAGTTTCATCAAATGTTACATTTAAGGACTCTTCTACGATCATAGTGTGTTTATTAAGTATTATGTATGCTTTACTATTTTGCGAATACCCTAGAAAGATTCCTTCGTACGACTTAGGATCAAACTTAGTAAGGTAATCTTTTGTATTGAGAACAAAACATTTGCTCCCGAATACCCTAAAGTAATTTAGATTAGGTTTTCTACCTCTTAATAACTCATATGGGGTTTTACCTAAAATTCGCCTAATTGAGACTCTATTTATTATATATGTCGATGTATCTACAGCGTGACACCAAAATTTTTGTGGGATAGATTGTTCATTTAGCATTGTTCTACTCATTTCTTGTAAGGTTCGATTCTTTCTTTCTACTACCCCATTTGATTGTGGAGTGCGAGGAGCGGAGAAATTGTGAGTTATCCCATTTAAATCACAATATTTTCCGAATTGCACTTCGTTATCAAATTCCCGACCATGGTCCGTCCTAATTGATACTATAGAACATCCTAATTTATTTTGAATCATTTTACTAAATATTTCAAACTTATTAAAGGCTTCGGTTTTATCACTTAGAAATCTAGTCCACGTGTATCGTGAATAGTCATCTACAATTACTAAGGTATAACGATTACCTCCGTAACTCCGCACAACGGTTGGACCAGAAAGGTCCATGTGTAATAATTCTAGGCATCTAGTAGTGGAGACTATATTCTTAGCTTTGTGACTAGCATGTGCTTGCTTTCCTATTTTACATGCGTCGCAAAAGTGTTGGTCATATCTTAGGTTAGGCAAATTTCTAACTAATTCTTTAGAGGCTAGGGATTGTATTTGTTGCATATTTGCGTGACCTAATCTTCTATGCCACAATGTAGAGTTTTCATCTAAGGTAGCTAGACATATTTTATCTTCCGGTTTATTTCCTAGTTTCATAACATATACGCCACCTTTCCTAACTCCTCTACCTATGACCTTTCCGTCCTTAACTATTTCGCTATCTTTACTTGTAAAAGTAACCCTACACTTATTATCGCATATTTGTCCTATACTAAGCAAGTTATATGTTAAGTTATCTACATGCTCAACATTTTCAATAGTTAGGGAGTCTTGAGAGATCGTACCTTTGCCAATGATTTTTCCACGAAAATAACTACCGAAAATAACATTACCTCCGTTGTATGCCTTGTAGGAGGAGAATAGCTTCCGGTTTCCCGTCATGTGCTTCGAGCATCCGCTATCCTTAATCCATTCGTCGGGCTCCAAATTTATCCCTAGACATATTTCATCGGTGGCTTGAGCTACAAGGCACTTTTCGTCTTTTGCTTTGTCCGCTTCATCTTTGTCACTATCACTCCATGTTCCACTAACAAATGCGCTTTCGTAATCATAACCCGGTGGCTTTGGACATTCGCCAATGAGATGGTTTTGGCTTCCACATCTAAAGCACTTTCTTTTCCCGTAGTTATCATTTCTATTTCTTTGAAGCGATCTTCTTTCATCTCGCGGTTGTCTCGTGAATCTTCCTCGTCTCTTGAAGAATTTCTTGAATTCTCTTACGGCCATTGCATATTCTTCGTCTTCACTATCGTCACTTGAATCATCGTCATCACTAAGTTCCTTTTTGGCTTTTAGCGCGAGAGACTTGATTTGATCTTTCTTGCTCTTGACCGTTTCCGAGTCCCTCTTTATAATTTCTTCATGAACCTTCAAGTTGCCAATAAGCTCATCAAGTTTTTTGACTCTTCAATCGCCGTGACCTTCATGCGCCATTTCGGATGTAATGCCCTAAGAAATTTCCTTACACAATTTTTGCTAGAAAAAGTCTCATCAAGTGCTTTTAAACTTGTGATGATTGTGTTAAATTTAGCAAATGCATTATCAATAGATTCCTCTTCAGGAATTGTAAATTGTTCATATTGTTGCATAAGAAGATCTATTTTACAAGAAGATCTATTTTATTATCTTTGATTTGACTATTACCTTGGTGAGTGATTAGTAAAGAATCCCAAATCACTTTTGCGGTTTGACACATAAAAATTCTTTCATATTCTTTGCGTGGTAACGCATTATAAATAACCATTTTAGCTTCATTATTTTTTGCTAGTTTCTTTTTTAAATCATCATTTTGTTTTTCAAAAGGTACAATTTCATCTATTTTAGTTAGGATATTATATTGAATAGGGGGAAAATCACCATAGGTAATAACATGCCAAAGATCAAGATCCTTTGATTTCACATAAGTTTCGAATCTATTTTTCCAATAAAGAAAACCATCACTTTCAAATAGTGGTGGTCTTTGCATAGATTGCCCTTCTAAATATTTTAAAGATTCCATAGATCGTTTCAAGTTTTAAAATACAGTTAATTTTAAAAATCTTGTTTGACGTGGCTCTTGATACCAATTGTGGAAAACTAGAAGGGGGGTTGAATAGTTTTATGTCCTTTTAAATTTTATTGTGAAAACTTTGTTTACTTTTTAAAACTTAGATTCGAATTTATGTGATCTCAACTCCTTGAACAATATGAACAATATGTATATAAATAAGTAATGCAAGTAAGGTAATAAAATGAAATGAAAGTTAGAGATGGAAAGATCTAACCGAGAGACAAGAGATTTATAGTGGTTCGGCTACAAGGACACCTTCCTTGCCCTACTCCACTCCCCGAGCACCTAACTCGAGAGTTTTCTTCACTATGTCAACAAGCTCCCTTATGGCGGAGAAAACCTTACACAACTTTAGCTTACACTGGCTTAACGACACAAAGCTAGATGTCGAGTTCTAATCGTAGCTAGATCCAATCTCACAACTTAAACACGACTTAATCACACCTTCTTCTTCACGACTTATTCACGACTTCTTCACAACTTCTTCACGACTTCTTCATGACTTCTTAACGACTTCTTCACGACACTTCACAACTAAGTACAACCTATGTACACTTCTACTTCTTCACACCTTCACTACTTACACACCTTAACAACACAACTTCTCTACTTACACACTAACCTATCCCAAACAATTATACACACAACTATCTAACAACAATACACAACTTATATACAAATGTATGATGACACAAACAACTTAGGTATCTAAGTTGCAATACTTCTTCTCTAGTTGTTGAAGGAGTATTCTTCTTTTGCACTTGGATGAAGGAAGCTTGGATCACTTAGAAACCAAAGCTTAAGATTATATGATCAAAGGGTTTTTGAAAATATGAAATGTGATTTAAAACAGAAAGTTTCAGTGTGCAAAAGGTGAGTAAAAATCCAGGGGAAGGCTGGTATTTATAGGAGAAAAATCTGGACAGCTGGACCCTACTGGAGCATGGCCGGCCAATTTTGTCCTTTTGTGGGAAGGTTTTTCTGGAACATTTTAACTGATTTTGGTTAAAAATTTGAATTCATATTTTTATAAAAGATTAAACATTTTTATTTATTACCAAAAATGTTTTTCAAAAAGATATAAAATGTTTTTGACATTTTATAAAAAATCTAGTTTTTAAGAAAATGTTCCTTTGATCATATAATGCATTAAGCACTTGTTTATTCATACCTTAAGTGATTAAGTTGTAGAAGTGAATATTTACAACTAAATACTTGTTTATTTGATAAGTTTATGTTTAATGAGTTTATATTTTGTGATCATTAAAACATAGATACACTAAAATAGGTATACACCGTATACCATTTAGTAAATGGCCACCTCATCAATCTTCCAGGCGTATACGGCGTATACAAGGCAATGAGTATACGATGTATACTCTTCAGCACATAGAAAAATTCCACTAGATATCAACATGGATAAGATGTATACATAAAATAAGGTATAGACCATATACACTTCCTGAAACTTGTACTTCTTCTCTTTTTAGTTCTAATTTCGTTATTTTCTGGTCTTTTCTGCAAGAATTGCTCCATAGCTCCAAATTAATACTAAAATACAAATTTATAACAAATTAGTACCAAATATCATATGACTACAATAAAAACGAGCAATACTCATAGGAATTGATATAAAAAACATGTTACTATATGATGTTATCAAATATCCCCCACTTGACTTCTACTTGTCCTCAAGTAGACTACAGATTAAACTTAAAAATATATCTCCTGACATAATCTAGAAAATGTGAAATTAAATTTAACCTACTATAGCAATCGCAAAAACTAAGCACCTCACGAAAAGGGAATGGAATAACACTCAATCTCTCACTAATCTACGTGTTATACTTTTTTGATTATTCAAAGGCTTAGTCATGGCGAATACACTATCATAAGCTTGACAATATTTCTAGTATCCACCACTAGAGTCTAGATCAAATTAAGCTAGAAGGGAAAATCGGTAAACAATGTAAAGGCTTCGGGTAATCAACAAGGTAGGATAAAGGCATGGAAACATGTACTAAGGTTTAAACAATATTAATGAGCAAAACAAAACAAATAGTTTCCTAAGTCCACAATCATTTGTCACTATTTGCTTTCAATTCCACAAACCCGAATAACTTATCATCAAGGATCAAGAAGTCTTTAATAATATATAATAACAAGTTAATACGCATTAACCTTGAATCATGCCTTTAAAATTCATACCCAATAATACTTTGGCATATATGACACATTAACTCGACCTTCATCACAAACGAACATAACAATTATGAGCTAATGTGCGCTATTTACTTTGAATTATGCCTTTAAACTTTGATTACTAATCATACTTAGGCAATAATAGGCACATTAACACATAACTAAAACACAAAAACTATAAAACCGCATCGTGCTTATAACACTTACCCGCTGAAATACATAAATAATACGATAAGAACAAAAACATGTTTTTTTATTTTTTGTGCATGAAAAATAAACATAAAAACATAGATACATGACAAAAGGGATCCCCCTCACTTGTTACTCCCGATACGACAGATTGCCTAATTGCTCTTGTTTTACCTAATGAAACTAATTTTGAATAGGTATAATTATGTGAGAACCTCTTTCCTCAAAGAGAAGAAGGAAATATTGGCTCCTCTACTATTCCGTCTGGTTTTTGGTTCCTAGTCTTATTTTATTAGTAGCCATGATTGGGGGTGGATTCCTGCATCTGATGATTACGGGTTTGGGCGAAATAGTATTTTTTTGATGTCAGCAGTTGTACATAAGAATTGGTATGCAACATAGTGGAGTTAATTAAGTAGATGTAGGTAGTTAACTTCTAAGGCGTATCTGCAAGAGAAAAATTAATAGTTCTAAATCTGTAGTTAATTATTGTTTTTCACATTTGACTTTTGCATGGATCCGGTCTGTTGTATATATGGTTCGATCCGCTCTTTGAAACAACAGCTCCACATTAAGTTCATTCTACAGTTGCCAATCATTTTGATCATCAGATCATTCAATCAACTTCATATCAAGTCTATTTTATATACGGGCTTGGGTGGTGAAATTGAAATATTGTAACACAACTAATTAAGCTTCATGTTTGAGAAACCTTGGAATGTCCAAAATTCAGTTTTCGTTGTAAGAGTTATCTTTAAGCTATGTTAAAGATCGTTATCTTGGTCTTAGATCCGCATATAAGTGATGTTTTTTCATTTGGGATCTAAGACTATGTTTTTTTTTTCCTGAAATGGCTAATTTTATTAACTTAAGAATCATCAAATTACATGGATATTCAAAGCAGCCTTATATGAACATGCTCATATAGCTGACACAACATGATAGGGACATACATTCCAAACATTTAGGACTAAACCAATTCTAAAACTCACCATTCTTCTACACATAGCAATTGAATGCTATCATCTAGGAAACCATGGAGAAATATCTCTCTTTTGACTACACTTTCACTGAACAAACACCCTACCTAGTCACATCTGTAGCCCTTACAAATGAAACCAGAGGCTCTTATCCAGGGCATCATCAAAAAAGAGATCAAAACTTCTGTTCCATTAGGTCTCAAATGCAAAGAGCTACATTTCCTTATGCAGGCATCACTCAACATGCACAGAGTTGCCCAAGGATACATCCCACCTTGACTACATTTCCCATTCCTGCTTTTCCATAACTCCATCACCTTGAAAAAACAGAGAACAGGCATCATCATGTTGGAATTCCACCGAGATTCTGGAAACCTACTTTATGTGTCTGTCTACTGGGCTAAAATGGACAGAGCCACACACTCAAGATTAGTTGCCACTCCAGGCACCCCTAATGTGAATGAGTTGGTTATCCATCCACCCTTTCAACAGCCACAAGATACAAGGCCCTCAGATACACCAATCAAGGAAATAGTTTGTTGCACAAACAGTCTTATCTCCTTGACCCAAGCACCCCTTTAGGGAATTGTTTCATTGGACCGCACCCTATTCTTTTCATAACAACTCCACATTCCATCTTTGAGCTATCCTCACCACTTGGACTGATTTTTTGACAGTTAAACACTTCAATTGTAGTTTAATGTTATCTTTAATGATCTTCAATAGACTTGACTTATCAATCTCTGCACCAGTGAACAACCTTGCATTCCTTTCCTTCCATATGTGGTAGACACAAGTAGCCAAGCCAATTCTTTTAAGCACACTTCCAATAGAACTGTTGCAAGGATCATTTGCATATTGATCAACAAAAATACCCCATATGAGTTTGACATCCCCACATTCTCCATTTTGACTTTTAGCTCTTCCCATATAGACTTAGAGTATTCACACTCAAAGAACAGGTGGTTATGGGAATCTGAGAGGATCTAAACACACGAGAGTTGTGCTGAGGATACTTTGAATGTATATCAAATAGTATGCGGAATCTACTACTTGATACTTAGAAGATTTATCAAAGTAACAGTAATGTATTGTATGAACAGTTTATATGAACAATGATATCACCAAACGCTTCGATATTATTAAGTATAATAAGAGTGATCTTGATTATCACTAGGGTTTACAACCTTGAAGCTTAAAAAAAACATACGTCACTATCATCTAACCTAGGACCTCCTTTTATAGCACAAGTAGTCCTTTACAAGATAAGTATAATATTCTAAACATGTAGAATATACGTATAAGTCTAACTCTATAAGATATACACAAAATCTATTCTATACTTATCTTCTTACACGTCTTCATAAGCAGTAACATCTTCAGTCTTTAAGCAAACTAGCAGTATCAACTTTTATACTAGCAGTACTAACTCAGTCAGTTAGTACTGTTAGTTATATCTTCAGCAGCATTAACTTTAAACCTGACAGTACTAATATTTACACTAGCAGTACTAACATAGTTAGTACTGTTAGTGTTATTCTTCAGCAGTACAAACTGTTCTTTGACAAAACCAAGTGCTTGAACATTTAATTCCCAACAATCCTCCCCTAAACTTATGATTTACCCTAAATCATCGAGTTTCTGAATTAAATCATTATCTTGTGAGGATTCTTTCAAACACTATATCTTCTTTGTCTTGTAGTCTTCATCTCTTCTGCCTGCTGATGAATCTTTCTCAATAATTCCCTTGTCATGTCAGATTATTCATCAACTCTAAGTTTTGCAGCCAACATCACAAATAAAATACCAGCTCTCAAAGGGTAATCCTTTTCAATTAGCATATAGACATCAACACCATCTTTTGTAGATACATGGTGAACACCACATGTATCATACAGTCTCCATGTTGTACCAAGAACATGAGCTTGAAACTGCCATAGCTTATCTTCTGAATCAGGTTCATATATCCTTTTCAGTTCAACCCATAATTCTTTGTCTTTGTCTTCTAAAGGATTTGTTGACCTGAACTTCTCTTGAACCAAACTCCAAAGCTGATTCAAATATTCTCTATCAAATGCCTTAAGCATGTCTTCAAGATACTTGTGAACTTGAGACTGTCCACCAACTCTTATGATCTTCCATGCCTTTCCAAACTCATCTGTGTGAACTTTCCAGTCAATGATTGGATGTTTAGCCTGTATTGGATCAACATTTAAAACTTCTGGAATGATAACCATCATTTGTTGAAGTCTCTCATCAATTAATTCCTCTACTTTTTCTTCTTCCTCTTCAGTTGCTTGTTCTTCTTTTTCTTGTTCAGCTGTAGAAGAACCTTCTCCAGTCTTTTGTTTCTTGGAAGATTCAGACACTAAATGCACACTTGCTCTCTTAGTAACTCTGCTAGCCTCTATTGTTGACATTAGAATGAAATGTTGAACTTTCCTATATGCTGTGCAGTACAAATTTTCAATTTCTTCATAAGTTCTGGCCTTTTAGTTATCTATCAGTCCAATCATCTTGATGTTTTAAGTACTCCTTCATGTACTTCATCTTTTGGGCCTTAGTTGGAGGTTTCTTCTTAACAGCTATCTTCTTACCCTGACTTTTCCTAATCTCTTCAAGTAGATCATTAATAGCACTTTTTTGCTCTTCTGTTGTAAAAGTTGATCTTTCTTCCTCTTGTAACTTTAATGCCAGTTCTTTGTCTGCTTGTTCTTGAGCTGTCCTCTCTTCTTCTTCACTTTTGAGATTCTGTTCAACCAAGAACTTTGCAATTCTTTCTTCTTCTGCTATTCTGGCTTGTTCTTCAGCTTGTACCATTTGTTCAACTTCATGATCATAGTCAATCTGAGCTTGAATCCTCTTGCTAACCTTGTTAGATGGCTTAGACTCTGTCATAATTTCCTTCCCCTTGTCAACTCTTCTTCTTCTAACATAGACTGCCCTAGCAGTATTATCCCCTGCACCTGTAGTACTAACTTGTTGAAGAGCAGCAGTACCTTCATGAGTTTCTCCCATATCTTCACCTTGCCTCTCATGAGTTTCAGCATCCTCTTGAACTAATGAGACATTAGGATCTTCATCAATCTTGGCAATCTTCCTCCCCTGTTTGGAAGAATCATCACCCATATCATCATCTGAGTCACCTTCAGAACTTGAAGAATCTACAATATGAGCTTTCCTCTTGCTCTTGAGAGACTTGACCTGTTTCTGCAGCTTTTTCACCTTCAAAATAAGCTTTGTATAAACCCCTCCAAAGAGCTTCTATGTTGCCTTTAGATCATCCTCCAGGCCAGTCACCTTGTTAGTCAACATGGTACAAAGTTTCATCAATTCCTTAATTTTTAGACTGCCCCCAGCACTTCCAAATGTGTGACCTTCTGGGAGAGGTGCATCATGAGGCATAGACTCAGGCTCAACCAAAGGATGAGTATCTGAGCCACCCATAGTTTCCATTTGGCTTGGGATTCCACCACTTGCACCAAGTCCATGAGGACTAGATACATTAGGTGTTGCCATAGGTTGGGTCGTATGTATGGTACCCCTGTCCTGCCCAGCTTCTAAGTCTAAGACAGTAGGGGCAGCCCTTCCTATACTGTCATAGACAGCCTCATCTGCTACTAGGGATGAAGTAGGAACTCTGTGCTGAGGTACACTAGATTCCTCTCTGGATGTACTCCTAGATGGTGATGAGATTGGTTGTGAGGCTGATTGAGATGACCTTGTGGGTGTGTGTTGGGATTCAACAGGTGTAGTTGATCCTTCACCCTGTACCTGTAACATAGTATCAAAAAGAGGAACTTCTACCCCATTATAACCCTTTGAGGCCATTCTTATATTACTAAATAATTTTTTAGTAAGGGTTGGAGTTGGATAAACTGTTTTATGAGGTAGAAGCAAGCTTTTCCTTATATTCAAAATCATTTAGATAAACCGTGGATACATTAAAAACTTAGATTTGCTATCCACATTTTTTACCATACCATCAAAAATCAGTTTTGAAAAATTATAAGTCCTGTGTGTTGATAAGGATATGAGAGTAGTTGCAATATTGCTGCTGAATTGCTCCCATGAAGTTTTCTTTGGACTCATACAGTGAAGAATGGTATGTATAAAGAATTTCCATTGTGGGGGAAAAACATCCTTTTTGAAAAGTCAGTGTTTGAGAAGATGTGTCATACCCCATTCTGGAAAGGTTTTGAAAAATTTTAGTGTTAGGCAAATCACTAATACCATTGTCATCTGCTAGATGGAGATGCCTCCTAACAGATGATGCAGTAAGAGTGATTGTCTTGCCATCAACTGTTGCAATTAACTCTTTGTCTCTATTCTCAATAGTATTGACAGTAACAGTCTGCCAAAACTATTTGATTTGAGAGACATAGATTGTAGGGTTGATAGTTAAAGCATACCTTATATGGGTAGAGTTTAGAAAATCTACTATCTCATGGAAGTTGTTACTTTCCTCTATTTTCTCCAAGAAAGCCACCATGTTATGTTTATCGACAAAAGCCAAATACACCATTATGTTCAGTAAAAGTTTGATTTGATTGCTGGGATATGATTGATTGTGTAATAAAGTATGTTGAGTAAAGCGAATTGAGATGTTATAAAGAATACTTAGGGTTTTGATTAGACCGACTTCTATAAAAGGTTTCTTTAGATTGAAGAAAGTGAATAAAGTAGATAAAAAGTAAAAATTATCCAATTTAGAAAACCGTTAAGTAAGGTAATTGACCAGAATTTTCTCAACGGCTATATTCAAAAAGCTGTTATGACTCAACATTACAAACGGCTATCCAGCAGTACAAAGTTTTGCCTAGCAGTACTAAGTTTTGGAAAAACTTTTACTCAGCAGTATAAACTCAATTTTCTTTTAAAAACCATACTGCCCACAGACTTTTGAAGGGATTAAGTGTAAAGGAAGACACTTAATCAAATTTTGGTTGCATTTAACCTCTGGTTGTGTGAGAACCAATAATTTAAGTTTTAAAAACTGCATGTGATCAGATAAACTCATTCAAAGAGCTTTCTTGACAGGGTTTCCAGCTCGTGCCAGGTGTTGCCTCTAACACAAATGTGTTAGATTCCCTTTTGCTCGTTGTTCTCTATAACATATGTCCTTGGACTAACTCATTATATTAATAAAAGTATAGAATGGTAAAGAGTGAGTTAGATCAGTTACTATCTGACTAACTATGCCATCAATTCATGTTCATAAATACCATTAGTTTGATTTCAAGAAGGAGATTTTAAAGAACCTCCTAACTCAGGTGTAAAACCTTTGTCAAATGATCCCCAAATTCCTTCTATCATGAATCAGTTGCACCAACATTGAGCAACATCAAGGCAGCAAACAATCCTATCGTGCACTATGAAGTACTAGTTGTACTAAGTAGATACAATATCGGCAGTAACCATATAAGTAGCAGCACTAAGTCCAAATATATGTTGATAGAACTTATCAGCACATACTGACCATTCAGTACATACTGACCATTCAGCACAAGCTGACCATACTCTTGGCTTCATAACCTGCAAATGTTAGTCCAAAACCAAGAAAACAAAATGCAAAGCATTTACTTCATTATAGTATAAATTATGATTAACAGTTCAATCACAACAGACTTAATTTGCACTAGCAGTACAAATTATTCATAGCAGTACTAACTGACACAACTAGCAGTACAAATCCTTTTCATTTACAAAAACACCAAGATTAAAATCTTTAGGAATTAAGCATTCCAATACTTGCAACTAAGTATTGAAACCTTCCAACATCAAAAGCTTTAATAAGTAGATCTGCAAAATTGTTATCAGTGTGAATTTTAACAACCTGAACTAGCTTTTTCTCATTGCAGTCTCTGATATAATGATGTCTAATCTCCATGTGTTTTGTTTTAGAGTGTTAAACAGGATTTTAATAATACAAATTGTACTGCTATTGTCAATGAAAATCATGGTATTCATAAAGTTGTACCCATAGTCAAGCATCTGATTCTGAATCCATAGAACTTGACCACAACAACTAGCAGCAGCCACATATTTAGCTTCAGTTGTAGAGGTGGCCACAATAGTCTGCTTCTTGCATTGCCATGATATCAGCCTGTAACCTAGGAATTGACAACCATCTGTTGTTGATTTCCTATCCAAACTAGCACCAGCATAGTCACTGTCTGAGTATGCCACTAGATCAAAAGAAGATTCTCTAGGGTACCAAAGACCCAATTTAGGTTGACCCTTAAGGTATGTAGCAACCTGTAGATTTCCCCAGTCATTAGTCAACGTTAATCTAGTATTAACCCATCATTACAGTTCACTTAACCATTTTTACGAGCAAAATTTGGAAATTTCGTTTATTACATTTCTATTCAAAAACGTTGTTACGTAATTCATGATACTTTGGAACGAGCTCACACATGCTTTCTTTTACATGATTCAAATCCTTATACTCCCAAGATACAGGAATGACAAATCTCATTGTTGGATTTTTACGTTTGATCTCAAAACAAGCTTCAAAGCTAACCATATTCGACACATATACAACTCTTTCAAATTTAACCAAATTCGATCCAACTTATTTTTCCTATGTATAATACATTGTTCCTAGCCTAACCAATTTCCACAAACTTTATTTCAACTCTCCTAAATCATTTTGGTCACGTTTAGATGTTGTTTGGACCTTTAAACATATCGAAAACATATTGTACATGCCATTCAACTCATAACCGAGCCACATTCTCACCACTTAAACTTAAACACTCAAGTTTACCTAGCCTATTTGATTCCCTATGTTCCCTTATCCCCTCCTGCTATAATCGAATAAAAGCTCAACTTGTACATAAAATACTATAAACTTGATATTATATACATACATATACGTATACAACACATAAATGTTCATTCTCTCATTCATACTCAATACTTTTCTAAGTTTTTCTCTCCTGCCAAGACATTCGAAGAGAACCAAGACCATTCCCTAGTCGTTCGAATCATTTTCCACACATACAATGTTGAACTCGATTCTTTTGTGGGAATTCTAGCAAGTGACGTACAAAAACCTTCGTTCCTAGCTCATTTCAATACTGTATCACCACCATTTTGGGAGTGGTAAGTCTATCGAACCAATTCTATACATACTTATATTTTTTCATTTGTTCATACATATGACATTTTATACAAATTCGTTACAAGCTTTCATTCATTTATTTCGAGTTCTTGTTATTAAATTTTCATTTGCATATGACCTCCTACTCAATAGATGGCTAGAAAATCAAGTGCTTATTTCATTCTACATTTATTACATCATATTAATAAATATCGAGACCTATTTTGAACTTGTGTTACACATCGAACATATATAAGTCATTATTTCATATTTGAACCTTTTGTTTACTCGACTAGAACAAGCTTTATTAGATCAATTTTAATCATATACCATATCGAATAAATGACACCACTCAATTGTCCATAAGCTCATCTATCAAGCTGTGTCAATAAGCCCTTCTAATAAGCTTGTATAACGCCTTTTTAAACATACAAGCTACTACACCCGAAACAGTTTTAAAACTTAAAGGTTTTATCGAGTGGGATTTTTAGCCCACTAAGCTTGAATTAAGCAAACCGAATAAGTAGTTGGTATAAGAAATTTGGTAATGTTTTTAGAACCATAAAATAAGCCCAAGACCGAGCCCAAAACATTCTAAAACCTATTGGATCGAATTCTCTATTGGGTCTTGTTTTAGATCGATTAAAAGCCCAATAAGCTAAAAATAAGCTCTTTTTATTTAATAAGCAGTTTTTACACACTCAAATAAGCTATTTAAGGCTGATGAAATTTTCAGAAAACCTAAACTTAAATATTTGAGACTTTTGGACTAAAAAAGCAAAAGAGTATGCGAATAGGGGTAAAATTGTAACTTTTGTATAAACTCATACCAAACTGTCATTTTCATAACTTATGGGTAGAAAATGTTAAATCAGTAAATAGAAGTCATAAAATGTCATATTGGAACCCTTTGGACTTAAAATGAAATTATTTTTTAACTAGGGACTAACGGTGCAAAAGTTTCACCCTTAGAGTTAAAAGTGTAAATTTTTTATAAATTCAAGGACCAATAAGTAATTTATTTCTATACACATTTACATGAAGTGTTTTATACCTTTTTTATTCTTTCAAGTCCTTTTTACAACTCGTAATATTCATTTAAACAAACGTTACGTTTATATTTATATAACGTCGCTTTTAACGTATAAGCATAACTTATCATCCACCAACTTTCGAAGAAACGATATTTACTGATTCAATAAACATAAAAACATGATAATATTATATATAATATTATTTTTGAACTTTAAGCATTTTAAGCATATTATCCATTCTCATCACGAACAAATTCGTTATCCGATATTCTTTCACAATCATTATTCACATCAAGCCAATCTTAAACCATCAAAATCTCAGACTTCCTTATTATTCAGGTTGTGTGTTGGAGCCTTTCTCGTGTTAAATTTGACATAACATTTACCTTGACTTTGACAGCTAAGGTGAGTCGTAGCCCCACTCTTATTCTTCAATACTCAATTTAAACTACTTGGGGGAGATACATGCTTAGAAATACTTTACTCGCTTGATTTACATACACGATTTGCATTTACATAAATACTTGTATACATACTTGATTTCGTTAAACATGATCGCACTATTCTTGATTTCATTGGAAATTGTGACTAGACTTGAGACAAACGTACATCCTAATACTGCGGTATTGGAAGGCCATTAATTTGGATACATCCTAGCATTGCGATGTTGGAAGACCATTAATTTGGGTACAACCTAACATTGAGATGTTGGAAGACCATTCCCTTGGACACATCCTAATACTGCGGTATTGGAAGGCCATTTATTTGGATGATACATGATTAACATACTATTTTAACAGTGGGTTGTAAACACACAGGTTGCATGTCTTTTATGGGCGGGGCTTGGGACTGAGTGGATTTACAATGCCTTTGCTGTGGAATCTTTATTCAAATGCTTTACATTTAAACTAAACTCTATGAACTCACCAACCTTTGGTTGACACTTTTTAGCATGTTTATCTTAGGTTTATAAGGCGATAGTGGATGCATGGATCTTAGAGTCATTTGCTTACTTTGGAGACTTATACCTTTATCTTTTACCATTCGATACATCTTGGAAACATTTATGTAACCTTATACTTTGGATCTGTTGTTTTAACTCTTATTTAAATAAATTCGAATGGTAACATTTCAAAACGTCTCATTTAGAGGTCGTTTTCTATACCTTGATCTATATTATGAAGTAACACCCCATTGCCACTATCGTTACGCTGCGGTAATTTGGGGTGTCACAAGGTACCTAAAGATTCTCTTCATAGCAACTAAATGTGAGGCTTTGGGTGTAACTTGAAACCTTGCACATGCACACACAGCAAACATAATATCTGGTCTTGATGAAGTAAGGTACATCAATGACCCAATCATGGACCTGTAGGTGTGTACATCAACATTTTCACCATCTGAATCTTTGAGCAAATGTTTCTCTGGATCAACAGGAGTACTTGTTACTTTGGCATCTGTAAACTAAAACTTTCTCAATATCTCAGTTACATATTTATCTTGACTAATTAATATTCCTTCTGCCTTTTGCTTCACTTGCAGCCCAAAAAAGAAAGTGAGTTCACCCATGAAACTCATCTGAAACTTATCATGCATAAGCTTCTCAAATTCAAGGCACATCTCCTTCTTTGTAGATCCAAATATGATTTCATCTACATAGACCTGTACAAGCAAAATATCTCCCTTTTGCTTCTTGATAAATAAGGTCTGATCTATCTTGCCTATATGAAACCCATTTTGTAATAAACGAGGATGGGTACCCGCGCGTTGCTGCGGAGTTTTTGTATATGTAAGGTAGCTACAAAATTATATGTTAAATGGTTTCGTATAAAAACAAATCAACACATCTTTAAAAAAAAAAAAGAAAAAAAAGTAGTTGGTAGATTGTCAATCATCGATAATTTTTTTTTGTATGTGGTTGTGTCTATATTACATTTATCACGCAACATGGCCTATATTTTTTTGCAACCCAGATAAAATATAAATTCTGTTACTGTTAATAGCTTTGTAGATCATCTACTGGATCTCAAAGGAAAGTGGAGTATGTGAGTGAAGATGAATAGGATGGGTTACGAATAATAAACCGTTTTTATTATTAGGAGTGTTGCTGGATTAGGTTGCTAAAGAAAAAGGGCGTTAAAAAAGAGTGTGGGAGCAGCAACTGTGAGGCTACCAGATGTTTTCTTAAACCAAGTGTTTCTAAGAGATAGGAATAAAGAACTGTAGCTACACTCACAAAGCAATTGTGGAATTAGCAAATATTTGGTACCCAATACCCTAATATCAATTACAAAAGAGTGTGGAAGGCTATAAATGTATAATAGGAATAATATTTAAAAATGTGTTTGTTGCTGGTAATGATTAATTATAAAGTGCTATTGTTGTTGTGGTAAATGGTATTATTTCTGTGTTGAAACTGTAAGTGGTATTTTTTTGTTTGCAATAATTATTTATTTGTTGTCACATTTAACTGTGTTGGTGGGTTGCTTTTTTTGTTAGCCGCATTGGTTTTTCTGTGTCGTTGCTTGCATACAGGCAAACACGCGATCCTCAAAGCTAGGTGGTAGACAGAATAGGATGGTGAAATGACTACTGAATATGGCAACATGCATAAAAGAATATAAATTTCTAGAAAAATATACAATAATTAAATTAGCAACGTGAATAATAATAGATAGAAGCAAGCATGCTTTGTTAAAATAGATGTTATTTACAATAGCTTGTAACAATGTTTTTTATACAAAAGATAACAATAGTTAATAGTTATTTGCAGCAAACAACTTGTCACAACATTCTTTTTAGTTTAGCATCTATCTTTGATGAAACACAGATGGCCATTGAACCTGAAAATATGCATAAAACAAAGGTTTTTGAATAATAGGCATTTAATGAACACTGGTAAGTAGAGTGGGAAAAAAATACAATTGAACAAAGTAAAATTTCGTAACCACAGTTGCCAGTACTAACAAAGGGTATGCTAGTATACAAAAGAGCTTATCTATCTAACGATATGTATAAGTTCCAGCGGTTAATTTGCTAGGGATCAATGGACCCAAGACATATTGTTAGATAGATCTGCCCTAGTAACCGAGACTTTCAAGATCAAGCTGAATGTACCATGTTGTGTATGGTGACGTAATTTTGCAAATGATGGTTTTAGCTTGTAAAAAAAGAATGGAAACAAAAGAGAAACATAATTACTGCTTCTAAGACCCTTAACTTAGAATCAAAAACTATGTTGAACTTGCATACTGATTTATTAAGATAAACCGTTCATCGATCAAATAATGTTGGTATCCAACATGCAACTTGTTACTCCCAGCTTCTTTTTTGAACACTTTTACAGAATTAGCAGACATAATTTACGAAACACCTTTGATATGGCAAGTTATATTTAGAATCTGTAACTAACAAACCTGCTATAATAAACGTGAATCCATACCTTACTATCTGACGTATGTTTTTAGAACTTGGCAGGTGCATCCAATCATAACAGATTGACTATAAGTAGGTACGCTGAGATGAGATAAGGTAGTTGATATACCTACACACGGATGAACACAGAAACATAAAATTGATTAAAGTAAATATAAATTTTAGGATCTTGAAGCAAATCTGAGAAATAGAAATTTCTGAATATGGCATTGGCTAAAATAACAGTAATAGGTCAGCTCAGTCTGCGTACATGTTGAATTTGGCAATCAGTGCAGGTAAATGTAATTAATAATAATGTGATGAAATAAGCGATTGCACAAAGCTGGATAGAAGAAAAATATAAGACACATAAGATTCAATAAACCTAAAATACTGAGAATGCATGAATGTTTGTTTACATATAAAAGAAAGAACTGAGATACTTACTTTTGGTTACAAAGTTGTTGCATACCTTATGATAAGCAAGGCTTATTGACAAATCTAGAGTTGAAGAACCTAACAGCTGTTGGATATACAGAGTGTATTAGTAGGCAAAAAAAAGGAAAACTCATCGAAACATGTAAATTGTAGTAGCACTTATCTCTTACTGATCTCGTTATCAGTGCCCAATGCAGTTACTGGTTGCGACCAGCTGGGTACGTTTTACTGGTACTAACAAAAATAATAATAATAACTTGAGGGTGAAAGCAAGAATGGTTATAAATTTTAAGCAAATAAACATTGTGAACTACAACTGTGTTTTACGCACCTTGAATATATGTGGCCTGCATTTAATCAGAACAGTGACGACAGATGGTGCACATCGTGTATCGGTATTATGGCAGGTTTGTGTAAACATATTTGTAAAAATCGTTCCACAACAACTCTTGGTCAACAACATGATTGAATTTTTAAAGATCAGTGGCAAATGAAATAGGATGATGCGAAAAAGTAATTTGCACCAAATCATTTGCCACACCATCCTCTTCCATTTGGCATTGATCTTTAAAAATTCCATCCTGTTGTTGATCAGTGCGAAAAAATTTCGTAACGGTAATTATATAAAAGTCGCTGAGCGTTTAATATGATACAGTTATAAAGAACTGAGGGGAAACGGAAGATGACACTGTGATGAAGTAATCTGGTTTAAATCACTTCTTGTAGTGTAATCTAGTGTTTCTCATCTTTGTCCAGCAATTGGGATCAACAGTTGAGTAAAAGCATATGTCAAATATACAGTTTTTTCTAGGATATATATCTAGTAGTTATTAGGGGAAGTTATGCAAACAATATTTGACAACCCTCTTTCTTTGTATCAGAAATTAAATGATAATTATGATAGCTTTCGTGGATGTGAAATAGGCGAAAGTGTAACCCTTTCATTTGCAAAATAAGGAAAATATCTCTTGAGTTAGAAAATATGCTATTGATATTCTAATTAAGGCAAGACAAATATATCAAAAAAACAAATAAGTAAAATCAAAAAACAATATTTGATTAAGCTTAAGGTTGAATCTGCAAAGAGTTACTTTATATTGCGGAGAGCATTAGACATCTTCTTTGGCCTCTTCTTTGGTTTATTGTGTTGGTATATTAAAGATATATATCTAGTAGTTATTAGGCTCAGATTTGAAAAGAAGCAGAAACAATGGTAGAAGAAAAATATAAGACACATAAGATTCAATAAACCTAAAATACTGAGAAAGCACGAATGTTTGTTTACATATAAAAGAAAGAACTGAGATACTTACTTTTGGTTACAAAGCTGTTGCATAACTTATGATAAGCAAGGCTTATTGACAAATCTAGAGTTGAAGAACCTAACAGCTGTTGGATATACAGAGTGTATTAGTAGGCAAAAAAAAGGAAAACTCATCGAAACATGTAAATTGTGGTAGCACTTATCTTTTGTTAATCTCGTTATCAGTGCCCAATGCAGTTACTGGTTGCGACCAGGTGGGTACGTTTTACTGGTACTAACAAAAATAATAATAATAACTTGAGGGTGAAAGCAAGAATGATTATAAAGTTTAAGCAAATAAACATTGTGAACTACAACTGTGTTTTACGCACCTTGAATATATGTGGCCTGCATTTAATCAGAACAGCGACGACAGATGGTGCACATCGTGTATCGGTATTATGGCAGGTTTGTGTAAACATATTTGTAAAAATCGTTCCACAATAACTCTTGGTCAACAACATGACTGAATTTTTAAAGATCAGTGGCAAATGAAATAGGATGATGCGAAAAAGTAATTTGCTCCAAATCATTTGCCACACCATCCTCTTCCATTTGGCAATGATCTTTCAAAATTCCATCCTGTTGTTGATCAGTGCGAAAAAATTTCGTAACGGCAATTATATAAAAGCCGCTGATCGTTTAATATGCTACAATTATAAAGAACTGAGGGGAAACAGAAGACGACACTGTGATGAAGTAATCTGGTTTAAATCACTTCTCGCAGTGTAATCTGGTGTTTCTCATCTTTGTCCAGCAATTGGGATCAACAGTTGAGTAAAAGCATATGTCAAATATACAGTTTTTTCTAGGATATATATCTAGTAGTTATTAGGGGAAGTTATGCAAACAATATTTGACAACCCTCTTTCTTTGTATCAGAAATTAAATGATAATTATGATAGCTTTCGTGGATGTGAAATAGGCGAAAGTGTAACCCTTTCATTTGCAAAATAAGGAAAATATCTCTTGAGTTAGAAAATCTGCTATTGATATTCTAATTAAGGCAAGACAAATATATTAAAAAAACAAATAAGTAAAATCGAAAAACAATATTTGATTAAGCTTAAGGTTGAATCTGCAAAGAGTTACCTTATATTGCGGAGAGCAGTAGACATCTTCTTTGGCCTCATGTTCGCTTGACAACTCATACAATTTGGTCCTTCAACCTAATTTTGATAGCTCCATTTATTTTGCTCTAGTTGTGAATTTTGTGTGGCTATAGAGATAAGTTGTCATTATTAGGCTCAGATTTGAAAAGAAGCAGAAACAATGGTAGGTTGCACCATGGCTACAAAGAAACACGGTTGCATAATATTCCCATCCGGTTCTTGCCTGGCCAAGTTATGCAAACAATATTTGGCAACCCACTTCATTTGAATCTGAATTTGGATGGCAATCATTATAGCCTTGGTGGACGTTTGTTTTAATATGGAAAATAAGGATAAAAACTGTAATTGTAACATTTTTTGTTGACCAATAGGTAACTAAATCTTAAGGCATTCAATAAAAAAAAAAATTCTGAGCATAACAAACGAAGACTATCGGTTATTTTATTTTTTTTGTTTGCTGATATGAAAAGCTAATAGCTTGCGCTTATGACAGTTAAGTTGTCTGCGCATATTTGCAGCTGTAATTAGAAAAAAGGTGCTAATTAGCAGTACGATTCAATTATTGAAGAAAGATGGGAAACGGAAGAGGATAGTGCGAATAAGTCATTTGGTTCAAATCACCTGTTACAGCATTCTCTTTAGTTTTCCATATTTTTCCAGAAATTGGATCCTATTGTTAATCAATGCCTTTTGTAGAATTGAAGTTATAAATATGCGAAAAAAAAGAAACTATCACAGACACAGGACATTAACTATTGGCATCGGTAGGCAAAAAAAATAGCAAATAGTCTTTCGTTTCTTATGGTTAGAAATTCTTTTTTATTGACCGCCTTAATATTGTTGTCCTCCATTGCGCCATGCTATATGCATAATAATTAAAAGAAACAGGAATAATAGTGATGCCTTTAAAGATGATTTGAAAAATTAAATGTCGTATGTATTTAACTATAACAGCAACCACAAATGATGTACATCGCCTGTCAATATTAGCAAATGAAAATCACCTGGTATTTTTTATTTGCTCATACTAATATTTTATGCTCTGTATCTCTGACGCTAAGCTTGTTTATGCATGTTTATACTTGCAGTGCCACAAAAGGTCCTGGTCAACAATACGATTTAATTCAAAAAGATAGATGGGAAACAAAGGAGGATGGTGCGAAGAAGTAATTTGCACCAAATCACTTGTCACAGCATTCTCTTTTGTTTCTCATCTATCTTTTTGAATTGTATCCTATTCATGAGCAAGACCTTTCGTGGAACTGCAGGTATAAACATGCAAAAAAAAAACTTATTGTCACAGATACAGAGAATCAAATGTTAGTATTAGCAAATAAAAAATACCAGCTGATTTTCAATTCCTAATATTGGCATGCGATGTACAACATTTGTCGTTGCTTTTATGGTTGAATGCATATGACTTAGTTACTATTAGATTCTTTTCTAAAACGATTGTCTAATATGTTTAATTAAGACTATAAATAACAAAGGCAGTTATTAGGCTCAGATTTTATAATCAAACATGGTGAAAAAGATGTATGATCAACCATCGGTGTAGGCAAAAACGGTTGCATAATAATGCCATCCAGTCATTGATATGCCAACCGGTGATCATAATCTTTCAATACTGAATTTGTTGGTTTTAGAAAATGTGGTTGAATCATCATAGCCTTAGCCAAAGTAAAACAATGCTTATTATATCTATTATACATTTATGGCGCGACCCGTCCAATGTTTATTATACTAACATTGTAAAACTGAGTTATAACTATATAAGATTTACCAGGATTCATATAACATGGGTGAGCCAGTTTGAATGAGTAAGAAGTCCAATCACGGTTCTAAAACTCAAATACCTGTGCATATATTTTGGACTTTCAGCGAATGCGATCGTAGAAAACAAACACGGTTGCATAATTATGCCACCCAATGTTTGTCTCAGCAACTGATATTAGCGTCATATTTTTAAACCTAACAGGTTGAAAAACAGGCAGAACCCAGCATCACTGCAAACAGACATCAAAAGTAGCTGTATAAAAGCATATGTTAACAAATAATATAAACATTGTCAATGGAAAATGGCTAAAAAGGTTCAAATTCCGGCACGGCCACAAAGAAAGGCGGTTGCATAATAGCAAATAAGCTATTACACCATCCGGTTCTTGGCCTGCCTAGCTACGGATGTAACCTCGAATGACCAACATTAGCTGACTAAAAAAAAAACGATAGCTGATCATCATAAGCCATTAATATTTTCAACCATGTATTCACCATGGTTGCAAGCACAACTCGAAAGTGTGCTGCCATCCGATTATGTGAAACGACATGTACACCAAATCACCCCGATCAATAAGGCAGAGCAAATAATAGGAATAGATCAACATGTTTTATTCACTATGATAATTGCAAAACAAAAGCACAACTCGAAAGTGCGCTGCCATCCGATTAAGTGAAACGATATCCACACCAAATCACCCCAATCAATAAGGCAGACCAAATAATGAGAATAGATCAACATGTTTTATTCACTATCATAATTGCAAAACAAAAGCCACGACACTGAAAGAGCACTGTCACATAAAAATATTTGCGACACAAAATATCCTCTTATGGCCAATATCATTTCAGGGGAAAAATTTAACCTCCAACACAATAACAAAAACACAGGCAAAGCAAATTCAGAGAACGACCACCGCGCATCAATAGCCTCAAAGCAAAAACAATAACAATAATGAGAAAAATAATATTGATAATCAAATACAACTGTAACACAAAGAAAGCAACATCAACAATTAACTATACTATGCAGCAACAGCAAGGTTGTCATCACAACAACAGTTGAAACCAAGGAATATTCAAAGGAAGAAGTCTAAATGAAGATAAAAAAGTCATCTCACCAAGCAACATCAGTCTTTTGTAGATACAGGAACTTTTAGCAACAGCTGGTAGCAGACAATATGGATTCAAACATGTTTGTGGACCACCTACACAAACATGTCTGTAAACATCTATGTATGCTAAACCACTAACCAAACAGCAGTCCTGCATAAAGAGGTCGAAACTTCATCAGGGTTGCATAGAAACTTGGTTGCATAATAGCAAATGGTTTATCATGCCATCCAGTTCTTGCCCTCGCAAGATAATGTTCAGACCTCCAAAGACCAACAACTGTAATTTAAAAAAAAAAAATTAAACAAAGCACAACCTGTGTCATAAAACAACAACAACGCAGCGCAAAACCTGAATCACGAAATCAACAAATAACGACAGAGAAAAACTAATGCAGTTAACAAAAAAAGTAACCCACTAACATAGTAAATAATTATTGCAAACAAAAAAATACCACCTACAGTTTCAAGCCAGAAATAACGCCATCTAACACAACAACAATAACACTTTATAATTAATCATTACCAGCAACAAACACATTTTTAAATACCAATTTGCAAACACATCAAAGCATACAAAATAGCAAGCAAATATCGTAAGACAACCAACTATGCACCTAAAAAAAATCCCACTAAACACCTGCTACAGAGAAATAATACCATCTATCACAACAATAACAACAACCGAATGATTAAAAATAATATGCAGCAAAAGACTAAACATCAACTGATGGCAGTCCTGCACAAAGAGGTCGAAACTTCATCAGGGTTGCATAGAAACTTGGTTGCATAATAGCAAATGGTCTATCATGCCATCCAGTTCTTGCCCTCGCAAGATAATGTTCAGACCTCCAAAGACCAACAATTGTAATTTAAAATATATTATATATATATATATATATATATATATATATATATATATATATATATATATATATATATTAAACAAGGCACAACCTGTTTCATAAAACAACAACAACGCAGCGCAAAACATGAAGCACGAAATCAACAAATAACGACAGAGAAAAACCAATGCGGTTAACAAAAAAAGTTACCCACTAACATAGTAAATAATTATTGCAAACCAAAAAAATACCACCTATAGTTTGAAGGCAGAAATAACACCATCTAACACAACAACAATAACACTTTATAATTAATCATTACCAGCATCAAAAACATATTTAAATACCAATTTGCGAACACATCAAAGCATACAAAATAGCAAGAAAATATCGTAACACAACCAGCTATGCACATAAAAAATCCCACTAAACACCTGCTACAGAGAAATAATACCATTTGTCACAACAATAACAAAAACCGAACGATAAAAAATAATATGCAACAAAAGATTAAACATCAACCGATGAAATTAACAACAACAACAACTAAAAAGCTAAACATAACTAAAGAACCGGATCTATAATGAGTTGGATCGCAAAAACTATTGGCAGACCTAGACCAGATCCAAAAGTGTGGATATAACCAAACCACTCACTGTAGATACAACAGCTGGGCTAAAAACAACCACAAACTTAAAAAAACAATAAAGTAACTGTTCAAAAAACTGTAGCTCTACTCACAAATCTCTGTAGATTCCACAAAACCCGCATCTTCGGATCAAAAAATGCCGACTGGCGGTTGGGTAAAATAATCGGAGCGAAACATAATGGAGCTAAAGGTAAAGTAGAAGGTGTGAGTGAACATGAACAGTTCGGATGGCCCAACAACAAACCATTCTATTACCCGAACCTTGGCCAAGGCGGGTAGCAAAAGAATTCTGGGCGGGTCGCGCCATAAATGTATAATAGGGATAATAAGTAGCTAAAGTTCCATACCAGGCTCTAGGAGCTTGATGCAAGCCATAAAGAGCTTTTACCACCTTGTATACTTTTTCTGGATGTTCAGGATCTTTAAAACCTGGAGGTTGAGAAACATAAACCTCTTCTTTAATAGTACCATAAAGAAAGACACTTTTGACATCCATTTGATATACCATAAACCCATGAATGAAGCATAAGCTAAGAACAATTTTATAGCTTCAATCCTAGCTACAGGTGCAAAAACCTCTTCATAATCAATTCCTTCCTCTTGAGTGTAACCCTGAGCTATAAGCCTTGCTTTATTCCTGATCACTATCCCTCTTTCATCTTTCTTATTCCTGAAAATCCACTTTATACCAATAACCCTCACACCCTTAGGCAAATCTACCAGCACCCAAACCTTTTGAATCTTGAACTGTAGAAGCTCTTTTTGCATTGCTTCCACCCAGCTTGAATCCTGTAGGGCCTTAAGGATATTCTTGGGTTCTTCTTGTGAAAGAAAACATACAAACAGACATGTATTTGCATCTTCATGCTTTTTATCTTCATAAATTGGACTGAGAAAACCTTGTTGATCTGAATTCATTGTTTGTCTTCTTGTCTTAACACTAGACTGTACATCTCCAATCACATTCTCAAGGGTGTGATTCTTGTGAACTCTTGTGTGTGGAGTTGTAGGAACTGAATAAGTGGGTGGCATGTTGTTAAGATCCACTTCATCCTCAGAGAAATCATCAGCAGTAGTAACTGGTGGGCTAGCAGTATTATCATTTGGCCCAGCAGTACTAACATTTAGCTCAGCAGTACAGATACCAATTATACTGTCTTCAGGATTCTCTTGTTCTTCAACACCACTTTCTTTGTTTCCATATTCAGAGCCCTTCTTGTTTGCATCATCAGAAGGTTCATCATCCTTTGAAGAGGAATCAAGTAAAGAAACATTATTCCAAATAGGCATCAGAATTTGATCTTGATTAGTCTCTTTCTCCATGCTTGGTTCACCTGTATCAACATTATCTTCTGAACCTGCAAAATCAATAGAATTTGTTCTTGCAACAACTGGTACATAGTTCATAGATTGTGTTAGAGCATCAAGATCAAACAACCATTTTGGACCTTCACCTGCAACATTAGACTTATTCTTTAAAAAATCAACATCAGGTTTTCTTCTACTTTCCTGGTTCTTATGTTGTATACCCTAAATGCTTTGTTGTTTAAAGAGTACCCAACAAAGAAACCCTCATCTAACTTTTCATCAAATTTTCCCAAATAATCTAAGGTATTGAGAATAGTGACATGACATCCAAATGGTCTTAGAAAACCTAAAGCAGGTTTTCTACCTCTAAAGAGTTCATATGGTGTCTTGTTATGAGATTTGACCACTAAAACCCTGTTCTGCACATAACAAGCAGTATTAACTTCTTCAGCCCAAAAAGTAATGGGTAGTTTAGAATCAGCTAACATGGTCCTAGTAGCCTCTATTAGTGTCCTATTCCTCCTTTTTGCAACCCCATTCTGTTGAGGAGTTCTAGCAACACTAAACTCTCTCTTAATACCTTTTTCTCTACAAAATTCATCCACAACTCTATCTTTAAATTCTGTCCCATTGTCACACCTGATGATTTTCACTTTCTTATCAACTAGGTTTTCTATTTCTGTTATAAAAGTATTAAGAATGTGTTAGGAATATAAATATTTAGATGAAGGCTCGGTCACCCCGAGTATCTATTTAGCATTTATATAGCTCGTAGGCTTATTTATATTAGCTTAGTATTATTAGTATTAGTATTAATAGTATTAGTCATATTTCGTATTGTGGAGTGGGTCGGGTCTTTACCCTCTGTCAGCTCTCTCCACAGCCCGCTAGGGGCATATTATGTAGTAAGTATAAATACCCCTTCCCTTGCAAGGGAAGGGTTGGAACTCTCATTATTTCAAGCTAATGCACATAGTGTTTCTCTCACTAGAAGTTCCCATCTCTCTCTCTCTAGTTCTTGTCTATTCGATCCATATCAAGGCCTCAAACAAGTGTTTCTTGCATTGTGAATACCCTACAATTGGTATCAAGAGCCATGGTTAGGTCCATGAGAGTTGGTATTCACGGATTTATTTAGTTTTTGAGGTTTTTTAGTTCGAATTGAAAAGTAACAAAAATTTCATTTTGTGCCTTGTTTAGTGATTAGAAGTTGTTATACCTTGTACTTTCTAGCTTAGGAACAGTATAAGAGTAGTATTTGGTGCTTGAATTCACAGATCTAAGAATTGTGTGGTGATTTTGGGTGATTCGTGGGTGTTTGTTTAAGTGTTCTTCGCTGCGGTTTGTGTGCTTTGGACAAGTTCTTGAACGCGGTTTGTGTCATTTCGAAGACGCGGTTTGTCTTATTACTAGTTTAGGAAAAAGGACAAAAAGCATTGAAAGTGACGCGTTTGGCAGTTTGTGTCTACGCGGTTTGTCTCTGCAACGTGTATGCGGTTTGTGTCTACGCGGTTTGTCTCTGCAGAGTGTATTCGGTTTGTGTCTACGCGGTTTGTCTCTGAGGCGTGTATGCGGTTTGTGTCTACGCGGTTTGTCTCTGAGGAGTGTATGCGGTTTGTGTCTACGCGGTTTGTCTCTGCAGCGTGTATGCGGTTTGTGTCTACGCGGTTTGTCTCTGCGGTGTGTATGCGGTTTGTCTAGACTATTTTTCTGTGCTGTTTGTCCACGCGGTTTATCTCTGAGGCGTGTATGCGGTTTGTCTAGTCGGTTTGTATCCACAGAGGTGCTATTTATCCGTGGCGGTTTGACCAAAGTTGACTTTTTACGTCAAAACTTCAAACGGCCATAACTTTTGAACCGTAACTCCGTTTTCAGCGAAACACCTGTCAAAACGACCGTGAGACCGAGGAGAATGACACGTTGAACAAATTTATTCATTCAACCCAACTTTCGAAGCCTGAAATCGCTCCAGAATGAAGTTATTGAGTTTCTAAGTTTTCAGACCAAAATTTCACTGTAACAACTTGCATCAACCAAACCAAATCACAACTTAACAATAGTGCAACAATCCAACAGTCATCATAACACATATCAAGCATTATTTCACGGTTTATTCTTGATTTTGTAAAACCCCGCGAAAGAATCTATTTCTCGGTTTAAATCATAGAATTGTAAAATCCCATGCACGTTAATTTCATGTCAAATACTTCAGATTCTGCTATATCAGAGATACTCAAATTGTACAACATGATTGACAAACAAAAGATTCCCAAAGATGTTCGACAGATAAACGTGTTTGACTATGCTGGTGCCAATAGAGACTTTGTGTGCCCGAATTCTCAAGAAAACAAGCTTCATCAGCCACAGACAAACGTTGTTGAGTCAGATACTGCTAGGAACAACGTGCAACATGAGAAACACAACGAAGCGTCGGCTGAACCTAATGGGGTATTGATGAACTCAAATAAGTACATTTTATTACTATCATTTATCCTATTAATTTGACTTGTTTTACTATATTATGTATGAGGATTGATACTTAATCATTTACTTTTGTAATTCTCAGTTGAAAACAAGCATTTGGTGAAACTTGGCGATTTTGGACTAATTATGGAGCAAAACATGCATAAAGTGAAGAGTCTACTGTAATGGACAAGATCAAGTCAATTCTGCTCCAGATGCGCCGCATCTCACTCATTACATGCGCCGCATCACTATCAATATTTCACCAGATACGATCCAAGATACAAGAGGACATGCGCCGCATCCAAAGATGAAGATACGCCGCATCATCTGGCGGTGTACGAATATTCCTGAATATTATAATCTTGGACCCCACGCGAAGTTAAGTACATGCGCCGCATCTACTTACAAGATGCGCCGCATCTCACCCTCAGACAGAAACTATAAATACCCCAAGACCAGACGAATTTCGTACAACATATATTAAAACCGAAGACCGAAGACCAGAAACCTAGGACGAATTCAGTCAAGGTAGCAGCACAAGACACACCCAAATCAAAGATACAAGAGCTGTAAGAAGGTGCTGCATATGTTTAATTCATTAAGTAGTTTTGTTTTATTGTGTTAGTAAACTTTAATTCATCAAGATTGGTGGCTTGTGTAACGTGACAACGGAAAGGTTGCACTCCCTTAAAACTGCTTTCTCATCAATTAAAGTTTATATGTTAGTGTCATTGGTGACTTTTATTAGTGCATTGATAACCTCTGTGGCTAGCTGAGCATTGATCGGGTCGCCATGCCTCTGCCCTCGCCTGTTTATTAGATGCCTATGTATTCTATGGTCTGTAGAAAAGTAGGAGAAAGATAAACGGGATAGTCATAAGTAATCATTAAGGGTTTACTCGCCGATAAGATTAAAACCAACGAGAAAGGACTTAATCTCGGTGCGTTGCATCGAACTATACACTTAATATAACACTAGCAATAAAACAAGTGACAAACTACTTATCATAAGGACAGCCCTCTTATTGTCTCGAGTATTTATCTGTGTACGTGTGTGCTACTTGCTGATTCGTGCCTATTGGTTTAATTTATTATTTAATTGCAACCAAATCGTGCCAGTCTCTCAGGCTGAACCCCCTTGCGTTAGATTAGATTGTATAGCTAACTTAATATATTAAAATACTGATTAGAATAACTAGATAATACGTTCCACTCTTAGTGATCGACACTCTACTTACCATTATATTCATACTGACCGGGTACACTGCTCGTTAAGTGTGTGTGTTATTGATAAGTCGGCTAAATATAAATTTAAAACTTGATTAGGCATTAAAACTGCTAAACCGCAACGACACGCACGCGCATCAAGTTTTTGGCGCCGTTGCCGGGGAGTGAATTGTTATTATCTGTTAATTTGATTAGTATTTTAATTAGGTTTTTAATTTTTTATCTAACCGCTAATTTTGTTGTGTATTTGATTAATTTGCATTCATTGTACTATTTTGCATATTTTCTGTTTTTGTGTGTTATTTGTTTGCTTTTGTTTGTGTTTATTTTCGTGTGTTTTTATTTGTTTTAATTTTTCGTATTTTTTGTGTTCTGCTATCGTTGTACAGAGCTAAATCGAACGATACGGCGCATCTGATTTCTCAGATACGGCGTATTGCGTTCAAATTTTTATAAAATACAACGCGTTTAATTAATTCGATACGACGCATCTTTTCCCCAAGATACGGCGTATCTGTTTTTAATAAGAAAATTTTTCTAAGCGATAAAGTGATACGACGCATCTTTTCCCCAAGATACGGCGTATCTGTTTTTGATAAATTTTTTTTCTAAACGTTAACGCCATACGACGCATCTGCTTTAGCAGATACGGCGTATCTATTATTTTAATTGAATACAGTTTTCGAATTATTAAACAGATACGACGCATCGATCTCTGTCGATACGGCGTATCCTCTGAATCAAAAATCTTATATTTTGAAACGTAACGAAGTAACGGCGTATTAGTTTTTGCTGATACGGCGCATTAAATTTTTTTTTATAAGTATAATTAATTTTTGATTATTTAAACATACGGCGCATTTGATTTATCGAGCGCGGCGTATTGCGTTTCTGAATAAAAGTCTGATTTATTTTTAACGTATTAGATACGGCGTATCCCATTTATAGGATACGGCGCATCAACAGCAGATATCTGAAGCTTTTATTTTACTTTGATCGTTTCACCCTTCTTTTGCACGAGTAAGTTTTATTTCAGGAAGATGGACGATCCGGATATTACAATGGAAGAATATATCAGACTTGGAGAGGAAAGAGCCTTGAGCAATAATGGGATCTACGATTGGGAAAGAGCAAGATATGGTGCACAAGTCATTGATACGAAAGAAATCACTATGGAAGAATACTTGATTCTTGGACGAGAAAAGTCAAGGAAAGAAAGAAACAAATTGCCATTTCAACACACCTGGTGTATGCCAAGTGATAATGAAGAAGATTCGTATACCGTGAAACCAATTCCGGCAATTGTTATTGATAGTACTTTTTCTCCGGAGATTGCACAAGATGATGTGTATACGGAACCTTACGTTGAAGAATATCCTGCAATCGTATTGCCACCATTAGACAATCCAACGGATGAAGATGAAAAGTATTCTAATTTTGATTTCGAACCATTTGACGCCATAGTTTATGATGACATACCTCAGCCAGATTTTGACCCAACGAGGGATTTTGAAGAAATCTGGGATTACTTATTTAAGGATGAAATTCGGGACGATGCTGAAATTGCAAGACCACTAGTTGAAGATGGAGATTCACAAGACGAATTGGAGTCACTTACAACACAAAGTGGTACAAATTTATTTAATATGATTAATCCCGTTACTAATAATCTTGCTAGTTTTCCTAAACAGGTTGCAAAACAAAAGGATGATGAGGCGAAATTTATTACACTTGATTGCGTGGTTTTGTAACCTTACAACAGGTTTTACCTCTCGAGGGATCTCAAGAGGCTTACAACCCCACCAGGCAGTGTACCTGACCGATGTAGTATAGTGTAGTGGTAAGTACGGGGGATTGATCGTTCTCCACAGGGAATAGTGTTCGTTAGGTATGAAAGGCTACTCTAATAGGTCTAAGGGTTGAGGAAAATTCTTTTTTGTGTTTTTATAATTTTATGAAAGCAAGTAAAATCTCGGTTTTGAAGGAGTGGGCGGAATTAGTTGCTAGTCAACTAACCCAAATAACTACAAATGCAAATAAAATAAAATAACTGAAAGTAAAATGTTGGTGAAAACTTATGTGTAGAGAAATGTGTTTACTTAGATTTCCTTACTCCCTAACTATCTTTTACCGGTTGATTAGTGTGTATTAGTTGCGTGGATGACGGGTGTATTCCTTAATACCAATCGTGGGGTGGCGTACGTACTTCCCCAACTCTACAAGCTCCTACTTCACTCCTATGTCGAGCCGGCTAGGAAGCTCCTAACATGGGATCACTAGAATTCGCTTGTGCATTAAATACAACCATAAAAACCTTTAGTACGCATTTGGTTCATGTTTCTTAAGACGTTCAAGCAAGTTACCGAATAGGAAGTTAGCCAGTTTTCTTAAGCCTAACATAGATAAACAATCATCCAATACAACTAATAACACACTAATAACCAATAATCAATAGCTAGGTTTCATTAGATCTAAGCAAACACAAGATAAATCTAGCCTAACATGTTAAACAAAAGACAAGAACAAGATAAAATCAAACAACACATAGACATATTGAATGATTAATTGATAACTTATCTTTCAATGTAACATGGAAGATCTCAAGGCAAAAAGCCTTGAAAAAGAAGCTAAATTCGTCTTAGGGTTTTCTCCCAAAAATTCCACACTAAGCTCTCTCCTCTTATGACAAAAAATTAGAAAACTATATATAGACTTTTGGATCTGACGGCGTCACCTTATGGAGTGTGACACCGTCACCTCGCCGCTTTTAGGGTTCCCGGATGACCTTCTTGACGCCGTCCCTCTTTAGCTCTCCAAAATCCGTTCTGGCTTATCAAGGCTTGACGCCGTCAGACCTTGAACGTGACGCCGTCCCTCTTTGAATTAAGCCGTGACGCCCTTGATCAGGTTAAAACGTGACGCCGTCAGAATTTACATGCAATTTTCACTGGCTTATCATGAGTAAATTTCACGTCCACCTTTTCTTGCCAAGCCATGACGCCGTCCAGAGTAAAATCTGACGCCGTCAAAGGTAACTTTTAGCCGATTTTTGAGACTTTGTCGTTTTCTTCACTTTTATGCTCCAAAAACGTCCAAAATGCCTCCTTTTCCAGATTTCTCCTCAAAAGTACCTAAAATGACAAAAGGAACGATTTAGGGCAATATTTGATCAAATAAATACGATTTAGGGCTTAAATGACCCCTTAAAAGCGGTACACTTTTCGCTTCATCAAATACCCTTACACTTGAGATTTGCTTGTCCTCAAGCAAATGCGCTTTTATTCTAATCAAAATACAAGTTAGGGGTCATTTAATGCAAACATAAAAGTAATTACAACAAATAATCGTTCCACTTCAATCATAATAAGCACGGAGATTATAAACTAGCACCTCACAAGTAGTGTTTAGATACTCACCTCTCTCAAGTGTCATCAAAATAAATCTCATAAATGAAAACGGATAATATCTCTCACTACCTGTCATAGCAAATAGATTACCATAGGCTTGAGAAAGGATCGAAAACCTCCTCCACTAGGCGTAAGCACCTAAGATAAACTATCAAAGAGGGCTTTTACATGGGTTATAACGTTAGGTGTAGGGAAAAGGAAAACACGATTTTGTTGGATAAAGGATATTTTACTGGTGGCGAGTTAAAGATCTTGATTAATTACATGTACTATACAATGTTGCTAAGCCAAGACTCGACTCGATCTTAAGCTAAAAACAAAATAACAAAATAACAAAAACATAAAAATAAACATAAAATGAAACGGGATGGTAGTCCGTATGTTTTTTCTATTTTTCTTTTTCTCATTTTTTTTTGTATTTTTCTTGATTTTTTTTTTTTTTTTTTTTTTTTTTTTTTTTTTTTGCATACACTCTTGCCCTACCATCCAAAATAATACATCATAGGGGCATTGCATCCCCCTTACACTTGAATTTTTACATAACTTTACAAATAACTATTCTAATGACTCGAATTAAGATAATCGAAAAACTTGGAGTACTTTTAAAATATTTAGCACATATGGGGGTAATAAATGATGTTCTTCCCCATTACTCCATTACACTAGTACTTTACCCATGAGTCCCAATCGTCCCAAAACAATATGTACAAGGATATGACTCGACTTAGCAACCATGTAATCAATTAGATAATTAACTTGGGTTTAAACAAATGTTGTAACAATAATGCACTAAAAATGAGTGCATACAAGGTAGGCTAAGGCGATTTGGGTGTACATTTTAGTGGGGTGTAATAAATTCTTCCTTTAAGTAAAATGCTTAAAGGTTGAAACGAAAAGATAGGCTCTGAGGGGTGTACTAGGGGTATCGTGTACTAAAAATGAGTACAACGCAAAGGGTGTAGGAGAATTACTTGACCAATGTAGCCAATGTAATTATAACAAAAACACAGGTGTAAAACAATGGGTTAATCCTAATGCCTCTTATCATGTAGTAAATCTAACTACACGAATGTAGTCTCACTTGTGGCCTCGGAATGGTCCTAACGCAAGTTCTAGAATCTAAGTGCTACCGGTACACACATCATAGCATAAATGTTTTTCCTACCAATTCTAGGGGCGAACCTCACATATTTGGGGGTGGAAAATTTTTTAGTGGTACGGTTTTTGTGCTAGTCATATAACTCCTATCCGTGAGACGCTCATTAAGATCAAAGTTTCACTCCTATGTGTTGTAAAAAATTTTAAATTTGGCACTAAAAGTACCTTAACAAGTATTTCTCTCAGTTTTATTACACATCTACTATTAAACAAACAAAAATCAAGCGTAATAGCATTCTCTTAATCGTACTTTTACCCTCCCCTTACACTTAAGATGAACATTGTCCCCAATGTTCAAATAACAAGATGTAAAAGCATAAAGTAAAAGAATGAAATCAAATACTCCCTTGATTCGCTCGGTGGATAATGAAGTAACACGGTTAAATCTTCTTCCAAAGTAATGTTGAAGCTCCATGACTAATGCATCGCCAAAAGCTTGATCCAAAAACATTTCCTTGTCCAAAATAACCTGTTAAACCTGATAAAACAAACACGAAAACCTGCATAACATCGGCGGGATAAAATCTATATATAAGGATATAATGCTTGTGGAATGATAACTTTGCAGATTCCTGGAGATTATAAGTTGGAGATTTTAATAAAAACTTTTTAAAAACAAAACTTTCAAAAATTTCTGAAAATTAAATCTGACGCCGTCAGGTTATAAACCCTGACGCCGTCAGAAATTACCTGACAAAAATTTTCATTTTAAGTTTCCGGAAAATTTCTGGAAAAACCTTTACCTTACTTCCTGGAAATCCTGCAAAACATCATTATGACTCGATACAAGCATTTGACTCAAACACACACTAATATGTATGTTAATTTATTATTATTACGATTCATGTTAATTTGTGTTCTAATAAACCGATTTAGATTTCCCTTACACTTAACTTTTGCAAAATACCTTTATATGTAGTTAAGACGAAGTTAAAAACAAAATAAAGCATTTTCACAACTTAGTTTTCGAACATGAATCAATAAGAATAAAAATTAAACATACATACGGAAACAAATAAAATCAAACAAACAAATAAACACACAAAGCAAATAAATAAAGTAAAGCTTGGGTTGCCTCCCAAGAAGCGCTTTTCTTTATTAACGAGTCTTGTAGCTAGACTCAAAGTCACGTACATTACGTGACTCCATCATCGGTCACGGTTCCTAGGCCATTTTCATTCCCGGTTTTATATTCCGGTCCTAATTTCAAACAATCCTTGTAGAAACCGAATATTCTTTCCATAACATGGTCTACTCCTTTATTTCTATCCTCATCATTCCTATAGTAGACCGCTTGCTTGAGCTCCTTCTCAACATTTGACAAGTGTTGGAATTGTTCTATCTTATATGGCATTTGGTAGTTTACTTCATCGGTCTCATCCTTAAATCTAACTATCCCTAAGGAAGGTTCATAAGTCATTCTAGAGACCTCAACAAATGGTTTTCCAAAAACCACTTGAGTTAAGGACGCATCGACTATTGGGCGGATATCTTCTACAATTACAAATTTGGTGACATAGGCGAAGTTTCCTACATAAACCGGTAATCCCTTAACTCTTCCCGTGAAGTTACTCATCCAACCCTTGTCAGGGAGCATCCTATACCCAAGTTGATTTTTCATTATCAAGTTGTAGTGGGCTCTAGTCATGATGTTTATGGGTGATCTAAGGTCGATGTAGGCTTTCCACACATGCAAATGTCCGATGTTGCATGGTATGTTGAGATTAGAAGGGTCGCCTATTTCAATGATTGGTCTACCTAGGAAGTATGGTGTCTCGGGGTCATCGAATAAGTTTGTATGATATGCGCGCTCTTCCTTAGTGGGTAGCCTATTGAAGTAGTCCTCATCATTATCTACTTCCTCTACTTCACTTTTCTTAACTTCCTTATCAACCTCGACTTTCTTAACCTCATCCTTAGGTTCCATTTCTATCCTACCCTCATTCTTGTCACTTTCTTCCATGCTCCTATCGATTGGTTTAATAGTGACAACGTTGACGAAGTGGACATGTTTGGATGAAGAAGGGTCTTTGACTTGGGGTCCGCTATTTGTGTTCCTAGCGTCCTTATGTGGAGGTGATAGCACTTGGTTATTGAGGGCTTTCAACAAGTTGTCAATTTTATTGGTCATCTCAGTTTGTTGCTGATTGAATTCGGATTCGAATCTAGCTATCCGAGCTTCTTGAGATGCCATAAATTGGGACATCAATCCTTCAAAGTTATTGGTACTACCATTGCCGGAAGGATTGTTGTTGAAAGTACGGTTCGAGTTGGAACCGCTTGATTGGAAACGATTAGGTGGGTTGGAAGAATTGGTTTGTTGTGCGTTTTGGTTTTGTTTCCACCTAAGGTTCGGGTGATTTTTCCATGAGGGGTTGTATGAATCACCATAAGGGTTTGGCTCGGGTTTGAAAGTGTACCACTTGTCTCCCGCTCCGTCGGTACGCGAGGATGCGTAGTCCACAAAAGCTTGTTCGGGGAGTTCCATGCAATCACGAGTGTCGTGGGGACCACTACATAATTCACACGAAGAAGTGATTTTGTTCACTTGGCTTGAAAGTTTAGGAGCCTCGTAGGATTTCATGAGAAACTTGACTTGGTCTTCAAGTTCTATGATCCTACGGTCGGAAGTGCTTGAATTGTTCAAAGGCAAAGATATTGCCTTGACCGTTTTATTCAAATCACGGGGATCACTCCAAATTTCGTTGTCATAAAGAGCAAGATCCTCTAGGAGAGCCCATGATTGTTCCGCACTTAGATCACGTAGCTTACCACCGGCCGATTGGTCAATGGTTTGCCTTGTGTAGAGATTGATATGGTCATAGAAGATTTGGACTTGGAGCCAAAGTTCTATGCCATGGTGAGGGACTTTTTGGAGTAAGTCCTTGAATCGAGTCCATGCATCGTAGAGAGTTTCGCCTTGACGTTGTTGGAACATCAAGATATCATTCCTTAGCTTGGTAGTTCTTCCCGGTGGGAAAAACTGAGCAAGGAAACGAGTAGTGAGATCATCCCAAGAGGTGATGGATCCTGCGGGTTGACGTTCTAGCCACTGACTAGCTTGATCCCGCAGAGAGAATTGAAAGAGAAGGAATCGGGTCGTCTCTCGAGTGGCAACATCAAGGTCTATAGAATCAACGATTTTAAGAAAGTCCTTGAGGTGTTGATTAGGATCTTCAGATCGAAGTCCATGGAATGCGCATCCGCTTTGCACCAACCGGATGGTGTCGGATCGTAAGGGTGTGATATTGGCTCCTTGAGTGAGCTCAATGGTGTTTCGATAGCCATGGTGGCTAGGACGGGAATACTCTCCTAAAGTACGGGCTCTAGGAGGTGGTGGTTGTTGTGGTGGTGGGTTGTTGGGATCAAGGATATTACCATCTTCCATGATGTCGGATGGTATGGTTACGAACAAAGACACGAAGAAAATAGATAGACTAAAGAAAACCTAGAAAAATAAAACAAAAATCTCACTAGAAAGGAATCTAGTGAGTAGACCTATAAAATAAAAATTCAACCTAAACAATAACTATTCCCCGGCAGCGGTGCCAAAAACTTGATGCGTGGTTTTGCAACCTTACAACAGGTTTTACCTCTCGAGGGATCTCAAGAGGCTTACAACCCCACCAGGCAGTGTACCTGACCGATGTAGTATAGTGTAGTGGTAAGTACGGGGGATTGATCGTTCTCCACAGGGAATAGTGTTCGTTAGGTATGAAAGGCTACTCTAATAGGTCTAAGGGTTGAGGAAGATTCTTTTTTGTGTTTTTATAATTTTTTGAAAGCAAGTAAAATCTCGGTTTTGAAGGAGTGGGCGGAATTAGTTGCTAGTCAACTAACCCAAATAACTACAAATGCAAATAAAATAAAATAACTGAAAGTAAAATGTTGGTGAAAACTTATGTGTAGAGAAATGTGTTTACTTAGATTTCCTTACTCCCTAACTATCTTTTACCGGTTGATTAGTGTGTATTAGTTGCGTGGATGACGGGTGTATTCCTTAATACCAATCGTGGGGTGGCGTACGTACTTCCCCAACTCTACAAGCTCCTACTTCACTCCTATGTCGAGCCGGCTAGGAAGCTCCTAACATGGGATCACTAGAATTCGCTTGTGCATTAAATACAACCATAAAAACCTTTAGTACGCATTTGGTTCATGTTTCTTAAGACGTTCAAGCAAGTTACCGAATAGGAAGTTAGCCAGTTTTCTTAAGCCTAACATAGATAAACAATCATCCAATACAACTAATAACACACTAATAACCAATAATCAATAGCTAGGTTTCATTAGATCTAAGCAAACACAAGATAAATCTAGCCTAACATGTTAAACAAAAGACAAGAACAAGATAAAATCAAACAACACATAGACATATTGAATGATTAATTGATAACTTATCTTTCAATGTAATATGGAAGATCTCAAGGCAAAAAGCCTTGAAAAAGAAGCTAAATTCTTCTTAGGGTTTTCTCCCAAAAATTCCACACTAAGCTCTCTCCTCTTATGACAAAAAATTAGAAAACTATATATAGACTTTTGGATCTGACGGCGTCACCTTATGGAGTGTGACGCCGTCACCTCGCCGCTTTTAGGGTTCCCGGATGACCTTCTTGACGCCGTCCCTCTTTAGCTCTCCAAAATCCGTTCTGGCTTATCAAGGCTTGACGCCGTCAGACCTTGAACGTGACGCCGTCCCTCTTTGAATTAAGCCGTGACGCCCTTGATCAGGTTAAAGCGTGACGCCGTCAGAATTTACATGCAATTTTCACTGGCTTATCATGAGTAAATTTCACGTCCACCTTTTCTTGCCAAGCCATGACGCCGTCCAGAGTAAAATCTGACGCCGTCAAAGGTAACTTTTAGCCGATTTTTGAGACTTTGTCGTTTTCTTCACTTTTATGCTCCAAAAACGTCCAAAATGCCTCCTTTTCCAGATTTCTCCTCAAAAGTACCTAAAATGACAAAAGGAACGATTTAGGGCAATATTTGATCAAATAAATACGATTTAGGGCTTAAATGACCCCTTAAAAGCGGTACACTTTTCGCTTCATCAGGATGATGAGGCGAAATTTATTACACTACCTATTGAAGCACCTGTGATCAACCCGTATTTGGTAGAGCTGGAAGAAGAATTTGGTGATGAGCTCTTAAACATTGCTATGATTGATGAAGATGATGGTCTCGACCCTATGAAGTATATAGAGGAACTCGAACTTTTACTTGCCAAAGACCCTTTCTCATCTTCTGCGGAAGTCAAGGGACGCCTTACTACCAAAGATACTAACCAAGAAGAAAGGAGACTCATTTTTCCTCAACACACTACTCTTTCAGATGGAATGGTCAAGTCATCCAATTTATCAACCAAACCGGGTAAGAATAGGAAAGATGTACACATATTGCCAAGGTATGATCTTTATGTATTTCTTCCATCTTTAATAGCAAATTTACACTCTTTTCGTGTTTATTGCTACTATCACCCGCACTTGATTCCAAGTGGGGGGAACAACACCCTATTACACAGTAAATAAGGGTGGAGTCAGGCTCGTGACTCGAACAAAAACAAGCGCTTCGTGGGAGGCAACCCATGCTTATCTTTTATTTTATTTTCTGATTTTGTATTGAGTCAGTCAGGCCGCAGAGGATACGGCGCATCTCAATTCTGAGATGCGACGCATCTCCTGCAAATGGTCATATCTTACTTTACTTTATTTTTCTGCATTTATTTTTTATTTTTCGAATTTAAAACTTTTTATCAGTTTATTTTTAATGCGGCGCATCCCTGGTTAAGGATGCGGCGCATCTTTTATTCTGATCCGTATTTATTCCAGGCTCGATACGGCGTATCTTCTTCCATAAGATACGGCGCATCGACTGACCTGATGATTTTCATTTTAAGTTTTTATGTTTTATTTTTACCTAACTACTAATGTATTATGCAAGTTTGAACCTTTCTTATCTTAGGTGTGTTTTAAAGTGTTGGTGGTATTATAGATTCCTGCATTTCCTGTGGATACATGAATATGAAGCTTAAACGTTCTAATCCACATGAAAGATGATTTTTGCTCTACTACTAATGGAGGATCATACCGAGCAAATCTCAGGGGAGTTTTTCTGTTCTAATTCTTTTATTTTCCAGTTTTTAACCTTTTATACAAACAACGAGGACGTTGTTTAACTTAAGTGAGGGGATTGGAGAATTAGAACACTTAACATTTACTTGTCCTAAACTTTTCAAAATATGCTTAAAATGTGCTTAATATATCAAAATTTAAAATTTTTAGCATGTTTTTGTTTAAAGTCTAAGTTGCATAGCTGCACACATGACGTTATTTTCAAAAATTGTGATTTTTCAAAACTCACAAATCTATGAGTGTGTCGGTGACTTGTAAACTTTAGAACTTGGCTTGTATACTATTCGAGACCACCATAATAAGTATTATTTATATAATTGGAATGACTTGTCTAAATTGGTAAATTTCTAGGATTACACCCAAATAGCCTATTATATGTTATGTGTTATTAGCTAACTACACTGGTTAGTTAACCCCCGTATAAACCTTTTGTTACTCTCATTTTTAGAGTAAGATACCCCTAGAAAAACACTCAGAGCCATTCCTTTCGTTTCTTACACCTATGTTTAAAATGTTTCGTTACACCCTTACACCTTAGCCTACCCTGTAGATTAAAATCCGTGGTTGGTTAATTGCTATAGGCAAAGTGTGTTTCCTTACATTACCTGTGTTCGCGTGCGTAATTCATTATCTATGGTTAGGTCGGGAAATTGCACAATGCAATTGGAGTGAAAGTAAATATTGTATATCTATGAGTTTATTTTTCGTGTGTTTACTACTTTCACTATTACCGTTATTTCTGAAGTATGAAAAGTATGGAAAAATTATCCAGAATTATCATTATAGTGATGTGGTGAAATTTTACACATCTTTAGTTAAAAAAAAAAAAAAAAAAAAAAAAAAAAAAAATCGAAAAAATGAGAAAAGAAAAAGAAAAAAAGAAGAGTTGGATGTTTGTTTTTAAACCAACGATGTAAAGTTATGTAAGTGGTCGATATCACCACTAGTTGTTGTAATATATATTTATGGATTGAATGGGAGTTGGCAGTTATGGGAACGTCAACTAAGGTTTATTCTTTGATTAAGATCTTGTTGAGTATAATTCGTGTCTACCTAAAGCGTGTGTTTTAAGTGTTAAAGCGTGAGTTATTCAATGATATGAGTCTTATTCATGGGATGGTTGGGATAGTGATTAACCACACTTAGGATTTTAATTTATTTGTTTTGTTTATTTTTCATTTTACACCAATTTATATCCCAAATATTATCCATACCCTGTATTATTCTTTATCCAACCAAACCTTTGATTTATTGAGATTAGGGATTTGAGCAATCTTAAGTATCGTAGTCGTGGATTCGGCTATGTATTTATGATTTTGTCGCCCTTTTTGATATATTATTATTGGTGAAGTTTGGACCCATCTTTAGCCTATTCGAGTTAAGGATTTGAGCAATTGCAAGTATCGTGTTCGTGGATTCGATCATGTATTTGTGATTTTGTCGCCTTTTCTGGAATTTGAGATCGATAGAGATTAAGAATAATTAACCCTTAAGCCTAAAAACCCTTTTTACCGCTTTAGACTTGTTATTCCTTAGCTTTAGTGGTGGAGATGTGTAAACTTGCCAAGCTTATGATAGAATATTCGTCGCGACTGGACAGTTAAACGATTAGATTTGCTTTTATCAGATTATTTTATTTCACTTCTAATTCGTTAAGTGTTTAGTTGTGTGATTATGATAAAACGAATACATGCTTAAATATAAAAATACATCCTAATATCTTTTAGGATACATTTTCATAAGTTTTAATCTAAGGTTTACTTGGGGACAAGTAAAGTTCAAGTGGGGGGATATTTGATGAACTCAAATAAGTACATTTTATTACTATCATTTATCCTATTAATTTGACTTGTTTTACTATATTATGTATGAGGATTGATACTTAATCATTTACTTTTGTAATTCTCAGTTGAAAACAAGCATTTGGTGAAACTTGGCGATTTTGGACTAATTATGGAGCAAAACATGCATAAAGTGAAGAGTCTACTGTAATGGACAAGATCAAGTCAATTCTGCTCCAGATGCGCCGCATCTCACTCATTACATGCGCCGCATCACTATCAATATTTCACCAGATACGATCCAAGATACAAGAGGACATGCGCCGCATCCAAAGATGAAGATACGCCGCATCATCTGGCGGTGTACGAATATTCCTGAATATTATAATCTTGGACCCCACGCGAAGTTAAGTACATGCGCCGCATCTACTTACAAGATGCGCCGCATCTCACCCTCAGACAGAAACTATAAATACCCCAAGACCAGACGAATTTCGTACAACATATATTAAAACCGAAGAACGAAGACCAGAAACCTAGGACGAATTCAGTCAAGGTAGCAGCACAAGACACACCCAAATCAAAGATACAAGAGCTGTAAGAAGGTGCTGCATATGTTTAATTCATTAAGTAGTTTTGTTTTATTGTGTTAGTAAACTTTAATTCATCAAGATTGGTGGCTTGTGTAACGTGACAACGGAAAGGTTGCACTCCCTTAAAACTGCTTTCTCATCAATTAAAGTTTATATGTAGTGTCTTTGGTGACTTTTATTAGTGCATTGATAACCTCTGTGGCTAGCTGAGCGTTGATCGGGTCGCCATGCCTCTGCCCTCGCCTGTTTATTAGATGCCTATGTATTCTATGGTCTGTAGAAAAGTAGGAGAAAGATAAACGGGATAGTCATAAGTAATCATTAAGGGTTTACTCGCCGATAAGATTAGAACCAACGAGAAAGGACTTAATCTCGGTGCGTTGCATCGAACTATACACTTAATATAACACTAGCAATAAAACAAGTGACAAACTACTTATCATAAGGACAACCCTCTTATTGTCTCGAGTATTTATCTGTGTACGTGTGTGCTACTTGCTGATTCGTGCCTATTGGTTTAATTTATTATTTAATTGCAACCAAATCGTGCCAGTCTCTCAGGCTGAACCCCCTTGCGTTAGATTAGATTGTATAGCTAACTTAATATATTAAAATACTGATTAGAATAACTAGATAATACGTTCCACTCTTAGTGATCGACACTCTACTTACCATTATATTCATACTGACCGGGTACACTGCTCGTTAAGTGTGTGTGTTATTGATAAGTCGGCTAAATATAAATTTAAAACTTGATTAGACATTAAAACTGCTAAACCGCAACGACACGCACGCGCCGGTTGAACCTAATCAGGTATCTTCTGTCATTAATAATGATAATGTGTTGCATGAACAAAAGATTCCCGTCAAAGTACAACAGACAAACGTTGTTGAGTCAGATATTGCTAATATGGGAAATAGCGATGTTATCCCATATGAACAATATGTGAATCACAACGAAGCGTCTGTTGTACCTAGTTGTGCATCTTCTGTTCTAAATGATGATTATGTGCTGCATGAGAACTCTGTGTTTGTCCCTGATGATAACTTGATCACTAGACTAAACATTTATAAAGAACAAGTGGCTATGTATGAACAGCGTGCTAAGTTTGAGCTTAATGAACGTGAGCAGAAATTAGAAGGTCAAATGAGTACACTTATTAAAGAGTCTAGAGTAAGAGAAGAAACATTAAAATTAGAGTTGAGTTCTTTGAAAAGTCAGCTAGAACAGTCTGTCAAACAGAAACAGGAAGTACAAAAGTGTGTAACTACACTTAAGCTAGAATTCAAAGAAAAAGAAACAACACTTTTAAATGATTTCTCTAGACTCAAGACGTTAAAAAATAAGCTTGAAGATAAGTTGTACACACAAGATCAAACCATACAAACTGCTCAAATGATTCATAAGCACAAAAAGTTGAGTGATAAGCATAGTAAAATCATGATAGGTGAACCCAAGTCAACCATCCTTAGGGACATGAAAGCAGCTCAACCTGCCCTATATGATGGTAATGTGATGCTTATGCCTATTCATGACCCGCCTGAGCATATCTACACTAAAGAGGAGGATGAGATAAGTGAGAGAACTAGGGAAAGAATGAATGAGAAAATGAAGGATCCCAAATGCATAGCCAAACGAATAACAGTCAAGCCCCATGATTATTATGAGGAGAATCGTTTGACTGTGTTTGCCCCTCAAAAGAAGTTAACACCTGAACAAATATTTTGGTCTCAAGATATTGAAAAACTTAAGGAAGAAAAACTTAAGGCCAACACCCCTCTCATTAGAAAAGTTGCGTCCATAACGGTGTATCCTCCTAATACACCTAGGAATTTGGTGCCTTTGTCTCTTCCCACTGAAAGCAAAACCTTTATTAGCTTATATGTGCTTTGGCAACTGTTTGCTGATTTCGATAAAACATGTAAGAAGAGAATCACACCAACCGGCATTACTGAGGGGGAAAGGTGTTTTGAACATGCAAAAAGGTGTTACTTAACTGAGGTCATGCCATTCTTTAAACTACTCAAAGAACATTTTGAAGGGATGCAAATTGCCCTTAAAACCGAAATAAATGAAATGAAAGTAGTGTTTAAAGATATGGAAAATGAGGTAACTCAAAATGTGATAGAACTTAAGACTCGTGAGATTGAAAGAAAAAACATTCTCATCACAAATGAGAATTTGATTGCTAGATGTATTGCACAAGATGTATTTTATACTGCTACTGATTCTGCATTATCTGCTTGTCAATTTCATGAGTATTCTATTGCTTTGAATGTTACCCAGAATCGTGTTGTTGAGCTTGAGGGGGAGAATTTGAAATTGCTTGAAAAAATTCAATATGATGACCATGATAACATGGTTAAACGTTTTTCAAAACTAGAGGTTGATTATCAGAAGTTGCAACTCAAACATCAACACTTAGAAGAAAAATGCAAAATATCAAATGTCAAGACATCCTTGGATGCTCCTGAGTTTGATACATATTTTGAATTAAGCAAACGTGATGAAAAAAATCAAGCTCACACGAACACGATTCGACTGTTAAGGGCTCAAATTGCCCAATTGAAGTCCAACAAGTGTGATGTGTATGGCACCAATAAACCTTCGTCTTCAGATTCTCAGAATTTTCTGTATCAAGACACCATCAACAAGTTACATTATGAAAATGAGTGTTTTCGAGAAGAAAATTCTAAGATTAAACAGCATTACAAAGAGTTATATGATTCAATTAAAGTTTCACGAAATAGTCATAATGAAAAGATAACTTCTTTGTTAAATGAAATTGAGAATCTTAAGACTCAGGTGAAAGGAAAAATGCCAAGTACCACTTGTAATTGTGTTGCATCAAAGGTCTCTGCTTGTAAAATGTATGATGTTGATGTGGGGCCTATTCCATTTCCCATGAGAAACAACAGACCTGTCCATCAAATGTATCTCTGTCACCTTAGGGATGGACTTGACACTCTTCGTGAGGTTGTGGAAGAGGGCAGAATAGGAAAACCACTCGATAAGGCAGTAGGTTATGCCTGCGTCCTCACAAAAAGGATCCAGGAACAGTTAGAATATGCCATTGGCACGGGTCCCAAGTCTAGCAACAAAAGAGATAGATTAGGTGCATCATCATCCACAAGTAAGAACAAGCATGTAACCTTTGAGGTACCCTTGGAAACTTCAGATCCCAACACATCTAAACATGTTCAACAACTAGAAGTGAAAAAGACTAAGATTCCCATCAGTTCTTCTACAGGAGTTAATAGTGACACTAAAGCTAGCGAGTCAAAACCTAGGAGAAACTTTAAGAATTCTAGGATTTCACCAGCTAAAAGTGTTCCTAAAAGGAAAGTAGAAGACCACATGAGAAACAACAAGTCAGATTTGAACAAAAGGAATCATAATTCGAATCCAAATTCACTTTGCAAAACATGTAATGAATGCATAATTTCGTGTAATCATGATAAATGTGTTATGAAATTTCTGAAGTCGTCCAAAAAACCCCCAGTTAGGAAAGTTTGGAGAGCTAGACAAATGAAGCAATCTTGGAAACCTACAGGGAAAATGTTTACCAATGTGGGCTTTTAGTGGAAGCCCACGGGCCGAACATTCACACTAGGGGAACATTGCCCTTTAACAAGGATTACAATTCCTAGAGTAGTGCCTGTTAAGGAATGGAAGCCTACTGGTAGAGTTATCCCTTTAGATACACAATGTCCCTTAACTAGGTCCATTGCATCTACTAGTGTTGCCCCTATTGTTAAAACCAAGGCACCTATGGTTTCAGCAGCCCCAAAGATTGTTTGCACTAACCAACTGGAACCCAACCTAAATTGGGGATCCGGCTCTCCAAATTCTCTTCTTTCGTCTGTTTTCAAATGCAGGTCGTACGGATCGTCCTTTGACATTTGGACACAGGCTGCTCACAACATATGAGGGGAATCACAATGACGTCTGAATACCTCAGTTCAGGCCTCGGTCTTCATCATTATGGCGTCTGCTGACATCTCTTCAGGCCCCGTTCATCAAAGAAAAGAAAGGCGTACGCTTGAGTGCGCTTTATCTTCGGAAGAAGAGGAATCTTCTTATTTATGACCATTCTCATCAAGCTTCATGTTCTTCAAATGCTCATTCAGTCACCAAAGGGGATAAACGTACATTGGAGTATATTCTTATTCACCTGCTCTATCAAAAATGGCAGTTAGTCGTCATGTGCAATTTTTGAGGGGGAGAAAGGTGAATAAACTACATGGTGATTGAGATTTGAGAAGTGGTCATATGACTCTCCATGTTTCTGACTTTTCTCATATAAAGGCTTCATACTTGCTCCATGCTCATTCAGATATCAAGTGGATCTACTTCCATCCGATTGGACGTTTATTCACTCAATCAAAAATAGCATCCTCGTATGCAATCTTTGAGGGAGAGAAGTGTGAACAGTGGATCAACCTCATATGCACTTGTTCAATCAAAGATGGCATCCTCGTATGCAATCTTTGAGGGGGAGAAGTGTGAACAAGTGATTCGATGTACATTTGGTTGTTGGTTCACTCACTTGAGCTGGGCATCTAATTGTGACCATGGAGTTGATCAGGTATCACTTATTCGAGATTGAAGTTGACTTCCTCAAAGGCGTAATCTTATCCTATCTTGAAGTCGGGGTTGGTTGGATGCATGACTTTCTATGATAACTTGCTCGTGCTTAAGATTTAAGTTGAAGTCTTAGGTTATCTAGTTACCAGTTTTCGGGGTAACTATCACTTAAAGGAGTTACGTTGTAGTACTCAGTGTCACACGCCGATGTCGTTGTGGATAATCGTAAGAGGTGTTAATGTCTCATACCTTGGTTGGGTATTGAGTACTTAGAGATTTGCTTGGAGCACTAATTCTCTACACCGTTCTTCCAACATTAGTGCAAGCGTAAGTCACAAGAATGGGGAATTCTATCTTCAGGCTCAAGTTTGGTATATCGGGTTTGCTCCATCAGTTATCTCATCAAAAGGCCTACTTGAGGGTTGATAAAGATTGTCAGAGACGGTTTCGGCAGCGGTTAATTCTCACTTGATCTACTTGAGCCTAAGTTGTTCTTCTCACAAGATTTCAAGAATATGTTCGTAAAATGTGTTGCTGATTCTGAGGTATCAAAACCAGCAAGGGGGAAGGAGACATACATCTGAATGCACAATGAGTACACATGATGGGCTTTATACTTCTTCTCAATTGAAGATTATTCCGGGAAGACAAATGTCATAACCGCAGAAAAAATCAGTGTTCTAACTCGTTCTTTCTGGTGTGTCATTCCAACTAAGTGTGGGAAGAGAATGTCAGTTTCTGATGATAAAAGAGGTACACAATTGTATGATGGTTCCTATGGTTAGTCGGTATCCTACAGAAGGAAATGTGTACATCCGGTACTCAGTAGCTGTTATGGTACTGTCTTGGTGTTATCATGTCGACTACATACGGGATAAATTGCTTACACTCAGGACTTAGTTGAATTTGGTGTAACAATTCTCATCTGCAATTTCCTGAAAGGAGATAAGGGGATTTTCGGGTCTTAATTGATCTTGATGATGCTTTGTCGACTTCGTTAATGGAATTGAGTGTGTACTTCGGGTTTTTGGGCTTCATATATCGAGACTGGCTGCATCTCTTCAATTACTTGGGGGAAGTGGTCTCTGGATACTGTTGGTATGCGTTACTTCAGTCTTCAGCGGGAAGAAATGTGAGAAGAGTTATTCAAATGTGAGATGATTCGTTGCTGATCTATTTGAGGATCCCCGAACGGAGAATCACGATGATTATTCTTAAAAAGGAGCAGCAATACTTGATGTGGTTTGCTACGGTTTCCGTTGTACACTTACCTTATGTAAGCTTGAAAGAGAGCTTAGAATCTGCTCAGTAAGAAGATTGTCGGTTTGGGGGGAAGCTATCAAAGCTGTACATTGGGAAGGCTCATGTTCCGTCGATTGTTCAGGAGCCTTGAAAGCTTTGGTGGTGAAAGTTTAAGAGTTGATGACTTCAGATTTCTACAACATACTGAACGTATCCTCATTTCGGTATTCATTTCATCATCGTCTTAAACTGAATAATATAGTCTGTACATATCTTAAAACATACTGTATATAGAAAATTATAGAAAACCTGCAAATTGTAAATAGAGATGCGTAAATCCAGAAAAACCATAAAAATTAAAAAAATTAGAAAAGACCAAAAATAGTTTCACCTAGGCATGTCTTCTGTTTATCGATAACATTTACGGACTTAGAAATGTCATTCAATAATGGCACGGGTCTTTAAATGAAGCTCGAGCAGAAGTTAAAATGGATGGTTAAAACATGTCTAAATGGCTTGCTATTACTTTAGATAGCAACCCGAGCTTCAAAATGGGGAAAGCACGTCACCAAAAAGACGGCTGTTCCTCCAACTGGGTGATGTTCACCTGGGCATGGATTACTTTATATCCATGTTTCTTCGATCTGATGTACGTTTCAGTGCATCATTTCTTGAAAAAGAAGAGAAATCTTATTTGCATACAAATAGTTTTCATTCAATGATTCTTCTGAAAATTATTTGTGAGACACTTGGTGATTATGTGTTGCCTGAAATTCTTTTACTCTTGGATTATGCATAAAATTTGTCACTCAATCAACGACTACAAATCTTTAACTAGAATACGGGTCATTGATTGAGGGGGAGAGTGAATTCAAATTTTATATCATCAAACGGATTTATTGGTTGAAACATACTTGTAAGAAAAGGTTTTGTAGTTAATGGGGTATTAGTTGAAGAGGATCTTGCAAAAACTTTATATCAAATGGCCAAATGTGTTAGTTGCTAAAAAGTTTAGGACATTATGTGCAATTTGCTTATAGTATCCTAGCTTCATATAACTAGAAGGTTCATTTGTATCTCTTTGGAATCCTCGTTTAATCCCCTAGATACATTAAAACTCAAAATCTGAAAGAAGTTAGAAAACCCTATGTGTTTGATGTTCTTGAATGCTCCACTGACATTTGTATGATCTAAGTGAATGAGTCTCAAATGTTGCTTGTCGATTGCTGCTTAATTGTTGTTGATATTGTGCATATGTTCTCAGGATTCGCTTAGGTATATTGCTATCATGTTAGAATCATGTTCCTAAGATCCTGAGTTGAATATTGATATCTGTGTGAATTGCCATGTGCATGATTGCTAATTGCTCTTCATGCTAGATAGTAGTTTGACGTATTTCCTGACTGTGGTTTGATTAAATGAATTTGGTATTATAATGTGGCAAGCTGCTGAAGGGTAGCTGTTAAGGAATAGTGTATCTGTATGTATGTATATCTGTGTTGATATTCTTATGCAGATTCCATAGCCAAAATGAATGTACCAGTTCCCATTCTAACCATTTGATCAGACGATCAAACTCTATTGATTGTCTCGTAATTCACCTCAACAACAACGTCGGCAACAACAACAACAACAACACTTTCACCACCGCCACCACCATTCATCTATTTTGGTCTCGCTAAGTGGGGATCAACGACATTTGCGAAAGATTTGTTGGTGGATGGATAGTTGATGTTGACTACTAACTCAGAAAAGCGGGTGATTACATCATCTGCGCAAAAAGGTCAATATCATTTGTGTCATAATAATCAATTGTGCAAAATAAGCAGTGAATCTCCCTCTTAGATTAAGGGGGAGCATAGTATGTTCCATCATCAGACTACATTAAATTGGACACATTTTCTCCCACATTTTCTAACTTATTTAAATCAATTGGGATCACAAATCTCAAAAGGTTTGAAATTTTTGATCGGGGGAGAGAATGTGATTTAAATATGAAACCTGATGAAAATGTGATGTTTTGGATTTAAGTGTAGGCTCTCCCATATGTGCAAAACTCTTTCGTATATCGATGCACATATTGAGGGGGAGCAAATGGACAAAAAGGATTGGGCATCTCGTAAGATCGGCTCAGACTTCACCAAAGAATTGACGAAACTTGAATTGTCATCAATCGAAAGGATACGTCTTGGCCGGGTAATAATTTCAAGCTGGTCTAACCAGTGATGTAAGCGTGTCTCGAAAAAGATGTATCTGAGTAGAGTGTACCATTTCGAGAAACTTTCTGTGGACTTGACCAGGCCGGGTAATAATTTCAAGCTAGTCTAACTAGTGATGTAAGCGTGTCTCGAATCGGTCATGTTCACTGAAAGTGGATCAATTCAAAAAGTGCGAGCTCTACTTAACATGTGAAAATTTATAAAACTATCACTCGAGCACATGTTGAGGGGGAGCATTTGAAAAATATAAAACTCTCAAGTGTTTGCAAAAATGTGTTTCAGAATCATGAACACTTTGAGAGATTTTTCAAAGATTTGGTTTATGGCAATCGTGGAAGTACACCAAAGACCGACCATTTTAATTAATGTATGGAGTTATAAGGATGGTTAGGTTAGGCTCAAGTTCCCACGATCCCGCCAGAGCCGGAGGGATCTACCCAGGGACAATCTACTAGTTAGTGTAGAAGTCCTTAGGTATGATTAAAAAGGAGAAAAGTGGATAAGGGAAGAGTGCCGACTGAGATGGAGCTAGCACTGGAACAAACCCAACAAGGTGCTAGTTATGAAGTCTCGGTAAGCACTGAAGGGGTTGAAGAATGAAAAAGAATTGTAAAGATAAAGGGTGAAAAGAAAGAAGCACTGGAACAAACCCAACAAGGGCAGATACCGGGTCAATACATATGCTGTCAGAATCACTTAGTTGATTGCTGGCATTGAAGACAAAGTATCATGGACCCAGTGATACGCTGCACAACCCTCCCTAGCCACTCAAGGTCCCTCAAAGGATTCTTGTTTCAATTGTCACGGAGTTCAATACATTTCTATCGTCTCTCTCACTCCGAGTTAGATGATATTGAAAAGGTGGCAGTTCTCTCCCGCCTCCGCTCACTAAATCAAAACGCACTATCGAGTCTAGAGCCACAAGATGCATAATAAGATCTCATAGGAACACGAATTATTTCTACACTGGTTGTTCAACATTAAGGACACCAGTTGTAAACTTATGAGTCCTACGCAGATCTTAGCAATCTGCCAGAACATTTATGAGGGAATTTACAAATGTAATTCTCAATGATTGAATGGAAATTCCTGCCAGGGTCAACATCAAACAGCCCTGAAAGCAGGTCACTTCGGTAATTCCCTGTGGATTACGCTTAGTGATCGCGGCGGTTTCAAACGGTCTACAGTCATGGAGTGATCTCCAGCGACTCTCCTAATCGTTGATGTGCTACGGTAAGATCTTAAAAAGCCCTCTGTGGGTTTTCGATTAGGAACAGTCTGGGTAAGGATTAGAGAGAGTTTTCACACTATGCTGTTAACAATCTCGAAGTCCGAACTTGTAAGTACCGGACGATTGTAGCTGATTGCTGTTGCAGCTGTTTGCGGTTGTAGCTGATTGAAGTTGCAGCTGATTGCGGTTGTAGCAGGTTGCAGTAAAGATGTCAATCCTCTACCACATGCTCACACTACATCATCATTGTAACTCAACAAAGTCATGATCAACCAAAAAGACCTTCAACACGGCTTCTGCAAACTCTGATGCTAAAGATCATGACACCAAATAGTGTGAGCATGTCGGCTCAAAGAATAACACATCACATGAAAACATACTGCTGAAAGATGACATGGAAACAAATGTTGGATGATAAAGTCGAAGAATACTCAAAAATCATCCAAGACAAAGAAAGGTCATCACAAGATCACTGCTGAATGCACTATGTTTCAAGACAATGAAGAATCAAAGACTACGAGCTATGAAGACTACTTTAGAAGATAAAATGCTAGAATTCAAGTTATTATTTCTGGGGTGACCTCCCTTAGGGGGAGATTGTTAGGAATATAAATATTTAGATGAAGGCTCGGTCACCCCGAGTATCTATTTAGCATTTATATAGCTCGTAGGCTTATTTATATTAGCTTAGTATTATTAGTATTAGTATTAATAGTATTAGTCGTATTTAGTATTGTGGAGTGGGTCGGGTCTTTACCCTCTGTCAGCTCTCTCCACAGCTCGCTAGGGGCATATTATGTAGTAAGTATAAATACCCCTTCCCTTGTAAGGGAAGGGTTGGAACTCTCATTATTTCAAGCTAATACACATAGTGTTTCTCTCACTAGAAGTTCCCATCTCTCTCTGTTTAGTTCTTGTCTATTCGATCCATATCAAGGCCTCAAACAAGTGTTTCTTGCATTGTGAATACCCTACAGAATGCTATTTGTTTCATCCTTAGATCCTAGAAAGAAAACCCATGTGAACCTGCTATAATCATCAGTTACCACAAGACAATATTTCTTATGCTGTATGCTACTCATAGAAGTAGGACCAAACAAGTCCATGAAGCATGAATAATGGTTGAGTAATAGAGTTTTGGGTCTTGGGCTTACAAGAAGCTTTGTGTTGTTTGCCCTTGAGACAGGCAACACAAGTTTGGTCATTTTCAAAACGTTTTTAAGGCAAGCCTCTTACCAAACCATCTTTAACAATCTTATTTATGGTTTTAAAATTAGCATGACCAAGTCTCCTATGCCAAAACATTGACTCATCCAATGTGGCTTTTGCTACAAGACAAGTTAGAGTCTCTTTAGGAACAATTTTCTTCATGTCAACAATTTACATATTACCCTTTCTAGAAACTTTAAGTAGTACTTGACTTTCATCAGGTAACTTAAAGTCTGGAGATAGGACAAGATATTCAGTGTCTATAAAAAGAACTTTGTTTTTTTTGTCACACATTTGTGAGGCACTAAAGAGATTATACTTGAGTTCCTGCACAAAATACACATCTTCAAAATCAAGTTTACCGGTTTTAAGTGTACCTTTACCAGTAATTCTGCCACCAATTCCTCCCCCAAAGGTAACATATCCTCCATCCACAGGTGTAAAATCTGAGAGATAAGACATGTTCCCTGTCATGTGCCTAGAGCATCCACTATCATCATATCCTTGATCTTCTTCATCATTTTGTTGTGGATGTCCCTGCACATAAAATAAAGGAAATTAGTTTCCTTTGGGGACCCAAGCCATTACTGACTTGGATCTGCCTCGTGCATCAATGTAATCATATTTTTTCATTGTGATTAATGCACCATTGGGTTTGATAGGTCTCCATACCCAACATGTTGAGGCCTTAACAACATTTTTCCCATTTGCCCTAGCAGTGTTTCTTGGTCTAGCAGTACAAAATGCTGGCCTAGCAGTTTTAACTTTTTGACTCCAAATTTTGTTATGAAACACTATTTTCTTATAAAGGGGCCTGTTAACAGTTTGTTGTTCTGTTTTTGTAAAACATGTTATTGGTCTAGCACTTGAAACTGTTTGTTTGGGGTAAATTGTCTGAATTGGTCTAGCAATATAAAAAGGTTTACGGTCAGACTTCATCAAAACTGCTCTGGGAGTCATATTACTGTTAACTTTAGGGTGAGTATTTCTTGAAAAATAGTTTATGCTCTCCCTAGCATTAGCATTCCCATTTACCCTTGTATTCCCATTGACCATACTTTTCCCTTGATGGTTGTTACAAAAAGCCTGCAAGTGGTCAAAGCTACCACAAACATAGCAAGCCTTATTGTACATAACAAACTCATTGCCTAGTTGTTGGGACTTAAGATTGTTCCAGTTTCTCTGGTTTCCCCTAGGGCATTGAGACTTACTTGTTAACCTATACAACTCAGCATATTTAACTGTTGGCCTAGCATGTTTTACTTGTTTTCTAGGTTCAACCTTTTCTACCTTAACAACCTTAGGAACAACATTTTCTTTTTGCTTTTCTACCTCAGGTTTAGACTCAACCTGATCCTCATTATCAGATTCCCAATCTTCAATAATTGGTGCATCTGAATTCATCTTATCTTCTGACACCTTTTCCTCAACAAGTGAGGTGTCACTGGCACTCTCAAAAGATTGATTAACCTCTACTGGTTTATTTACACTAACACTTTCCTTAGCCTTAGATCCATATTCAAATTTAGGCTCTTGAAATTCATCTAAACCAGTGTGTTCTAAGTCAATACCTGGGGGTGAAGGTACTCCTCTATGTGGAGGTGGACATGTTTTGTAACCTAACCCTGACTTAGCTTTATTAACAAGTTGACACTCAATGATCTTATTAACTCCTTTAGATGCATATTCTAGAGTGTCTACACTTAGCTGCATGTTCTCTTTTGCTTTCTTAATCTTTTCCAACTCATCTCTAAGCACACTTATCTCAGCATCTTTATGAAAAATGTCTCTTTTAAGCACAACAATATCTTCAGAAAAGACAGACTCATTTTTCTTATAAAACAATATTTGTTCTTCTAATACAGCTAAACCTCTTTTATGATTTTCTAAATTATAATTAGTTTGGTTTAGCTCTATTCTTTGCTCATCATAATTATTTTTAAGTGTTTCATAATCTTTTAAAGCAGAACAAGATTTTGAACAACCTTTTACTGAATGTACCTCAGAGTCAAAAAAATGCCATCAGTGCCATCTCTTTTGGTGCTGCTTCCTCATCAGCCATGAAGCTCCAATCATAACCAAGACCATCAATGGCAACCATTGCCTTTGAAGAAGGCTCTTCCTCTTTCACAACCTTCCTATTTTCCTGCTTATTCCCATAACCTTTGCTTTTGTTGTCCTACTGCCTTGGTCCTCTGCATTTTCTAGCAAAGTGTCCCAACTTATGACAGTTGAAACACTCCACCTTAGATTTATCAAACCCAGCTGTATCACTACCAATGATTGTGATCTTCTTCCCAGTTCTCTATCGAAATTTCTTGGCTCTCATGCTTAGCAGTGCTACCTGCTACTTCAAGTCCATCTCTTCCAGATCATCTTTATCTACCTGTTCAAGATCTTCATGGGATTGCAGAGACCCATCGGCTTAACTAGTTAGGAAGCATAGAATGTGGCATCACTTATGCCAGCAGTACTAGTTTGTGAGCTAGCAGTACTAACATTAGGGTTAGCAGTACTAACTCCTGATGCCACATTAACCTCCTCTGGACTGATATTGCTGGGAGATGACATAAATGCCATGTTCCCAGAACTAGAACTTGAACTTCCAGACTTCCTTACCTCCTGTTAAACGATTTTAAAATTGTTGTACAGATCATCAAGACTCATTGTATCAATTTCTGGTATGTTTTTCCAGACAACTACATGAGTATATGAATCAATAGGCAAACTTCTTAGGAATTTGGAATTAAGATCCTCTTGTGGGATCTCAACACCCAATACAGCTAGTTTACTGATTATCTTCTGCAGCCTGTTGAACATATGATCAAGAGATTCATTGCTAGTAGCACTGAAGTTCTCAAAATTCTGCTTCAGCAAAGTCTTCTGTGTCTTCTTGGTGGCTTCATTACCATCAAATCTGGTAGTTATAGCTTCAAACAAGCTTTTGGCATCTTTGTATTAGCTGAAGGTCAGAAGTTGATCGTTAGGAATGGTCATTAGTAACAAGCTCCTTGCTTTAACATCATTCTTTTTCTGGAGCTTTTCTTCTGCAGTAACAGGAGAAGTGTTCACTATTGTAACTTTTTGACCATCAACTGTTGTTTCAGTTGTTGATAGTTTGAAGGAGTTGCCATACTCTATGATTTCCCATAGAGCATTATCTTGTACTTGAAAGTACTGTTCTATCCTTAGCCTCCACATCTGAAAGTCATTATGTTTGAGAATATGTAACTTGGCAGCAGTGTTGGTTTGAGTAGTCTCCATGTACATCTTCTTTATAGAGAATAAAGAGTTATTCTGTAAGGATCTTCTAAATCAAAGTATCAGAAACCTGGCTCAAATACTACTTGAGAGGATCTAAACACACGAGAGTTGTGTTAAGGATACTTTGAATGTATATCAAATAGTATACATAATCTACTACTTAATACTTAGAAGATTTATCAAAGTAACAGTAATGTATTGTATGAACAGTTTATATGAACAATGATATCACCAAACGCTTCAATATTATTAAGTATAATACGAGTGATCTTGATTACCACTAGGGTTTACAACCTTGAAGCTTAACAAAAACATACATCACTATCATCTAACCTAAGACCTCCTTTTATAGCACAAGGAGTCCTTTACAAGATAAGTATAATATTCTAAACATGTTGAATATACGTATAAGTCTAACTCTATAAGATATACACAAAATCTATTCTATACTTATCTTCTTACACGTCTTCATAAGCAGTGCCATCTTCAATCTTTAAGCAAACTAGCAGTATCAACTTTTATACTAGCAGTACTAACTCAGTCAGTTAGTACTGTTAGTTATATCTTCAACAGCATTAACTTTAAACCTGGCAGTACCAATATTTACACTAGCAGTACTAACACAGTTATTACTGTTTGTGTTATTCTTCAACAATACAAACTATTCTTTGACAAAACCAAGTGCTTGAACATTTAATTCCCAACAGAATCACTCACTCATTTGCATAAGGGGCATTTCATGTTAGGGTCATTATTCCATTTCATAATCCTGTCTTGAGTTTGCAGTCTTCCTTTGATAGCCATCCATAGAGTAAAGGCCATTCTTAGATTGCATTGAGAAAACCATACAACCTTGTTCCATCTGACTTTTTCATGTTGATGACTGATATGCTCCCAGGCCACTTTAGATGAGAATTTGCTTAGGCTGCCATCATTACCCTTCCACTTAGTGACATCTTCCTCTGGGACTAACTATGGGACTGCAAGGTTGACAAGCATAGGATACTAAACAGTATACTCAGACAGCCATCTCCACATATTGTTTGCAATCATCTCATTCACAGTCATGTTTTTAGAAAGCCTAGCATTGTGAATGTTTCTAGTGGTAACTGTGTCTTTAATAACCCCTAAGCTGCTCCATTGATCATACCACATATTAGTTTTCTGCCCATTTCCAATCACCTTGTAGATGTTGTATCTCACTTTAGACCTCAATTCAAGTAGATTTTCCACATCCAACTATCATTGTATTCTTTTTGAACTTGCCATATACTTTTGCCTTTAAGCTTCACAGGATGAACCCATTTTACTCGTAAAGTTTCTTTCCCAGCTGCAATGTTCCAAAGATTCTTTATCATCAATGCCTCATTCCAGTTTCTTAACAATCTCAATCCTAGCTGATAGGGGTTAGATCGATACACTATAAGGTGGTTAAACCTTTTGTACTTTTTGTATATGATATATTGAATGAATAGGATTAAGTATGCGGAATCTACTTAATCACACTTAGAAGGTTATTATGGTTATGTAAATGGAACAGTTGTGTTTGTTATATGATAATGAACAATGAAAGCTTATCACCAAATGATTCAATATTATTAAGATAATAATACGATGATCTTGAGTTATCACTAGGTTACAACCTTGAATCTTATGTTTCTATATCTTGTGATATTTGTTCTATGTTCTTGAGAGTTATTATCTAAAACACTTAATGTTACATATGTTTATCACAAGTCTAAGATCTTTCTTTTGTATCACAAGAAAGATCTTTACAATATTGTTAAGTCTAATCGAACGATTGCTTTGAGAGTGTCAGTCATTAAGATACAACTTGTATCTATGTATAAAACTTGTTCTGTGAATATAACATTATGACTGATCACATGGGGTAAGATATTATCTACCGTATATTATTGACTTTAATACACATAATATCTTTTCATACTTATCCGCTCAGCAGTAGAAAGTTAATTACCAGCAGCAATGTTAACGCTAGCAGCAGAATCCTTCAGCAGCAAAATGTTTAACGCTAGCAGCAGAATCAAACACTAGCAGCAGAAACCAAAATGCTCTTGCAGCAGAATCATACTTAGAGTATTTCTTTGAGTAGAACCCGATATTAAACTTCTTGAATATTTAATTCCCAACAATCCTCCCCTAAACGTGGTGAACTAAAATTGAAACTTTTCTTCGTTTGACCTAGATAGAACTTTCTCCTTTGGAATGCTTCATCCCTTCTGAATATATATAATACTCCAGAATAAGCTCTATTCTTGTCATTTTCAACCTCCATGTCATCATCTTGTATGCTCTTGTCTTTTCCTCCCTTTCATTGGTTAATCTTCCTTCTTTGGGATTTATTTCCTCTCCTGAGATATTACCTCCCCTGAGATGCAAATAACATTTTATCCTCCCTTGTTTGGAAGATCTCTCACTATGTACCAAAATATTTCTCTTCATCATCGGAGTTAACCATCATAACATGTTATCAGACAATGTTGTACATGTAGCCATCAATTCCTTAAGAGTTTAATTCATGGGGCATTTGAATCATGGTCCATCATTTGATGGTTTTTGTGAGTCTCTTATAAAATCCTTTTAAGAAACTTTTGCCTTAGCAGTATGTACATGATTTTATTATGAAAAACCATACTGCTTTCAACCATTTTGAAGGGATTAAGTGTATAACAGACACTTAATCAAAATTTTGGTTTAAAGCAACCTCTGGTTGTGTGAGAACCAATGTTTTTCAGTTATAAATAACTGCCTGTGTAAAGATAAACCTATTCAAAAGGCTTTCTTGACAGGGTTTCCAGCTCATAGTAATTGTTGCCTCTAACACAAGTATTAGATTCACTTTTACTAGCTGTTCTTTCTATCAGATGTCCTTAGACTTGCTCATTATACTTAAAAGTATAAAATGATAGAAAGTGAGTTGTATCAGTTACTATCTGATCAACTAAGTCATCAATTCAATGTGAAACATCATAATCAAGCTTCAAGAAAGAAGTTTTAAGGAGGTTTGAAATTCCCAAACTTTTTCTATCATAAACCTATTATGTCAGCAACTAATATTATCATTATGCTGCTTCCATTTCACTTGAAACATCCTTTGTGTTCACATGATCATACTTGAAATTGTTAGTCTAAAACCAAAAGAACAATATACAAAGTACTTGTCTTGTATTAGAATAATCATAGGACTAACTGTATGAATAACACAAATTAAATTTGTACTAGCAGCACAAACTTTTGTAATAGCAGTAGTATCTTTTAAAATCAGCAGCACAAACAAAAATTTATTTACAAAAACACAAAGTTTAAAATCATTGAGGATTAAGCATTCCAATACTTGCTACCAAGTACTGAAACCTTCCAACATCAAAAGCTTTTGTTAGCAGATCCGCAAAGTTGAATTTTGAAGCAATTTTAAGAACTTGAATTAATCTTTTCTCATTGCAGTCTCTTATAAAGTGATGTCTAATTTCAATGTGTTTTGTTTTAGAATGTTGCAATGGATTTTTAATAATAAAAATTGTACTACTATTATCAATATGAATAACAGTGTTCATGAAATTGTACTCATAGTCAAGAAGTTGGTTTTGAAGCCATAAGACTTGAGCACAGCAACTTGCAGCAGCTACATATTCAGCTTCAGCTATTGAAGTAGCCACAGTTGTTTGCTTCTTACACTGCCTTGAGATAAGTCTACACCCAAGGAATTGACATCCTCCAGTTGTTGACTTTCTGTCCAAGCTAGCACCAGCATAATCACTATCCGAAAATGCTACCAAGTCAAAAGGTGACTCTCTTGAATACCATAGTCCCAACCTAGGTTGACCCTTGAGATATCTAAAAATTCTCTTGACTGCTGTTAAATGAGAAACCTTTGGAGTTACTTGAAATCTTGCACAAATACAAACAGAGAACATGATGTCAGGTCTTGATGATGTGAGATACATCAAAGATCCTATCATAGATCTGTATGTGTGTACATCCACATTTTCTCCATCTAAGTCTTTTGGAAGAGGCTTCTCAGAGTCCATTGGTGTGCTTGCCATTTTTGAATCAGCAAAGTTGAACTTCCTTAGTATCTCAGCAACATATTTATCTTGACTAATAAATATGCCTTCATATGGCTGTTAAACTTGCAAACCCAAAAAGAATGTAAGTTCCCCCATGGAACTCATTTGAAACTTATCATGCATAAGCTTCTCAAACTCCAAACACATCTCCTTCCTTGTAGACCCAAAGATAATGTCATCCACATACACCTGCACTAACAGAAGATCCTTCTTGTGTTGTTTGATGAAAAGTGTCTGATCAATCTTTCCTCTTTGAAATCCATTTGCTTTTAAATAGGAAGCCAGTGTTTCATACCATACTCTAGGTGCCTGATGAAGGCCATAAAGAGCCTTAACTACTCTGTACACTTTGTTTGGATGGTCAGGATCAATGAACCCTGGAGGTTGTGAGACATACACCTATTCTTCAATTGTGCCATATAAAAATGCACTCTTGACATCCATTTGGTAAACTGTGAAGCCTAAAAATGAAGCATAAGCTAAGAAAAGCCTAATTGCCTCAAGTCTTGCTACTGGAGCAAAAACTTCATCATAGTCTATCCCTTCTTGTTTTGTGTACCCTTGGGCTACTAATCTAGCCTTATTCCTAATCACTATTCCCCTTTCATCCCTTTTATTCTTAAAAACCCATCTAGTGCCAATTACCTTTGCATCCTTTGGTAAATCAACTAGTACCCATACCTTTTAAATCTTGAACTGAAGAAGCTCCTCTTGCATAGCTTCTACCCAGCTTGAATCATCTAAGGCTTTCAGAATGTTATTTGGTTCATCTTGTGAGAGAAAACATACAAACAAGCAAGAGTTTGAAAACTAATGCTGCTTTGAAGCATAAAGGGCATCAAGAAGTCCTTGTTGGTCTGAAGACATCAGTTGTTGCCTTGTCTTCACCCCTGATTGTACATTTCCTATCACATTTTCTAGGGAGTGGACTTTGTGAATCCTTGTGTATGGGGTTAAAGGAACTTGATAGTTAGGTGTGATATTGCTTAAATCCACCTCATTATCTGAGAAATCTGCTTCATTTGAGTCTGAAGGGCCAGCAGTAGAATCATTTGGCCTAGCAGCAGAAAAATTAAGCCTAGCAGTAGAATGCTCTGTCTCAGCAGCACTATCATCAGCAGAAACATTTTGTTGTTCCTTTGTTCCATCTTCCTTGAGTTCACTTTCAACATCTTCTTTAGCTTTACCAGAAGAAGATTCATCATTTGTTGAAGTTGAAACCACACTGGTACTTATTGGCATCCATATATAATCTTGATTTGTCTCCTTGTCTAACCCTGCCTCATTTGTTGTTTGTGAACCTGAAAAATTATTAGTTTCTGCAACAACAGGCACATAATTCATTGATTTGGTTAGTGTTTCAAGATCAAATAGCCATTTTGGTCCTTGACCTTCTACATTGGATTTATCTTCCAAAAACTCCACATGTAGATTTTCCTCTACAATACCAGTTCTTGTGTTGTATACTCTAAATGCTTTGCTATTAAGAGAATATCCAACAAAGAAACCTTCATCTGCTTTACCATCAAATTTTCCTAAATGGTCTAGAGTATTGAGAATTGTCACATGACATCCAAAAGGTCTAAGAAATCCTATTGCAGGAGTTCTACCTCTAAAAAGTTCATATGATGTCTTATTGTGAGGCTTAACAACTAAAACTCTATTCTGAACATAGCAAGCAGTGTTGACTGCTTCAGCCCAAAAAGTTATAGGTAGCTTAGAATCAGCTATCATAGTTCTAGCAGCTTCTATTAGTGTTCTATTTTTCCTTTCAGCAACTCCATTCTGTTGTGGAGTTCTAGCAACACTAAATTCTCTCCTAATACCCTTTTCTTTGCAGAATTCATCCATAACTCTATTTTTGAACTCAGTCCCATTATCACATCTAATGACTTTTACTCTTTTATCTACTAGGTTTTCTATCTCAGTAATGAAAGTCTTAAGGATGCTAGGTGTCTCATCCTTAGTAGCTAAAAAGAAAACCCTTGAAAATCTACTATAGTCATCAGTAATAACTAGACAATATCTCTTATGTTGCATACTTCTAACATTTGTAGGACAAAACAAGTCCATATGAAGCATAAACAATGATTGATTGATAGAGTTAAAAATCTTGGGCTTACAAGTAGCTTTGTGATGCATGTTCGATCATTTTCAAATCATTTTTGAGGTAAACCTCTTACCAAACCATTCTTATCAAATCATTTTTGAGGTAAACCTCTTACCAAACCATTCTTAACAATCTGATTTATGGTTTTGAAGTTAATATGACCAAGCCTCCTATGCCATAACATTGATTCATCCAATGTGGCCTTTGCAACAAGACAAGTTAAATCCTTTTTAGGAACAATGTTCTTCATGTCTACACTGTACATATTGCCCTTTCTAGGAATTTTAAGAAGCACTTGACTTTCATCAGGCATCTTAAAATCAGAAGAAAGTACATGACATTCAGTGTCACAGAAAAGAACCTTGTTCTTTTTTGTCACACATTTGTGAGACACTAAAAAGATTATAATTTAGCTCTTGTACATAGTACACATCTTCAAAATCTAAATTTCCAGTTTTAATGGTACCTTTACCGGAAATTTTACCACCAACACCTCCTCCAAAGGTAACATAGCCTCCATCTATTGATTGAAAATTTGAGAGATAAGACTTGTTGCCTGTCATGTGCCTTGAACATCCACTATCTGAGTATCCTTGATCCTCTTGTTGATCAATTGAAAGTTCCTGCACATAAATGAGAAGTATTAGTTTCTTTTGGGGACTCAAGCCATTACTGACTTGGATCTGCCTCTTGCATCAATGTAATTTAATTTTTTAAGAACAGTTGATGCAACATTGGATTTAGTTGAATTCCAAACCCAACATGCTGAGGCCTTAACAGCATTTGCCCTGTTTTCCCTAGCAGCATAATGAATTACATGCTTAGCAGCAGAAACTGCTAGCTTTGTAATTGTTCCCTTAATTTTCCAAACTTGTTTTGGGACCACTGCTTTTGTTTGAATGGGCCTTTGAACAGTCTTTGATGCATTTGTATAAAAAGATTTTGCATTTTTAACTGTTGGTCTTGGGTTAACAGTCATGAATGGTCTAGCAGCAGAAACTGCTTTGACAACTGCTCTGGGTTTAGTTCTCTTAGACTTAGAGTGAAAGTGAGGTTGAGGAGTTTGCCTTTTGAAGTTCACCCTATTGTTTTCATACCCAGATACCCATTTGTTACAGAAAGCTGCAAGATGATCAAAACTACCACATGTGTAACAAGCTTTATTATAAAAGGAAAAGTCATCACCTAATTGGTTAGACTTAAGGCCATTCCAATTTCTTTGGTTACCTCTGGGCTTGCTAGTGGATCTATATTGTTCACAATATTTAACTGGTTGCCTAACATGTTTAATGTTTGAACTAGGCTTAACAGTATCCTTTTTGATCACTTTAGGAACCCTTGTTCCTGCTTTCTTAACTACTTCAGGTTTAGACATAACCTGTTCTTCTTCATCACTATCAGTTGTACAATCCTCAACAACTATAGCATCTCCTTTCTTAACAAAGGACACCTTGTCCTGAAGAAGTGAAGTTTTATTTAAACTCTCACTTACTTTTTCTATCTGAAGACCCTCAGTAGACTTAGAACCAAATTCCGTAATTGGTTCTTGAAACTCAACAAAACCTGTGTGTGCTAGCCTGCTAGGTTAATACCTGGAGGTGAAGGAACACCTCTGTATGATGGAGGAACAGATTTGTATCCTAAACCAGACTTAGCTTTATTGATTACTTGAGCTTCCCAAATCTTATTAATTCCCTCTGAGGCATAAGCTAAAGCATATACTGTTATCTTAACATTTTCACTGTTATTTAGGGCTTTAGCTAATGCTGCTCTTTCTGAACAAATTATTTCAGCTTGAAAATCTATTTTTCTTTGGAGAGCATTCATGTCATCAGCAAACTTAGACTCATTTTCTTGAAAATATACAAGTTGTTTTTCAACAACAGATATACCTCTTTTATGATTACCTAAGTTGGCTAAAGCATCACATAACTGTTCTAGTTGATCATCAAATCTCTTTTTAAGATTTTCATAAGCTTTAAGAGCAGAGCATGATTCAGTACATTTAATTATGGAATTTACCTCTGAATCAGAAAAGGCCATTAGAGCAGTCTCAGTGGCCACCAGTGCAGCATTTGTTGGTGCTTCTACTTCATCAGCCATGAAGCTCCAATCATAGTTAATTCCATCTATGGCTAGCATAGCCCTTGGTTCTTCAACTGTGATTTCCTTCTTCTTCTCTTGCCTATACCATGTGCTTCTATTATCCTGCTTCCTTGGGTTTATACATTCTTTAGCAAAGTGTCCTAACCTGTGACAGTTGAAACACTCTACTTTCTTCTTATCAAACCCAGCAGTTTCATTACCATCAATGGTAATCTGCTTACCAGTTCTCTGCCAGAACTTCTTAGCCCTCATGCTAAGTAAAGCAACCTGCCATTTGATGTCCATCTCTTCCAAATCATTATCATCCAACTGATCAAGATCTTCATGAGTTAGAGGAGAACCACTAGTTTGACTAGACATGAATACATAGAATGCCGGATCTCCAAGTCCTGCAACATTCTTTTGTGAACTAGTAGAAGGACCACCATAGATAGCAGTAGAAACACCTTCATCTTCATCTACCTCTTCTAATTTACTAATGCTAGGAGATGACAAGAGTGCCACATTCCCAGAACTAGTACTATAGATTCCAGACTTCTTTAGACTTTGTTCAACAATTTTGAAGTTATTGAACAAATCATTGAGTTTCATGATTTCAATGTCTGGTTTGTTCATCCAGACAACCACATGAGTATGGAACTCATCAGGTAGACTTCTCAAAAACTTCATGTTGAGATCTTCCTTGGCTATCTCAACACCCAACACAGCTAACTGACTGACAAGCTTATGTAATCTTGAGAACAACTTATCAAGTGATTCATTGCTATTTGAACTAAAGTTTTCAAATTGTTGTTTTAGCAATGTCTTTTGTGTTTTCTTGGTGGTTTCATTACCACCAAACCATGTACAAATCTCTTCAAAAAGAGTTTTTGCATCTGGATACTTGCTAAAAGATAGCATTTGTTCACCAGGAATGATCATAAGCAACAAGTTTCTTGCCTTTTGATCATTCCTCTTCTGTATCTTTTCATCATTGTTAGCTGGTCCAGTATTCCTTTTTCTTTCAGTTTTGCCTTCAAGAATAATATCTGTATAAACTAGTGTAAATGAATAACCATACAGAATGATATCCCAATGAGCGTAATATTGAACCATGAAATATTTCTCAATTCTCAACCTCCATAACTCAAACTCATTATGTTTGATCATGGGCAACTTTGCAGCAACATTTGTAGCAGTATCTTGTGCATCCATTTCTATTTCTTCTTCTTCTTCTAAATCAATAATATCAGCCTTGCTCTGATACCACTTGATAGGGGTTAGATCGATACACTATAAGGTGGTTAAACCTTTTTTACTTTGTGTATATGATATATTGAATGAATATGATTAAGTATGCGGAATCTACTTAATCACACTTAGAAGGTTATTATGGTTATGGAAATGGAACAGTTGTGTTTGTTATATGATAATGAACAATGAAAGCTTATCACCAAACGATTCAATATTATTAAGATAATAATACGAGTGATCTTGAGTTATCACTAGGGTTACAACCTTGAATCTTATGTTTCTATATCTTGTGATATTTGTTCTATGTTCTTGAGAGTTATTATCTAAAACACTTAATGTTACATATGTTTATCACAAGTCTAAGATCTTTCTTTTATATCACAAGAAAGATCTTTACAATATTGTTAAGTCTAATCGAACGATTGCTTTGAGAGTGTCAGTCATTAAGATACAACTTGTATCTATGTATACAACTTGTTCTGTGAATATAACATTATGACTGATCACATGGGGTAAGATATTATCTACCGTATATTGTTGACTTTAATACACATAATATCTTTTCATACTTATCCGCTTAGCAGCAGAAAGTTAATTACCAGCAGCAATGTTAACGCTAGCAGCAAAATGTTTAACGCTAGCAGCAGAATCAAACACTAGCAGCAGAAAACAAAATGCTCTAGCAGCAGAATCATACTTAGAGTATTTCTTTGAGTAGAACCCGATATTAAACTTCTTGAATATTTAATTCCCAACACTAGCCCACCTTGACTCTTGGGCCTGCATACCTCTTTCCATACAATTTTAGCCTTCCCTCTCTTCAATTCACCTTTTAGAACCTTATCAATGTCTTTAACACTGGCCTTAGGTAATAAAAAGACAACGGCCCAATACACACTTAGGGTAGACAAAACAGATGCTATTAACTGCAATCTTCCAGCATGTTGGGATTCGACACACGGTTAAGGTGGTTAAAGCTTTTGTTCTTTGTGTGTATGATATATTGAGTTAATATGATTAAGTATGCGGAATCTACTTAATCACACTTAGAAGGTTATTTGTGTTATGGAAATGGAACGGTTGTGATTGTTATATGACAATGAACAATGAAAGATTAACACCAAATGATTCAATATTATTAATGATAATAATACGAGTGATCTTGAGTTATCACTAGGGTTACAACCTTGAATCTTAAGTTTCTATGTTCTTGATATTGTTGTGTTTGTTCTAGTTCTAACAGTTATGAAAGTTCTAAGTATTCACAATATCAACCAACTTATCGACACATAATATCGAGTCTAAGATCTTCTTTTATAGTCCAAGAAGATCTTTACAATATTGCTTAAAGTCTAGTCGAACTACTTGCTAATTTATCTTGAGTGTGTCAGTACATAAGATACAACATGTATCTGTGTACACAACTTGTTAACTAAGCACATGGGGTAAGATATTATCTACCGTGTATAATTGACTTTAGTGTACAAATATCTTTTCCATACTTATCCATCTAGCAGCAGAAAGCTTATAGCAGCAGCAATGAGTTAACGCTAGCAGCAGGAATGAGATAATGCTAGCAGCAGGAACAGATGCACTAGCAGCAGCATCAACCAGCAGCATTATCATCAGTAGAAACAATACACTACCAGCAGGAACGATACACTACCAGCAGGAACACACTTGTAGTATTTCCCGATTCTTGAACTTCAGAATATTTAATTCCCAACAATCCTCCCCTAAACATGTGAATCCATTTCAACATGTTTTTCTGAATTAAATGAGGACTTGTGAAGATCTTTCAAACACTTCATAGTCAGACCCTTGATCTGAACTTTCTTCCATTCTGAACTCATCTGCTTTCTTGTGACTTTAACAATATCAACACACATCCTAAAGATGGTGCAATTTCCTTGGATGGAGGAATTAGAAGAGGCAATGGTGCTGTGTATCTTGAATGCTTGTTTCAACAAGTGAAATCATCTATCAGCATTTGCAAGTGATGAACAAACGTGGTAAACTGAAATTGAAACTTTTCTTCGTTTGACCTAGATAGAACTTTCTCCTTTGGAATGTTCTTGTCATTTTCAACCTCCATGTCATCATCTTGTATGCTCTTGTCTTTTCCTCCATTACATTGGGTTTTTCTTCCTTTCTTGGGCTTTTATTTCCTCCCCTGAAGCAAATAAAATTTTATCCTCCCCTGTTTGGAAGATCTCGCACTATGTACCAAAATATTTCTTTTTCCATTATCTGATCTACCAATGAGAACTTGTTTTCAGAAAATGTTGTACATGTAGCCATCAATTCCTTAAGAGTTTAAGTTACTGCCCTCATCACTTCTAGGTGTGTTAACTCCTATAAGAGGTGAATCAGTGGACATTTGACTCATGGTCCATCAATGGATGGTTTTAGTGAGTCTCTTTGAAAATCCTTTTAAGAAACTTTTGCCTTAGCAGTATGTTCATGATTTTAGAATTGAAAAATCATACTGCTTTCAACCATTTTGAAGGGATTAAGTGTGTAACAGACACTTAATCAAAATTTTGGTTTAAAGCAACCTCTGGTTGTGTGAGAACCAATGTTTTCAGTTATAAATAACTGCCTGTGTAAAGATAAACCTATTCAAAAGGCTTTCTTGATAGGGTTTCCAGCTCATAGTAATTGTCACCTCTAACACAAGTGTTAGATTCACTTTCACTAGCTGTTCTTTCTATCAGATGTCCTTAGACTTGCTCATTATACTTGAAAGTATAAAATGATAGAAAGTGAGTTGCATCAGTTACTATCTGATCAACTAAGTCATCAATTCAATGTGAAATTTCATACTTAGGTTTCAAGAAAGAAGTTTTAAGGAGTTTTAAATTCCCAAACTCAGTCCATCATAAACCTAATATGTAGCAACTGGATATTCTGATTCTGCTGCTTTCATTTCACTTGAAACATCCTTTGTGTTCACATGTTCATACCTGAAATTGTTAGTCTAAAACCAAAAGAACAAAGTACAAAGTACTTGGAATCATAGGACTAACTGTATGAATAACACAAATTAAAATTTGTACTAGCAGCACAAACTTTTGTAATAGCAGTAGTAACTTTTAAAACTAGCAGCACAAACAAAAATTTATTTACAAAAACACAAAGTTTAAAATCATTGAGGATTAAGCATTCCAATACTTGCTACCAAGTACTGAAACCTTCCAACATCAAAAGCTTTGGTTAGCAGATCTGCAAAATTGAATTCTGAAGCAATTTTAAGAACTTGAATTAATCTTTTCTCATTGCAGTCTCTTATAAAGTGATGTCTAATTTCAATGTGTTTTGTTTTAGAATGTTGCACTGGATTTTTAATAATACAAATTGTACTACTATTATCAATATGAATAACAGTGTTTAAGAAATTGTACCCATAGTCAAGGAGTTGGTTTTGAAGCCATAGAACCTGATCACAGCAACTTGCAGCAGCTACATATTCAGCTTCAGTTTTTGACTTTCTGTCCAAGCTAGCACCAGCATAATCACTATCCAAAAATGCTACCAAGTCAAAAGGTGATTCCCTTGAATACCATAGACCCAACCTTGGTTGACCCTTGAGATATCTAAAAATTCTCTTGACTGCAGTTAAATGAGAAACCTTTGGAGTAACTTGAAATCTTGCACAAGCACAAACAGAGAACATGATATCAGGTCTAGATGATGTAAGATACATCAAAGAGCCTATCATAGATCTGTATGTGTGTACATCTACATTTTCTCCATCTAAGTCTTTTAGAAGAGGCTTCTCAGAGTCCATTGGTGTGCTTGCCACTTTTGAATCAGCAAATTGAAATTTTCTAAGTATCTCTGCAACATATTTATCCTGAGAGATAAAGATTCCTTCATTTGATTGCTTAACTTACAGACCCAAAAAGAATGTAAGTTCTCCCATAGAACTCATTTGAAACTTATCATGCATAAGCTTCTCAAACTCTAAACACATCTCCTTCCTAGTAGATCCAAAGATAATGTCATCCACATACACCTGCACTAACAGAAGATCCTTCTTGTGCTGTTTGATGAAAAGTGTCTGATCAATCTTTCCTCTTTGAAATCCATTTTCTAATAAGTAGGAAGCTAGTTTTGCATACCAAGCTCTTGGTGCCTGATGAAGACCATATAGAGCTTTAACTACTCTGTACACTTTGTCTGGATGTTGTGGGTCAATGAAGCCTGGAGGTTGTGAGACATACACCTCTTCTTCAATTGTTCCATATAAAAATGCACTCTTGACATCCATTTGATAAACTTTGAAGCCTAAAAATGAAGCATAAGCTAAGAAAAGCCTAATTGCCTCAATCCTTGCTACTGGAGCATAAACCTCATCATAGTCTATTCCTTCTTGTTGTGTGTACCCTTGGGCTACTAATCTAGCCTTATTCCTAATCACTATGCCCCTTTCATCACTTTTATTCTTGAAAACCCATCTAGTGCCAATTACCTTTGCATCCTTTGGTAAATCAACTAGCACCCATATCTTCTGAATCTTGAACTGAAGAAGCTCCTCTTGCATAGCTTCTACCCAGCTTGAATTATCTAAGAATTTCAGAATGTTCTTTGGTTCATCTTGTGAGAGAAAACTTACAAACAAACAAGAGTTTGAAAACTCATGCTGCTTTGAAGCATAAAGGGCATCAAGAAGCCCTTGTTGGTCTGAAGACATCAGTTTTTGTCTTGTCTTCACACCTGATTGTACATCTCCAATCACATTATCTAGGGAGTGGACTTTGTGAATTCTTGTTTGTGGAGTAGAAGGAACTTGATAATTTGATGGAAGATTGTTGAAATCCACCTCATTATCTGAGAATTCTGCTTCTTTCGTTTCTGAAGGGCCAGCAGCAGAATCAATTGGCCTAGCAGCAGGAACATTAAGCCTAGCAGCAGAATCACCAGCAGAAACAATTTGTTGTTCCTGAGTTCCATCTTCTTTCCTTTCATCTTCAACACCTTCTTTAGCCTTGCCAGAAGAAGATTCATCAGTTGTTGAAGTTGATTCCACACTTGTACTTGACCATATTGGCATCCAAACATGATCTTGGTTTGTCTCCTTTTCTAACCTTGCCTCATCTGTTGCTTGTGAACCTGAAAAATGATTAGTTTCTGCAATAACAGGCACATAATTCATTGATTTGGTTAGAGATTCAAGATCAAATAGCCATTTTGGTCCTTGACCTTCTACATTGGATTTATCCTCTAAAAACTCCACATGTAGGTTTTCTTCTACAATCATAGTTCTTGTGTTGTATACTCTAAATGCTTTGCTATTAAGAGAATATCCAACAAAGAATCCTTCATCTGCTTTACCATCGAATTTTCCTAAATGGTCTAAGGTATTGAGAATTGTCACATGACATCCAAAAGGTCTAAGAAATCCTATTGCAGGAGTTCTACCTCTAAAAAGTTCATATGATGTCTTATTGTGAGGCTGAATAACTAAAACTCTATTTTGGACATAGCAAGCAGTGTTGACTGCTTCAGCCCAAAAAGTTATAGGAAGCTTGGAATCACCTACCATAGTTCTAGCAGCTTCAATTAGTGTTCTATTCTTCCTCTCAACAACACCATTCTGTTGTGGTGTTCTAGCAACACTAAATTCTCTCCTAATACCTTTTTGTTTGCAGAAATCATCCATAACTCTATTCTTAAACTCTGTCCCATTATCACATCTAATGACTTTCACTTTCTTGTCTACTTGGTTTTCTATCTGTGTAATGAATGTCTTAAGGATGCTTGTAGTCTCATCCTTAGTAGATAGAAAAGAAAACCCATGTAAATCTAGTATAGTCATCAATTATAACAAGACAATATCTCTTATGCATTATACTACTTACTGAAACAGGTCCATATGCAGCATAAACAATGATTGATTGATAGAGTTAAAAATCTTGGGCTTACAAGTGGCTTTGTGTTGTTTGCCTTTAAGACAAGCAATGCATGTTTGATCATTTTCAAATCTTTTGTGAGGTAAACCTCTTACCAAACCATTCTTAACAATTTTATTTATGGTTTTGAAGTTAATATGACCAAGCCTTCTATGCCATTTCATTGATTCATCCAATGTGGCCTTTGCAACAAGACAAGTTAAATTCTTTTTAGGAACAATGTTCTTCATGTCTACACTGTACATATTGCCCTTTCTAGGAATTCTAAGAAGTACTTGACTTTCATCAGGCATCTTAAAATCAGGAGAAAGTACAAGACATTCAGTCTCACAGAAAAGAACATTGTTCTTTTTGTCACACATTTGTGAGACACTAAAAAGATTATAATTTAGCTCTTTTACATAGAACACATCTTCAAAATCTAAATTTCCAGTTTTAATGGTAGCTTTACCGGAAATTTTGCCACCAACACCTCCTCCAAAGGTAACATAGCCTCCATCTATTGATTGAAAATCTGAGAGATAAGACTTGTTGCCTGTCATGTGCCTAGAACATCCACTATCTGAGTATCCTTGATCCTCTTGCTGATCATTTGAATGTTCCTGCACATAAACGAGAAGTATTAGTTTCTTTTGGGGACCTAAGCGATTACTGACTTGGATCTGCCTCTTGCATCAATGTAATTTAATCTTTTAAGGACAGTTGATGCAACATTGGATTTAAGAATCCAACATGCTGAGGCCTTAACAGCATTTGCCCTGTTTCCCTTAGCAGCAGGAACTGCTAACTTTTTAGTTCTACCCTTTGGTTTCCAAACTTGTTTTTGAACCACTGCTTTTGTTTAATGGGCCTTAGAACAGTCTTTGGTGCATGTTTGAAAAATGTTTTTGCACCCTTAGCTGTTGATTTTGGGTTAACAGTCATAGATGGTCGAGCAGCAGGAACAATTAGTCTAGCAGCATGAACCATTTGTCTACCAGCAGGATCAGTGTTTGAGATAGACTTGTTTGAGACTATTCTGGGTTTTGTTCTATTAACACTAGAACTAGAGTGAAAGTGAGATTTAGGTGTTTGCCTTTTGTGGTTCACTCTATGGTTTTCATACCCAGTTACCCAATGGTTACAGAAAGCTGCAAGATGGTCAAAACTACCACATGTGTAACAAGCTTTGTTATAGAAAGCAAAGTCATCACCTAATTGGTTAGACTTGAGGTTATTCCAATTCCTTTGGTTACCTCTGGGCTTGTTGGTGGTTCTATATTGTTCACAATATCTAACTGGTTGCCTAACATGCTCAATGTTTGATTTAGGCTTAACAGTATTGTGTTTGACTATCTTAGGAACACTTGTTCCTACTTTCTTAACCACTTCAGGTTTAGACATAACCTGTTCTTCTTCATCACTATCAGTTGTGCAATCCTCAACAACTATAGCATCTAATTTCTTAACAAATGACACCTTGTCCTGATAAAGTAAAGTTTTATCTAAACTTTTACTTACTTTTTCTACCTTAAGACTCTCAGTAGTCTTAGAACCATATTCCATTATTGGTTCTTGAAACTCAGGTAAACCTGAATTCCCTAGGTCAATCCCTGAGGGTTTTGGGATGCCTCTATAAGGAGGTGGGACACTCTTATATCCTACTCCTGACTTAGCTCTATTAATCACCTGACATTCTACTATGTTGTGCACACCTCTAGAAGCATGTTCTAGTGCCTGTGTAGTCAAGTGAATATTTTCATTTTCCTTTTTGACCCTATCAAAAGCTTCTCTCAAAAGCTTAATTTCAGCATCTCTAAAGAATATGTCCTGTCTTAGGAGAGCTTTGTCATCAGAAAAAGCTAATTCATTTTCTTTATAGTGTGTGATTTGTTTCTCTAAAGTCTCTAATCCACACTTATAGTTTATAAAGTTTTGAAAAGTGCTGTTTAGCTCTTTCTTTTGATCATCATATTGTTTGATTAAAACCTGTAGAGCATTAAGAGCAGTGCAAGTATTTGAACAAGCTTTATGATTTTGTACCTCAGTAGCAGAGAAAGCCATAAGTGCCATCTGAGCAGGAGTTTCTTCTTCATCTGCCATGAAGCTCCAATCAAAACCTAAGCCATCAATAGCTACCATAGCTTTTGGCTCAATAACCTCCTCTGTTTTGGATTCGCTTCCAAAACCTCTATTCTTACTATCTTGCTGCCTTGGTCTTCTGCACTCTCTTGAGAAATGACCCATCATGTGGCAGTTATAGCACTCTATCTTTTACTTATCAAAACCAGCAGCATCAGTGTTGCTGATTATGAGCTTCTTCCCCGTCTTGTGATAGAAGTTCTTGGCTCTCATGCTAAGAAGAGAAATTTTCCATTTTAGATCCATTTCCTCCAGATCAACTTCATGGATCTCTTGGAGGTCTTCATAGGAGAGCATGGACCCATTGTTTTGACTTGTAAGAAAGGCACAACAAGTCTTTTCATCCAAAATACTTATGGTACTGCTTGATGAACTAGCAGCACCAACATCATCAACAACTTTCACCTCTTCACTTGATTTTGAGGTACTAGGAGTTGACATAAATGCCTTGTTCCCAGTATTAGAACTAGTACCTCCATTTTTCTTCAAATCTTGCTCCACAATCTTGAAGTTGCTATACAAGTCCATCAGTTCCATGGTGTCTAGGTCTGGCTTGTTCTTCCAGACAACCACATGCATAGCCCACTCTTCTGGTAAGCTTCTCAGAAATTTTGAGTTCAAATCTTCTTGAGGCATTTCAATCCCATGAATAGCAATTTGGCTCACAATATTCTGAAGCCTATTAAACATGTGGTCAAGAAATTCATTGTATGTAGAGGAGAAGTTTTCAAACTGCTGCTTGAGCAGTGTCTTGTGGGTTTTCTTGGTGGCTTCATTTCCACCATATCTGGCAATAATAGCTTCAAATAATGACTTGGCATCTTTGAACTTGCTGAAGTTTAGAAGTTGATCATTGGGAATGGTCATCATCATCATGCTTCTTGCCTTTAAGTCATTTTTCTTCTTTATTCTATCTTCTGCAGATGTTGGCTTTGTCTGCAGAGTTGACACCACTTTGCCTTCCACTGTTGATGTAGTGGTGGTAGGCTGGTAAGAGTCTCTATCTTCAATGATTTCCCAAAGTGCATAATCTTGCACTTGGAAATATTGCTCTATCCTCAGCCTCCACATCTCAAACTCATTCTGTTTGAGCATGGGAATCTTTGCAGCAACATTTGTCTGAATAGATTCAACGTCCATTTCTTCTTCTTCTTCTTCTAAATCAAATTTCAACCTGAGCTCTGATACCACTTGTTGGGATTCGACACACGGTTAAGGTGGTTAAACCTTTTGTTCTTTGTGTGTATGATATATTGAGTTAATATGATTAAGTATGCGGAATCTACTTAATCACACTTAGAAGGTTATTTGTGTTATGGAAATGGAACGGTTGTGATTGTTATATGACAATGAACAATGAAAGATTAACACCAAACGATTCAATATTATTAATGATAATAATACGAGTGATCTTGAGTTATCACTAGGGTTACAACCTTGAATCTTAAGTTTCTATGTTCTTGATATTGTGGTGTTTGTTCTAGTTCTAACAGTTATGAAAGTTCTAAGTATTCACAATATCAACCAACTTATCGACACATAATATCGAGTCTAAGATCTTCTTTTATAGTCCAAGAAGATCTTTACAATATTGCTTAAAGTCTAGTCGAACTACTTGCTAATTTATCTTGAGTGTGTCAGTACATAAGATACAACACGTATCTATGCACACAACTTGTTAACTAAGCACATGGGGCAAGATATTATCTACCGTGTATAATTGACTTTAGTGTACAAATATCTTTTCCATACTTATCCATCTAGCAGCAGAAAGCTTATAGCAGCAGCAATAAGTTAACGCTAGCAGCAGGAATGAGATAATGCTAGCAGCAGGAACAGATGCACTAGCAGCAACATCAACCAGCAGCATTATCATTAGTAGAAACAATACACTACCAGCAGGAACACACTTGTAGTATTTCTCGATTCTTGAACTTCAAAATATTTAATTCCCAACACAGCATATGAAAAATATTTTTTCTTCCAATCTTATACTCTATTCTTCACCTTATCAACAAGCTCTTTACATTCTCTTGTTCCCAACTTCTTAGTGATCAAAGGCACTCCCAAATATTTCATTAGCAGCTTTCCAACTTTGCAAGGAAGGATTTCAAGAATATCTCTGACTACCTCATCTTTCACATTGCCAAAGAATACAATGCTTTTGGAAATATTTGGAAGTAGTCCTGACATGTTGCTGAATTCCAACAAAGTTTCCTTGATAACAGACACAGATTCTACATCTCCATTGCATACTACAAGCAGGTCATCTGCAAATCATAGGTGTGTTAGCTTTAGTTCTTTACAGCCTGCATGGTAATTGAAATTGCCATTTAGTTGAGTATTTTTGGTCATTAGCAAAGTGAACACCTCCATGACAAGAGTAAATAGGAAATGTTATACTGGATCACCCGGCCATAGTCCCCTCCCACTTGTGAAGTTGCCTCTTCTTTCACCATTAATACATATTGTAAATTTTGTAGTAGTAACACACACCATAATCCATTTGACCATATTTTCATGAAAACGAAATTGCACCAAAATTTGTTCAAGGAATCTCCCGTCTACTGTGTCATAAGCTTTGGCCAAATCAATCTTCATACAACATCTTCTAGGACCACTCTTTCTATCATATCATTTTAGAATTTCTTGAGGTAATCAATATATTGTCTTGAATAGCTCTTCCTTTGACAAATGCACTTTGGTTCAAATTCACCAATTTTTGAAGTCCAAACTTAATTCTCTTAGTAAGAATCTTACTTACACATTTATAATCACATTGCAGCATGCAATGGGATTGAAATCAGAGACCTTGTTGGAGTTATCGATTTTGGGTACCATGGACAACAGAGTAACATTTACTTCTCCCAGTAATTTCCATGTTCTAAAAAATTCTTTCACAGCCATGCCTTTTTGTAGAATTTGAAGTATAACCATCAGGGCATGGAGCCTTGTTTCCATCAATGTCAAACATAGCCATTTGTACTTCTTTATCTGTGACATCTCTAATCATCAAAGCTGCTTCTTCAGTGCTAAGCTTAGTACCAAATACTCCATTAAACTTCCATTCCACATCATTTTATTCCTAGCCCCAAGAAAACTTTGAAAATGCTTTACAAACTGATCTTCCATTGACTTCCCCTCATACCTATTCCCACTTTCATCACATATACTCAAAATTATACTAGATTGTCTTCTACTTTTTAATAATTTATGAAATAAGCATTATTCCTATCCCCTTTGCTCATCCAGTCCACTTTAGCCTTCTGAAAAAGAAATTCCTCTTCATCATTGACAGCATCATTATACTCATTCAGGGCATCAATTTCACACTTCTTGAGAGCTTCACAGTGAGGATTGGTATCAAGTGCCTTTTGAGAAGTCTTCAATCTATCTCTGCATACTTTGACTCTTTCAAAAAGATTTCCAATCTTCCAATTTAGCTTATTCATCTTACTCTTCAACTGTTTCATTTTCTTCACTAAGCAACACATTTTGCACCCCTTAATCTCATAATTCCACTCACTAGACACAGTTGGAAAAAATTCCTCTTTATTGTCAATATAGTTGGCAAATCTGAAAGGCTTAATTTTCTTGTCAAAACACTGTGGAAATTTCACCTGTTAATACAAATATCGTCCTAAAAACGTTATTTATATTTTACGATCTTTGCTTTATTTTGTTAATGACAATTATAAGGTTTATCTTTAGCAAAGCATAAGTATATGTTAAAGTCTTTTACATTTTAGTAACAAGTTTTTTAAAACACATTTATATATCACATGATCACTAGGAATTAGACATTACATATATATATATACCATTACATGTTTATTTTTATTTCTTAAAAATAGAAATAAACATGACATCATGGCATACCTCATTAGGAAATCTTAGTTGACTTTACAATATATTTTGGAAAGATCTTGAAGCAAAGGAGTTGACTTTGTAAGATCTTGACAAGACTTGACAAAATATGGAAAGATTTGTGAAGTTCTTAGCTGGCATGTTCCTGCGGAACCAAACCAGTACAAGGGCAGAACCAATTATTTGGGTCCGCCAAATCTGTGGTTTGTCTGCTCAGTTTTGCCTATAAATAGCAAGCTGATCATTCAAGCACACTTATCACTTATATAGCTTAAATTACATATTCATTCATTTATACAATACTAACCCATTCATTCATTCATTTCATTCTTAGTGATCTTTCTTTTGTAGCAAAGAGATCAAGCATCAAGGATCAACAAATCTGTTGCAATCATGTTAGTGTAGTTACTGTGTGATTTGTTAGTAGTTCACACATCATTGTTATACCATTCATTCAGTAGTGATCGATTAGTGTTTTAGTCCTCAAAACACATAGAGTGTCGGGAGTGGTTGAACCCTTGTAAAGAACTCGACATCTAGCTTAGTGTCGGAAATTATATAGGCGACGTCAGGTTGGTTCTACCTTGAACTAGAACCCGGTATTTAGCTTAGTACCGGAAAAAGGTGTAAGCGACGTGTGTAAAGGTTTTCTCCGCCGAGAAGGGAGCTTGTTTCTTAGTGAAGAAAAACTCTCGAGTTAGAGGCTCGAGGAGTGGAGTAGGGCAAGGAAAAGAGTCCTTGTAGCCGAACCACTATAAATCTCCGTGTTGTGGTTTGATTGTTCTTTTCCTTACTTGCATTACTTATATTGTTTATTTATGTGCATTAACTTGAAATCACGTTAAGTCTCAAAGCGAATTAAATTTAAAAACGGTAAAACTATTCAACCCCCCTTCTAGTTTTCCACGTCACCTTTACTAGACTATGATAAAAAACAAGGTATGGCAAGAATTCAACAACAACATTAGGGAACAAATCAAGAAAATCCTCATTAACCATGGCCCTGTCAAGTTTCTTAAGAATACTGTTGGGTGGATTGAGAGGTAATTTGATTCATGTGTAGAATAGTCCTGTGCTGCATAGATCCTCCAATTCAGCTTCATTAACACAATCAATCAAGTCTTGCATATCATATGTAATCAATGAACCACTAGCAAAATGCTCCATAGTCTTTATTGTAGTATTCAAAGTCACCCATAACTAAGCTTGCAAAAATCGCGAATTGGTAGTCGGGCGGTCGACCCCCTTGTAGCTTGTAATCGGTATAGGCGGGATTAATCGGTGGTTAATCGAATTGGTATTTTTGGCAAGTTTTGGGTATTTTCGGCGAGTTTTGGATATTCTCTACAAGATTTTCCTTAAAAAAAACATCTTGATATAGATATAAACAGCAACTATAAGTGATTACATTTGTTCAAGGTTGTAAAAATCGCGAATCAGTGATTAATCGAATTGGCATTTCTGGCAAGTTTTAGGAACTTTCGGTGAGTTTTGGGTATTCCCGGTAGGATTTTCCTTAAAAAACATTTTGTAATAGATATAAAAGCGACTATAAGTGATTTAAACTAGTTTACGATGAGTTTTGGGTAATTCCGGCGATATTTGCAAGTTTCTAGCAAGTTTGACCATCGTTGATCGCAGTTGACCATGGTTGACTGATTTACACAAATCGGCAAGTTTGGTGGCCCAGTAGCGCATAGGCGGTGATTAATCGGCCTTGTAAGCTTTTTTTTGCAACACTGCCCATAACCAACCATGGCCATCCAGTAGTGATAGTTTTTGCTCTTCTTAACTCCATCCATGCCTCTTTTCTTTCTCTTCCTGTATTTGCAGCATACACAAAACTGCAGTATAGTTTGACTTTATTTGGAATGGTCTCTATCATAGATAGCATTGTTTGCTTAGAGCTATGTAGAACGATCAAATTTACTACTGCATTATTCCAACCTACCAATATTCTACAACCATTCATACTATGATTTACATTAGAAACCCAACTCCAATTCCTAAAGGCTTGGTCACAGACTTTTGGTAATTTGTGAGGTTTAACATGAGTCTCTAAAATAGCACAAACCTGAATACTATCTTCCAAAATCATTCTAGTAACTTCTTTTTTGTTTTTTCAGCTTATTCATACTCCTAATATTCCATTAAACTATATTGAAATCCATAGAAAACAAAAATAAAACTCCTAACTACCATATTCTAACAAAAGACTTAATTCAAAACAGACTTACTTAACCCCATGACAGTGTCAGCATCCATGGTTTGAGCTAATGCATTCCTATTTTCCAATACTTCCTCCTGATTCTTACTTGCCTCTTCCTATTCTTTGAGCCTGTCTACCTCCCATTGGTCTTTGAAATACCTAATCATGTCTTGTGTCCAATTGCTTGACTCAATACAGTTTGGGTGAACTTTCTTATTCAAAAAACCATCTACTACCACTCTACTCTTAAGTATCCTCAACTCATTATCATCATTCTCCATAACACCATTTAGGACTTCAAACTGATTACCACTTTTTATTGGCTCTGTAGTACCCTTGGCATTAGTCTTACTTCCTAACGTTGCATCTTGATCTTTACCTTTACTATTCTTCTTTGTACTTGTATCATTCTTCATTGTTTCAGCACCCACATTCTTTTCTCTATATTCATGCCTATAGTTATTCCTTTTGTTTTGCCTATACTTCCTCTGCTATTGCCAATTCCCATTCTTGTCCTGTCTTTCTTCACTATCCTTAGCAGCTTTAGATTCATTCAGTTTCTTTAACCTTTCTTCTTCATCAGATTTGGCTTTAATATCCTCCACTATTCTAGGCCTAATACTACATTTCTCAAAGCTATGTCCAAACACCTTATACAGAGTGCAGCTATTAGGCTTCCAGTCATACATCACATTGACCATTTTAGTACCCTTAACCTTCTTCTCATTATCAGTATACTCAATCTTAATCTCGGTTTTTATCACTTTACTAGCTTCAAATTCCACCAGTACCCTAGCATAATCAGACCTTCCAACCCCATTTTGACACATTCTAGCTGTCATTTCATCCATCATTAGAGGCCTACCTAAACCACTAGCTAGTGCACAAATGGCTTCCATACTCTATGCCTCCATTGGAATATTCAGTAACTTTACCCAAACAGCCAATTTAGCAGGTTCAACCTTCTTCATACCTATCTCAGGGTTCCATTTCATCATAAACAGTGGCCTATTGTTCACCATCCAGGGTCCTTTTGCTAACATTGATTGCATACCTTCAATATCTTTGAATTTGAACAAATTTATACCACTATCATTCACTATGACTTCCTTGAATCCAAATTTGCCCCACATTCTTCTGATATGGTATCTTAATTCACTAAACCTCATATTTTGTCCCACAAAATAACCACACAAGGTAGATTGCCATTTAACACACCCTTTTTGGACAATATAATCATCAAACAAAACTGTTTCAATACCATCCTCATTGATCCTTGGGGCAATGTAAATCAAGTGATTATCAATACTAACATCATTCCCCTTAACCACATTAACATAAGGGCTTTTATTTTCAACAGTTGCATTAACATTATTTTCCTTATTTTTATCAACATTTTCCATGTTATTCTGTTCAGTATTAGTAATTCCTTCATTATTGTTATCAACAATTATATTAGCGGTTGGAGTAACACTTACATCACTATTCACAGCACTCCCACCATTACTTTCCATCTATGTACTCCTAGCCTCCTCAGATTCCACAAAATCCCTCGATTCAACACTTTCCTGACTTAGAATCACTGGATCCGCCTTTTTACCCTCAACTTCCTTATCAACACCATTATTGCTTCCATTACTAACCTTTATAGCTCTTTTCCCAGAATTAACATCATAATTCTCATACATCTTAGGAATCCTAACATTACGTTTCAAACCATGCCTATTGGATGACATTATTGCAAATTCAACACAAAGAATGACTTAAACGGTGAGAAAGAACGCTAAGAATACTAGTAAACAAAAGAGGCAATACTAATAAGTAGAAGTTAAGAAATTCAATTTTGGCGCTAAAATTGAATTTCAAAATAAATGGATGAAAATTGGGAAAAATAGTACAGGGTTGATCGGAATAACAAGCTGATTTGATCTATCGAATTGGATTTGAAAAATGGTGAGTAAATCGAAAGGAAATGAAGCTTTATTGAGTTTTAATGGCGGATGATTTTAGCGGGAAAGTTGTTGGGTTTGTTAGAGGAGAGAAAAAAAAAAATTTAATTACATCGTTGTAAGAAAGGAACCATTTGTCACATGATCTAAGACTATGTTGAAGTTGTTATAATGTATATAACTAGTTTTTGCCGACAGAAAAATTATTCAATTATTAGCAGATAGTCATTTTTTAACTCAGCATCGACAAAAAATGACAAGTGTGTCGAACTGGCTAAAAGAAGGACCTTCATGAAATCGAGTGGAGTCAATTACACTCAAATATGTTGTCTGTGATTGAAGGGGCATTATCAACAAAAGAAAATGTATTTCAAACTCGATTATAACGTGTGATATATAATTTTTGGTTACTCAATAGTCAAGAGTGAATCAATAGTTCAAGGCCTTGCCATCCTATTTGTTGTGCAATATATTCGTGTTAAATAGATGGAAGTGGAAAGTAGAAACAACAAATCAGAGTGGCGCAGTGGAAGCGTGGTGGGCCCATAAGAGCACCCGGTATGGGCTCTTCGTGGCTCGCCGCCATACCCCAACCCCTGCTCGTGGCTCGCCGTCCAAACCCTCCTCGTCTGCACGAGGAGGTAACTTCTGACATTTCGACCCTTTTTTGTTTTTTTGCTTCCTTGCCTTTTTTTTTTAAAGTTTTGTAAATGGTTTTGTAAAGTTTTTATAAAACTTGTAAGAACTTTTTGGTTTTTTTTTTTGGTTTTTTCAGTTTTCCGACAAGTGTGTGACTGGGTGTACACATGAAGAAGAAGAAGACTTTATTTGTTGGGCCGAATGTTTTTGCAATTGTGTTGTGTTGGGCCAAAATGGAAGTGGGCCAAATGTTTTTTATTTTTATTATTATTTTTTTTTTCAGTTTTCCTTCTTTTTCTTAGAATTTTTTTTTTTAAAAAAATTGTTATTCGTATTATTTGTATTATTTGTTGTAATGTATTTTTATTTTTATGAAATGAATTTAGTTTATTTGGGTATTTGAATTAAATAAAAAAAAAAAGAATAGTGGTGGGGCTCGAATGAGGAGTTTGTGATATGTTATGGTAAAGGGGTTGTAAGTTGTGGTGTTTTGTGGTGACGTGGCACCCCATAGGGCCCGAATGAGGAGAAAAAACTCCTCACCACACCTGTTGCTCTAACCCACACGTCCCTTATCGTAACCTGGCTCTGATATAATTTAGAGTGGCTTCCGATATTTTTAACTTTTTTTTATCCAAATCATACGCTGTCGTTTTAAGTTTTTACTAGATGTAGCCTTTTTCCCTCATGCATACAGTGAAGTTTCATTGATAGTATATAGTCTTTGCTTCATATTTATTAATCAGTATTTTCGAATAACAATTTTACAAAAGATTATTTGGAATAAAATAGTCGCAAAAACATATCTGGATATGAAACTTTTGCTCTCTAATTCTTATTTGAAATTTAAAAGCAATGAAACACTTCCGATTCAAAACGGTGTAGTAATCACCTGCATAGTCAAAGAACAAGAGCATGAATTATTAAAAAAAATGGAGTGGACATTATAACCATCATATTATGAAGATTGATATTTTCTTAATGATTCTTTTGTTGTTAAGATGTAGCTTTTACCCCTATTTTTTTGTTAATCTTTGATTAAGATTCTGATTGCTTGCTATTTATCTACTTTATTAGAGTGCTATTTAAGGGAACAAACTACGGAGTATTATATTATGAAGATTTGCTTTGTATTACGTTAATTTATTAAAGTTTGTTTTCTACTTGTATATTGAGTTTTAGTTGTTTACAAAGAGTTGATCAACAACTTTTCTTTTAAAAGCTCATAGAATAACACTATTTAATAATAATAGATTGCTCGCCGTATAAGTACTTTTGGACTATAACATTTTTGGTAGTATTGATGAACATTTTTACATGTATCGAAATTTTGCACATCGAAAGGGCCTAGTTTTTGTTATCGCCCATGACAACCAAAATCCACGGGGAGACCCTAATAATCTATATATCGGGTCCTATATATTATCGAAATGTACATGTAGCGTTGATACGTGAATGAGTTTGTTAATATATAGAATTGATTAAATATCCTCTTTGAAGCATCGAAGAACCATATCTAGTTCTTTGTTAGTATCTTGCATATCATAGTATTGTTTTTATCATCAAATCATAAAAGTTTCAATTCGTGACTTGATTTATGACTCGATAGCAAGAGCCACAATGTAAATTGTACGTATAAAACAAAAGGAATACACGCAAGATTGTGTGAGATACGTAAGGTATGTTTAAGTAACTGCCGCTCTCCGGAACTAGAGATGTAAGCTATGTTTAGCGCGGAGTTTTTTTTTTGAGATTTTTGAAGCGATGAGCGGTGAGAAATGAGCTTTTTGATTTTTAGTGTTCGTTTGGCGAAAGAGCGGTGAGCTTTGTTATTTTTTAGGAATACTCATTTTTTCAATGCTTATTTAAGAAGCGGTGAGTTGTGGCTACTGCTCACTGCTACTTTTAACAAACACACCCGTAGTTGTAGATGAAGATGAAGTGAAAGTTAAAAAACGTAGATTATTTTTATATGCTACATGAAGTAGCATTTAATTTTAGGAGATTATAAAAGATTTTTTTTTTTTTTATTTTATTTTATTTTTTTTGAAAAGCACATAGATATAAAAAAAACTCCCGAAAGAAAAGCCCAATGGCATACACCAACAAAAACACCAGGGCCATCAAGCTGAGGACCAATACAAGCTATCAAAGGAAAACAAAGATGGTGGAGAAAAGATGGCCCATCTCTAAACCAATATTAGAAGGCTTTGACACCCAAACACGCCAGTTTATGACTTTCTTTTCCTTACGCCATCTGTTGGAAAGCCATAAGAAGGACGAAGATTGAACCCGTGGAAAGATATCGACCTTTAGCTCCTCTTGTCTTTCTTCAATCTTAGAATGGACCACCTTATTTCTCCAAGCTCATATATGCCATAACACGCTATAACATACACCATTAAAGATAGTTTTTCCATAGCCGGGAAAGTTATTCCCTAGGGATCCTGATACTAAATCCATAATTGATAGGTTTGAAGGAACACATACACCCCACCAGCTCAGGCATTTTCGCCATATAACTAGAGATTTTGAACATGAGATAAAAAGGTGCTCTCTAGTCTCAGGATGATCACCACATAAAGATAATTTTTTAAAAATCTCTTGTTGGGATCGCTCCTAAAATGTAAATGGAACGACATTTACGGGATTACATTAGTTATATTGTAAGCCACATACGCAGGTACTAAAAGCGTTAATATTGTAAAGTGGTGCATATGTTAGGCTATATATGCCCCTCCATACTTTCATGGAGGGGTGATTCTAAGTGTGTGTAACTTATCCTTTTCATTATTTTCAATAAAACACACATAGTTTTCCATTCTCTCTCTACTTTCTCTCACTACAATGACTAACTGTTGGTTTGATCTTCCCTGACCTCCCGAATTACAATATCAACCTAAAACACGATCCATCAAGTGGCATCAGAGCCTCATTATTATTATTGGTTGATTTGTGGTCCAATCTTGTCAAAAACGTCATATTTTAAATCTGTTATAACAAGTTTTTATAGTTTTTACATATCTAATGTTTTAACAGTTTTTAAGAGATCAGATCTGGTGGTTTATGGTCAAAAAACGTGCCCTTAATCGGGTTTTTTATAGGTCGGAAATACTGGGTTTTTTCTGGGTAACTGTTGAAGATCTTCGAGTAAGGATGAAGATCTGGGTTAAATTTTTGAAGATCTCCGAGTAAGACCTTAAGGTTTTCCGAGTAACCTTAAATTTTTCGAGTAAGTAACTGTATGTTTCGAGTAAGAAAAAGGTTTGTATACACTTTCCGAGTTAGGAAATTAGATCTTTCGAGTAATATCTTTCCGACTAAGGGACATATACCTTCTATGCTTTAATCCTTCGAGTAAGGATTTAATATGTGAAACTTTTCGAGTAAGGAATTAAAAAAATCTTCGAGTAAGGAACTATTAACTCTTCGAGTAAGGAAACCTATTGACTCTTCGAGTAAGGAACTTGACTCTCCGAGTAACCCTTTCTGATCTGAGTTGACCCAATCCGAGTTCACTAGTACAGATTTGGCCTACGATCACACATGTGGTATTTTGAACGACCACACAATAACTTATTTGTGTTACTAAATGTACCAGAATAAAATAAACAGCCACACTTGATCTGACTTGTGTGACCATTTCGGAATTACATCTGAGGCTACAGACACACATTTGAATATTTTCGTGACTATACATATCTGGTAAAAAATTTTTTTTAATTTTTTAGTCACTTATAATTTGGGACGTGTGACGGATACAAATAAGGTTGAAACATTAGTCACACTATATATATACATATGTGACAAATATATGTCACGCAATTGAAAAGTGTGACCAAAATCCATATATGGTCACACGAAGTAATTGTGTATGTGGCTAAATCATATACTCAAGTTTGTTACACATTATTTAAACGTGACTGCTAGTTTTTGTTGAAAATTTAGCCACATATGAATTTGAAATGTGTGACAACTGAAAAGTAAGTTTGAAGCATTAGTCACGATATGCATTTAAAAGTGACAAATATATGTCACACACTTGATCAGTGTGACCAAATGTCATATATGGTCACACTAAACCATAGGCATACATGATTAAGTGTGACCAAAATTCGATACAAATCGTCACGTAAGTTAATATGTGTGTCTAAATTTAAGTGTGTGTTTGCCTGCCAATTCCTAATGTGTATGGTCACATTTAATTGTAGCACAATCATGTGACTATAGGCTATACAATAGTCACACCATACCACAAATATGCATCTAAATTATGTTTATGGCCACATTATAAGGGTATTATATGTGACCAATACATTCAAAATAGTCACACTGTGAAATATTCATGTGACTATTATGTATAGCAAAATGTGAACTCAGTTATCATTAACCTTGATATTAGTCACATTGAGTGTTTGTGTGACTAAATTCAAGATGTTACATATTGTCACATCAAGTATTCAAGATGTGATTATTGATGATGAAGTAATAACTATACATTCTAGCAGTAATAAGTATACATTCTAGCAGTAATAACTGTACATGTTTATCTCATAAGCAGTAATAACTATACATGTTTATAAGTCAAAATGGGTTATTCCAAACACTCCACAATGTGTTTTTCAACTATACATGTTTATCTCATAAGCAGTAATAACTATACATTCTAGCAGTCTTAACTCTAACTCTAGCAGTCTTAATTCTATTTCTTGTCCTTGGGTCCTAGATACTCTCCCATCTTCCTGAGCAGTTCATATACCATGTCATCATAAGTAAGCTGAAGCTTGAGTATTTTCTTCCCACGCAACATCTGATGTAGAATGTCTTTGTGAAACTTTAAAGGGTAATCCTTTTCTACAAGCATGTAGATCACTAACTCATTTACAGTTAAAGCATGTACTCCACATCGTTGAAAAATTTTCCATTCTTTAACAGTATTGTGCTTTAGTCTTCTCCAACATTCATCCTCATGATTTGGTTCAAACATTACCTTCAAGTAATTCCAGTCTTCTCTATCATAAGCTTGTTCTGGTGTCTTATTACCAAATCTTTGTTTGAGTAATTTCCATAGAGCTATCATATCTCGTCTATCAATATTATGAACCATGTGAAGAAAGCTTACAAACCTTCTAGAAGAACCATCATGCCTCTTAATATCGTAATAAACTGTTTCCTCATGAGATCCAGACTTATAATCAACAATGGGTTGTTTGACACTTAAAAGTTGTGCATCCATGGCTTCTCTTATAGAGACAACTGCAAGTTCAGTGTGAGCTTGCATTTGTTCTTTAGCAACAGCTTGCTCAGTTTGTTCTTGTTTTCTCTTTTTACTGCTTTCTCTTTCCAACTGTTCACCTGCTCTCTTTGAACTTGTTTTCTCTTTTTTCTTTTCTTTACTGCCCTTCACCACCTCAGCATTCAAGAAGCGTTCATTGTTTCTCTTGGCTATTGCATATAATTCTTCAATTCTTTTATCATTCAAGAATTTCAAATCCTTTAGTTTCCAACTGGCCACATTCTTCAAATACCTGCACATGATATCTCTTCTTTGTTTTGGAGTGGGTGGCTTGTTCTTCTTAGCTGCATATCTTTGTGCTGCATACAACTTCTTTTTTGCATCAAAAAATTCTTTCAGCATCCTGGCTTTTTCATCTACTGAGTACTTATCTTGCTCTTCTTTATGTAATTTCTTAGCAAGCTCAGAATCAGCTTCAACCTGCGCCCTTTCCTCATCCCATGAAGCTATTAACTCTTCATCCTTTTCTTCTTGTATTCTTTTTTGTTCCAAAATTCTCTGATGTTCTGCTTCATACTTTTGTGCTAATTTCTTATCAACTTCAGCATCAACTTTTAATTGCTCTTCTTTTGATAATGGTTTCTCCACAGGCTCTTCAGTAAGAATCCTTTTACCTTTGCCTTATACCTGTGGAGTTGATTGTTTAGCTTTTGGAGAGGAAGATGGCTCTTGTATCACAACACCTTTGGTTACTGATTTTGCTGTCTTCAGCTCAGCAAGTACACTAACAGCAGTTGCAAAAACCTCTGATGTAGCAGTACTAGCTTTTGTAGTACCAGCTGTAACTGGCTCACTAGCACTATCAGCAGTTGTAACCTTGCCCAGACGATGATCAATCACCACTTGATTCCCTTGGTTATCAGCAACTAAAAATTCCATTGGATCACTCTCTTCACCAATACTTTCACCCTTTTATCCTTCCCTTGAAACTTTGCCTTCATTCCCCCCCCCCCCCCCCCCCCGTGTTTGGGAGCATCCTTAGAAGCTTCAGAAGATTTAACCTTGTGTTTGGGAATTCTTGATCCTTTGACTCCTTCTAAATACCTAACCCTTCTCTTCAAAGCCTTTATCTCCCCACCTTGAGCTTTGATGACTCCATCTTGAGAAGCAGCTGTTTTTTGCAGATCAACAATTTGTGCAGACAGCTTGGCACAAGGTATCCTTCAATTCTTCAAAAGTTGCATACTATCCTCACCACGTCGGCTTGTGTTACCTAGCCCGAGAGGTGGATCATTGGAAAAGTTAAGTTCAGTCTCACCCCTAGGATGAACATCTAAACCCCCCCCCATTGTTTCCATGTGACTGGGTCCTTCACCTGAATCAGTTCCATGTGATCTGACTCATTAGAAGTTGTCTTGGTTTGGGTCTTAATGATGTTACACTGTCCTGTGCTGCTGCTAAGCTAGACACAGTAGTGGCAAGCCCTTGCCAACATGTCACTCCCCCCCCCCAGTGACAGCCTCATCTGCAACAGTTGGTATAGAACCACTAGCCTGAGGTAGCCAGTGTTCTTGGTGTTAGTCCTACGTTTATAGGTCGTTTTGTTGTTGTTTAGATGATGTAGCCAAAAGTGTGGGTGTATGATGGGTACTCAGCTGGGATTGTTGAACCTTCACCCATTTGGGTTTGGGCTAGTGCCAACATTGTTGGAAACAAAGGTGTCACTGTCCCTGAAAAACCTTTTCCAACCCTCCTCATATTAGCAAAAACCTTTTTGGTAAGGCAGGGAGTGGAATAAAAATTTTGTGACTTTTCTTATTTTTAAATTGGTTGTCCAAAAAGAGTTGCAAAAACCTTGGATATAGAAAATATTTAGCCGAAGAACTATCCAAGTTCTTAACCATACTAGCAAAAATTAATTTTGAAAAATTAAATCTTTGGAGTATTTTCAGCCAAACAAATTATAGCAGAAGCTAAATTACTGCTAAATTCATTCCACGCAGTGGTCTTTGGACTTAGACACACTAAGACAGTATGAATTAAGAATTTCCACTGAGGAGAAAAATTACCTTTATAAAAATTTAAACCATCTGATTTTCTCTCATAGCCCATCAGTGAAAGTTTTTCAAATATTGTAGTATTTGGAAGATTTTCAACTCCGTTAGCATCATCTAGGAGAAATCTCTTCGAATAGACGCCTCTGTAATGATAATCCTCTGCCCATCTACAAGGTCATGGATTTGTGCTTCCCCATTAATAGTTTTGACCTTAGCAGACGACCAAAACTGGATAATGTTAGAAGTATATGTAGTAGGTTTTACTGTTAATGCAAACTTAATATAGCTTGCATTAAGGAAATCAATGATCTCAGTAAAATCTACAGACTCATTGGATTTTTCTAAAAAGGAAACATTATTATGAGGTTCGGTAAAAGTTAGGTTCGGCATTATAATTTGATTTGGGGGTTTTGCAATATGACGATTAAAATTCGTTTAGGCCGTGGAAGAGAGAGAGAGTAATGTGTGCGTGAATATGATTGTGTGCCACAATTGGGGATTTATACCCTTTAAGTAAAAAGTGACACAAACGTACCCTGCACTCCCAACCAGTACTAACGGATACCCAGCAGTACAAAGTTTTCGCTACCAGTATAATTTTTTGCCTAGCAGTACAAACGTACCCTGCACTCCCAACCAGTACTAACCAAACACCCCTTTAACATCAGGGAAAACACAGGTATCATAAACTAATAATAATAACTGCATTCAAATATCATAAACTTGTATGAATTGGAAAAGTTAAGTCATATATTAAACCAAGTCAAAATAAGTTTACATTTACATAGGGAAAATATATAAACAAAAGATACATTAAGAAATAAATAAACTATCTTGAATAGTTTTGTAAACATCAACTATTTTCTCTCTTGTTTCTTCTATTACTTTGTTCCTATCATCAACTTTCTTCTGATGCTCCTCAATGATCTCTAAATCTTTCTTGTTCCTTTCTTCCAGCATCTTTATACGCTTGTTGTAATATTCTATCAATGTGTTTTCAGTACCATACTGGCCTTTATTACATTTCTCCTAAATTTCTTGGGATATGCCAAATTTTTTATATTTACCAGGGATTGGAGGAGGAGAATCATCCATTGGGCGTTTGTTTTTGTTTGAAACAGGAGTTGAAGAGGATTCAGCCATTTAAATTTGAAATATAATATCTAATGAAAATATCAAAGGAGTTGTATATGAACGGTTGATTATGAACGGTTTTCCATGTCGATAGGTATAAATAGGCTGGAGAGGTATACGAACGGTTCTCAATACTTTAGGCGGGAAGAGGGACCATGGAAATGCGCCAAAAGTAAACAGATGGATAATATTGGTCCGATTTGGTTTGTGTTTGGTTTGGATTGACTAGTGTAGTTGATTTGGAAGTGTGTTTGGTGTTGGATTGACTAATTGACTTTTTGATTAGGGTAATTGATATTTTCTATATTAATGATATTTTCTGTATTAATGATATTAAATCTGATTAGGGTTTGACTCGACAAAATGAAACCGAGGGAATGTTTGGAATGATTCGGGATCAGGTTCATTATTATTGACTCGAGGGAAGTGTGTGCATTAAGGTTGCGTTAACGCACCTGCGTTAACCCCTTAACGCCACTTTACGGTGAGCTATAATAAAAAAAATAAAATAATAATAAAAAAAAATCATTTCTACCCCCTCTAGAGTACTATGTATCCATTGTGTTTAAAAAAATTAAAAAAATTTACAAAACACCCCCTTGGTTCTTAAGCGGGATAATCAAATTCAAAAATTCAAAATTCAACTACAAGCGAGATAATATAATTTCAAATTCAAATTTCAGGGTGCCTATATATATACAACACCACTAGAGTATTATTATCACACACACAAGTCACACACAACTCACCGGTTGTGGAACAACCTGCAAATCCCTTTGGACTGAGTGAGGATGAACTCCGACTTCTGGGGAGCAAGATGAGGAAGTGAGGAGAGAAATTGGTTTGATATTATGGAAGGAAAGTATTATGATGGGGAGTTTAGGTCCTCTTCGAGTGAGGACGGTTGGGTTTCAGATGATTCATTTTCTTAATTTGTAGTTTTAGTTTCTATTAATCGTACTATGTATTGTGTTTTAAGTTTAATTTTTCTATTAAAGGTGAAAAGGTTAAAGCTGACGTGGCAGTGTGTTAAACTTTAACACTGAGTGACCATTGGTAATGCTCTTAAATTTGGTTAACTACGAAGTAAGGAAATTAGAAGTGTACATGAGACCATGGTTGTCAGGATCCCGATCCTGATCTTAGGATTTACGATTTTACGATACTGCAAAGCAAAAATGATCCGGATCTTACAAAGGATCTTTGAAAGCTTAAGATCTTATAGGATCCCGATCTTTACCATAGGATCTTAAGAACTAATACGATACGATCTAACTTTTCTCGAACCACAAACTAAAAAAGTATGGAATGTATTTTGTAGAATTTAAAAAAAAAAACAACATGTTTATACTCTTTAAAATTTCATAATCATAATTTAAGACAACATTTCTATGAAATATTTACATAATTTGTGTTTATGATATATACTAATTTATAGATTTGTATAATATTACAAAAACTATTAACAAAATGACATTATAGTAGGATCTTAAGATCCAGATCCGATCTTAATTACAAGCTCGATCTTGCAAAGACGAAATCGATCCTAAGTATTTGGATTTATTGGACTATTCGAGACATGCTACCCATAGACTATTCGAGACATGCTACCCGTAGACTATCATCTGAGTCTGGGTAACCATACGAATGAAACTACGATACAAATTAATTGAAGGTATCATCTGAGTCTGGGTAACCATCTTCAATCGAAGAGGAATCAGGTGAGAACCAACCCATTTCCCAGTTTTTCCTACGTTGTTCTTCGTCTCTGGCTTGCTGCTCCAAACGAGCAGCTTCCTCTTCTCGTTCACGTTGTTCCATTTCTAGGAAGACTTCCATATCTTGCTCCATTTGTCTGAGTTGTTCCTCTGTTAAACCAAACGGATTTGGGTCTTGGTCGACAACCGGTGGATTGTGCACCAGTTCATTTTCCGGTGGATTGTTCACCGGTTCATTTTTCGGTTGGAAAACCGGAAAGATATGTTCAGGTGGAATATGGAATTCTTCATGTGGTGGACTTGGAAATTGTTGCGAAAAATCTTGGCGAGGTGGACTTGGAAATTGTTGTGAGAAATCTTTTTTGAAAGACATTTGCAGTTTGGGGAATGATAAATTTAGATCTTGAATATCTATAGCAGTCTGAATGTGTTTGTGTGTGAGATGTATTTGATAGGTATGGGTATTTATAGGCTAGAAATCCACACGTTTTTTAAAATGAGTTTGAATTTGAAACGGATATAAATATATCCCGCCCAAGATTCTTTTATTTTTCAATTTATAAACTGAATTGATAAATTTTAAATATATCCCGCCCTTTGTTTAATTTGAATTTTAAATTTTAAATTTTAAATATCCCGCTCGTTATTAATATGTTGTACTGTTACTTTACGTTTGAATTTGAATAATATTCGTACGGTTACTTTTACTTTCAATTTGATTTTTAAAATAGCCTTCAACGGCTAGTTTAACGGCTAGTTTCCACTATCAAAGCCACTTTCACAACACTTCGTTTTCTCACACAACTTCTTATAAAACTCTCTCGCAAGTATCACTAATTTTAACACAAACACTGTGGCTAACGAATTAACCAGCAGAGGTGCAAAAGGCTATCCTCACCCGATTACGCAACGAACAAGAAAAAGAACTCAAATTGATTAACAATTTGCTAGGTGAGATAACTCGTATTATGATACAGATGCATAATCGTGCTCCAGAGGTCGAAAGGTTGCGTGAGTTGCCTCAAGACCATCCAGCTATCAGGGTCGGTCTAGAAACTCTATTAAGAAATGATGAAACAGATCTGCAACTTCATGTCGCCTTGAAGATGGTTAGGGAACAGGTGTTACAAGTGTGGGAGGAGAAGTCGGATCTTATCGACAATTACAAATCTATATAAAATTTCGTATCGTATTGTGATTTGTATATAATGTTGTGTTTTTTTAATTTTGTTGTATTTTTTTTTATTAAAGCTGAGTTATTGTTGGGAGTGGTTAGATTATTTTCTTTTGTTTTGTCGGTGGATTTTAGCGTGACTTAATCTTAATACTGCCAATTTTGTCCATATAATATTCAACTACGGATAACTGATACCCGCGGGGACTAATAATGTATTAACAATCTCCCCCTTTTTGTTGATGACAAAACATAAGGTGTATTTTTAAGCAAAGGACTAAATAAAGTATAAGACTTTTAAAAATATAGATTAAGTTGGTTTTATGCAAGTTTTAAAAGCTATTTTAAGCATAAACGTATGTACTGTGATGTTTCACAGTAATGAGAACTTAATCCTTTCTCCCCCTTGATGTATACTCCCCTAAATGGAGTGCCAAGGATATGATGTATGATCCTACAAAACAAATGGTTAGAATATGATATGCTCCCCCTTGATGTATACTCCCCATTGCTAGGGTACCAACGTATACATTTCAAGGGTATGAAATGCTATAAAAGAAAAGTTAGTAATGAAAAACTTCAACCAAGAAGCAAAATGCATATGTAATTGGTCAACCAAACAAGAAAGGTCAACCCATTTGACTTTAAAAAGTCAAAATGAAGTGTCTGATCAAAATTAAGTACCTAAGTACATTTGATCAAAGCATTATGTGAAGTTAAAACAACCATACTATGATGTTAGTAATCTAAAATATACTAAATGTTGATCACCCACAAGCATAAAAACATAACATTCATTACTTGGAAAAAATGATGTTACATTTAAACAAAGAAAATAAATCCTAAAAAGAAAAATTCTAAAACAACATTCTAAAAGTTCCTATAAGAGGAAACTAAAGAGCTCCTATTGAGGAGGATGAGAGATTGCATTGAGACGCTCGAGAATGTGGTTCAAGATGAACCTCATTTCATTTTGGAGCTCATGGACTAAAATGTTGGTCCTTTGGGCCAAGTGAGCGGTTCTCTCGCATTGCGAGCAATCATGCCTTGGAAAATCGAGAGGAAGAGTAGGTTCATTGTTTTGTGGTGGTGGTGGTTGTTGGTTGTTTGTTGGTTGAGATGGAGGTGGTGGTTGGTTGTTGGATGGAGGTTGAGGTGGAATGTGTGCCGGAGACACAATGGAAGCTAACAAGGTGGATTGTAAATCCATAGCCTCGTTGAGATGAGAGTCTACCATATTTGAGAAAGCATAGAGACGATCTAGCTCCTCATTGATCTCTTGTTGAGATTGAGGTTGATTAATCCATAATTCCTCTTCAATGGGTTGGAGAGTGGACCTTGGTGAGAGTTGTTGAGATTGCGGTTATGGTGGTGGTGCATCATGGTATAAAGGACCATGGATATCTCGATAAAGAGGATGAAAAAGCATGGGTTCTTGACCTTCAGAGGTCATAGGAGGAGGATTTGTTGACCTTGGTGGAAGGTCCTCCAAATCTTCAAGGTATGGATGAGGTGATGTGGGTGGAGTTCTAAATAATTCTAGAGGCTGAAGTTGTGGTGACTTTGGTAGTGAAGGTGATTTGCTAGGTTGAGTTGGAGCAGGAGGTGGAGTTGTAGCAACAGGTGTAATTGTTGGTGGTGGAGTGGAAATAATGATGTGAGGTGGCGTTGGAGTAGCAAGATTGAGAAAATTCTCATTTGCGATTGGTGAAGAGATGTTTAGAGGAGAAGACTCGTCTGATGATGAGTTGGTTAGGTTCACGAAGCAACAAGGACGGACACTCATACGAGCTGTCCTTCTTGCGGGTCAGCTAGTAGAGGAATTGCTTGATTTTGTCATGGTTAAGAAATGTAGCTAAAAAGGTACAGGAGATATGTAAAGAAGATGGTGAGTGAGTGAGTGTTGATCATCCTGATCATCCTAATTTATAGACAGTAAGATTTTTGAAAGTTGTGTTTGGATTTGATGTAAATCCAATGGAGAATGTTGGTTCCTAATGATTTGGAACAAAAATTTGTGCTAGTCACATCATTTAAGTCAAACCATAGATCTCAAGTTGAGTGAATTGTAGATGATTTACAGTTAATGCAAAGAGTGAGTGGAAAATCTGTTGATATGATGTTCCCACGGATTTGACGGATCTCATAAAAGGGTTCCTTGCTTGTATTAGAAAGGTAACTCACATGAAAATTTTGAAAATTCAAATTTTATTGGGAAATTGATTTCTTAAGGTTCTAAGAGTTTCCTAAAACATTTTAAAGAGTCTAATGATCAGTAAAGAATATTCTAAAAACTATAATCCAAAATCTAAGTATCAGGATTAGTCGGGATTTTTGAAAAATGTTACTGTTGGCACCTGCGGATCCAATCGACAACAAAGACGGATCCAAAATTTGGGAGCCGTGGAATCCGCAGGTTCAGGAATGGCGGAGCCAAAGGATACACTAGGCGGATCCAAAATTTGGGATCCGCCAAATCCGCCATATGAAAGTGCGAATTCTGAACAGAATGAATGTCAAATTTTTCGTTTCTCGGTCAAAACCCGAAAAATCTCCTAAAACATATGTAATAGCTAATATGTGATACAAATATACTAAATATATAGATTCTAACACACGTATACACATAAATTAATCCGATCATCATAGCTTACCATAAGAGGAGTTAAGCCAAACGGTGGCTTAATCTCGGAAAATTGATAACAACATGTGTTATCGGCCTGCAATGTCAAGTTAGTTTACACACATGTCAAGTACTAACATAATGTCATAAGAAACATATATGTTCAACACATCATTGTCTAATAAAGTCTAAAACCAAACACTCCTTTCAACTTAACTTCTTGCTCAATTTCTTTTAACCCTTGTGAAGTTTCATGATCCAATGCCCCAAATTCTTCACCATTCTTTTGGTTTGCCGAAATTCCGCTGATTCATTCGGGATCGGTGGAAGATGACTCAAGTACTCCGGTGGAGCGATCCTAGAATTTGGCAAGCCGTCATCCTCACTCATTGATGATGATGATGATGATGATGTAGGAGGATGAGGACGTTTACCTTTTGCTACCGCTACCTTATGATCACTTAGAGGAACGAAAGTGTGTTCTATCTCGTTGTAGTCGGGAACAAAACCTAAAGGATTTCTAGGAATGGGTTCAAAGGCTCTATAGAGACGAGTCAAGAGCATCCCATGGGGCATTGCGGTGGTACCTTGTACCGGAATATCAGCCATTCGCTTGGCGATATAGTATGAAAGGTTGAAAGGTTGATGGGTTGACACACAATACATCATATAACAAAGACATGCGTTGATATGATCTCGATTCCCAACGGTGCTTATGACATTTGCCCTTAAAACTTCTTCTAGCTTTCTAAATTCGGGCCTAAGTTCATTGAGTTCCATGGCAAAAGGATCTCTATTTACTTGACGACCTCGATGCAACCTAGTTGGGTTGTTCCTAGGTAAGAAGAGATGCTCCCAAATGGTTTCTTTTGCGGTTAAAGGTGTGGCATATGGTGCCGTTCGATCAAGGTTGGATTCTAAGATTGTTAATGACCATTTATCCTAGTAGACACATGCTCCTTGATTTGGAACTCCTAAGACATCACCAAATTGATCTAAGGGAATGTTGAATTGGTTTCCATTGACTCTAAAGTGAATGTTCATGAAACCATTTTCGTTTGAACTGAGACCTACACTAGCATAGAACTCGAGAATGAACCTAGGGATGATGGGCTCATCAATGTCTAGAAGACTATCAAAATGAATTGCGGCTAATTGCTCGCAGAGAATGGTACCTTCATAGAATGAAGGGCCTACAACCCTACCCTCATGGACATATCGTTTTTCTAGTGCTTTAAAAATATTTACTTGAGCTTCGGCGAGACCTTTGGTTTTGTGGTGTTCGGGAAGGTATTTGATGGTGTTTTTGTGATCATAATTAGTCGCGGGAGGCATAGTTATCCTAGACACGAAAAATATATAGTTTAGTTGAAATTATCGAAATTACGTATAAATGTCTAGTGTGTGCCTACATGGGGACAATGTGGAGGTACGGTTATCTCGACTCTTTTTAATGCATGAAAATTTGTTTATGCAAGTTTTATGATAAAACGAGAGATAACCCAAACGCTACTACTTCAATGTAGCTTCATTTGAATGTACCCGAAAATACATATTAGTTATGTATTCCCTTTAGCATTCAAGAGACATTATGTGAGTGATGTTTAAAACATAACGTTTTTGTATTTGTATGAACAATGTTCAAAAACCGTTTTTCCAAGTCGTGAGAAGATTTTTGCAAAAATTTCTCATGGGGTTTTTGATAAATAATGATAATGTACTACAAGATGCAATTCCTAACTATGATAAACATGATTTGTTATGCAATTTAGCAAATATGTTTCATGATTTTACAAGAATTATGCATAAACCCCAAGTTTTGATTTTGTGCATGAAATAGAAATCCTAGACGCAGATCAGGAATGCAAACATGATAAGGATACTTACAGTGATGTTTAGAGCTCAATTTGGTTGAAGAAGATAGCCTAAATTGTGAGTTTGGTGAATTATGGGTCGAATTCCATTAGGTGATATGTTTTTGGGAAGTGTGATGAATAGTACATAAGTTTATTTAATATATAAAACTGGCTCACCAAGTGACGGATCCGGCGGATCCAAAACAAGGGATCCACCCTTGTTGTCGTTTGGATCCGCAGGATCAGAACACAGGTTTGGTTATTGCCGTGTTTGGTTAATCTAAGGTTCGAGTTAATGTTTAATCTACTCACTAGGTTCTATTAATCCTAAACCAAGTCTAAGATAGTTGAAAGGTTCTCTCTTGAGAGGTTTTGTGAGGATATCGGCAATGTTGTCCTCTGAGGAACCTTTCTCAATTGAGATGTTTCCCTTCTGAACATTGTCACTTAGGAAGTGGTGACGTATTTCTATGTGTTTGGTTCTAGCATGTTGGACTGGATTTTTGCTAAGATCGATAGCTCCTTTGTTGTCACAAAGAATGGGAATGTCGTTGAGTACAATTTCATAGTCGACGAGAGCTTGTTTCATCCACAGTGCTTGTTGGCAAGCTTTTCCTGCTGACACATGCTCGGCTTCAGTTGTTGATATGGCGAGGGCTGTTTGTTTCTTAGCAAACCATGAGGTGAGACAATGTCCTACAAAAGTACAAATACCGCTTGTACTTTTCCTATCAACATAATCACCAGCATGGTCTGAGTCAGCATACACTATGGTTTCCATTCCCGTCCCTTTGGGATACCATAATCCTAAATGTGTAGTGCCTTTTATGTACCTAAAGATCCGTTTAACGGCTTCTAGATGGGATATTTTGGGATCTTCTTGAAAGCGTGCACATAGACAAACACTAAACATAATGTCCGGTTTACCAGCCGTTATGTAAAGTAAACTACCAATCATCCCTCTATATTTAGTGCTATCTACGGATTCACTTTCGTCATCCTTGGTGAGTTTGGTTTCGGAAGACATTGGTGTTTTCATGGGTTTGGAATCTTCAAGACCAAATTTCTTAAGCATATCCTTGATATACTTAGATTGGTTGAAGAATATCTCATCTTCTAATTGTTTAATTTGGAGACCTAAGAAAAAGTTTAGTTCCCCCATCATACTCATTTCAAACTCATCATGCATGATTTTTGAGAATTCATCGCATAACTCCTGACAAGTTGAACCGAATATAATGTCATCCACATATATCTGGACTATGATAATATGTGATCCCTTTTTCTTAGTGAAAAGAGTATTGTCTACTAGGCCCATGGTATACTTATGGTCAACTAGGAAAGTCTTAAGTCGATCATACCAAGCTTTTGGTGCTTGCTTAAGTCCGTATAAAGCTTTCTTAAGTTTGTAGAGATGATTTGGTTTTTCAAAATCATCAAATCCGGGAGGTTGAGCTACATACACTTCCTCATTTATAAAACCATTAAGTGATGCACTTTTAACATCCATTTGAAATAGTTTAAAGTCATGTGCACATGCATATGCAAGCAGTATCCTAATTGACTCAAGTCTAGCGATGGGTGCAAATGTTTCATCGTAATCTATACCTTCTTGTTGATTGTAGCCTTGTGCTACTAGCCTAGCTTTGTTTCTAGATACAACGCCATTTTCATCCATTTTGTTTCTAAAAAACCATTTTGTACCTATTATGGTTTGATTTTTAGGTTGAGGGACTAATGTCCAAACATCATTCCTAACAAATTGATTTAATTCCTCTTGCATCGCAATGACCCAAGATTCATCTTTTATGGCTTCATTAACATTTTTAGGTTCAATTGTTGAAACAAAACAAAAGAAATTACTTTCGTTTTGAGCTTTAGACCTTAAAGTTCTTTCATTGATTTTTCCTATGACGTTTTCTAATGGATGACTTTTGGTTTCTTTGATATTAACTATTTCTCTTTTTACCAGTTCATCTTCTTTGTCACTTTCAATGTTTTCTTGGTTTTCAACCATTTGTCTTTCAACTAAGTCATCATCTACCAAAGGTGATGTCTTAGAGGGAGGTGGACTTTCATCGAATGTTACGTTCAATGATTCCTCAACTCTTGAGGTTTCTTTGTTCAAAACTATATATGCTTTACTAGTTTGTGAATATCCTATAAATACACCTTCATACGACTTTGGGTCGAATTTGGTGAGATAATTCTTTGTGTTTAAAATGAAGCACTTGCTTCCAAACACTCTAAAATATCCTAAGGTAGGCTTTTTGCCTCTGTATAACTCATATGGAGTCTTTTTCAAGAATGGTCTAATTAGAACTCGATTTAGGATATATGTGGATGTATCTACAGTGTGACACCAAAACTTTTGAGGTATGTTTTGTTCATTTAACATGGTTCTACTCTTTTCTTGAATTGTCCTATTTTTGCGTTCTACTACACCATTAGATTGAGGAGTTCGAGGAGCTGAGAAATTATGTGTTATACCATTAGCAGCAAAAAAAGCTCCAAATTGGATTTCATTGTCAAATTCACGACCATGGTCGGTTCTTATTGACACTATGTTACTGCCTATTTGATTTTGAATTTTCTTACTTAAGATTTCAAATTTATCAAACGCTTCATTTTTAGTTTTCAAAAACTTAGTCCATGTATACCTAGAGTAATCATCTACTATTACCAAAGTATAGAAGTTTCCCCCGTAACTTTGTATAGCGGATGGACCAAACAAATCCATATGTAATAATTCTAGACACCTAGATGTAGACACCATGTTTTTAGCCTTATGGCTATTATGAACTTGTTTTTCTATTTTGCAAGCATCACAAAAGTGTTGGTCATATTTCAACTTGGGCAGGTTCCTAACGAGTTCCTTAGATGATAAGGATTGAATTAACCTCATATTGGCGTGACCTAAGCGTCGATGCCATAGAGTTGAGTTATCGTCCAAAGAAGTGAGACAAAGTTTGTCTTTAGGTGTTTTATCTAATTTCATAACATATACGTTATTCTTTAAAACACCTTTTCCTACGGTTATACCGTCTCTAAGTATTTTACTTCCATTTTCACTGAAAAGGACATTATACTTTTTACGGCATAGTTGACTAATACTAAGCAAGTTAAAACCTAAGTTATCTACATGAGCAACATCATCAATAGTGAGAGGTTATGAGAGATTGTACCTTTTCCGATGATTTTACTTTTAAGCTTGCTACCGAATGTGACATACCTCCGTCGTACACTTGGTTAGGTAGAGAAAAGGCTTTTGTTTCCCGTCATATGTCTGAACACCCACTATCTTTAATCCACTCATCTGTTCTAACTCAACTTTCAAGCACACCTAAGTTCAAGAAAAACTCAAGCGTTTGTGATGCGTGGTTTTGCGACCTTACAACAGGTTTTACCTCTCGAGGGATCTCAAGAGGCTTACAACCCCACCAGGCAGTGTACCTGACCGATGTAGTATAGTGTAGTGGTAAGTACGGGGGATTGATCGTTCTCCACAGGGAATAGTGTTCGTTAGGTATGAAAAACTACTCTAATTAGGTCTAAGGGTGAAGGAAGATTCTTTTTTGTATTTTTTATATTTTTTATGAAAGCAAGTAAAATCTCGGTTTGAAGGAGTGGGCGGAATTAGTTGCTAGTCAACTAACCCAAATAACTACAAATGCAAATAAAATAAAATAAAATAACTGAAAATGAAAAGGTTGTGAAACTTATATGGAGAGAAATGTGTTTACTTAGATTTCCTTACTCCCTAACTATCTTTTACCGGTTGATTAGTGTGTATTAATTGCGTGGATGACGGGTGTATTCCTTAATACCAATCGTGGGGTGGCGTACGTACTTCCCCAACTCTACAAGCTCCTACTTCACTCCTATGTCGAGCCGGCTAAGAAGCTCCTAACATGGGATCACTAGAATTCGCTCATGCATTAAATACAACCATAAAAACCTAGTGCGCATTGGTTCATGTTTCTTAAGACGTTCAAGCAAGTTACCGTATAGGAAGTTAGCCAGTTTTCTTAAGCCTAACATCGATAAACAATCATCCAATACAATTAATAACACACTAATAACCAATAATCAATAGTTAGGTTTCATTAGATCTAAGCAAACACAAGATAAATCTAGCCTAGCATGTTAATTAAAAGACAAGAACAAGATATAATCAAACAACACATAGACATATTGATTGATTAAATGATTACTTATCTTCAATTAAACATGGGAGATCCAAGGGTATGAAAAACCCTTAAAAATGGCAGAAATTCGTCTTAGGGTTTCTCCTCACAAAGTTGCACACTAATGACAAAAAATTGCAAAACTATATATAGAGTTTAAGGGCTGACGGCGTCACGTTGTAGATCTTGACGCCGTCACCTCGCCGTGTCTAGGGTTCCCGGATGGCCTTCTTGACGCCGTCCCTCTTTAGCCTTGCAAAACTCTCTGGCTTATCATGTGTATTTTTCATATCCACCTCTTTTGCCAAGCCATGACGCCGTCAAGAGCAATACCCTGACGCCGTCAAAGGTACTTTTCCAGCCGATTTTGAGACTTTGTCGTTTTCTTCACTTTTATGCTCCAAAAACGTCCAAAATGCTTCCTTTTCCAGATTTCTTCTCCAAAGTACCTAAAATGACAAAAGGAACGATTTAGGGCAATATTTGATCAAATAAATACGATTTAGGGCTTAAATGACCCCCTAAAAGCGGTACACTTTTCGCTTCATCAAATACCCTTACACTTGAGATTTGCTTGTCCTCAAGCAAATGCGTTTTTATTCTAATCAAAATACAAGTTAGGGGTCATTTAATGCTAATATAAAAGTAATTACAACAAATAGTCATTCCACTTTAATCATAATAAGCACGGAGATTACAAACTAGCACCTCACAAGTAGTGTTTAGATACTCACATCTCTCAGGTGTCATCAAAATAAATCTCATAAATGAAAACGGATAATATCTCTCACTACCTGTCATAGCAAATAGATTACCATAGGCTTGGGAAAGGATCGAAAACCTCCTCCACTAGGCGTAAGCACCTAAGATAAACTATCAAAGAGGGCTTTTACATGGGTTATAACGTGAGGTGTAGGGAATGATAAACACGGTTTTGTTGGATAAGGGATATTTTACTGGTGGCGAGTTAAAGATCTTGATTAATTACATGTAAAATATGGCGTTGCTAAGCCAAGACTAGACTCGACTTAAGCTAAAAACAAAATAACAAAAACATAAAATGAAACGGGATGGTAGTCCGTATGTTTTTTTCTACTTTTCTTTTTCTCATTTTTTTTTTTTTTTTTTTTTTTTTGTATTTTTCTTGATTTTTTTATTTATTATTTTATTTTATTATATTTTTTTTTTACATACACTCTTGCCCTACCATCCAAAATAATACATCATAGGGGCGTTGCATTCCCCTTACACTTGAACTTTTACATAACTTTACAAATAACTATTCTAATGACTCGAATTAAGATAATCGAAACACTTGGAGTACTTTTTAAAATATTTAGCACATATGGGGGTAATAATGTTGTTCTTCCCCATTACTCCATTACACTAGTACTTTACCCATGAGTCCCAATCGTCCCAAAACAATATGTACAAGGATATGACTCGACTTAGCAACCATGTAATCAACTAGATAATTAACTAAGGGTTTAAACAAATGTTGTCACAATAATGCACTAAAAATGAGTGCATACAAGGTAGGCTAAGGCGATTTGGGTGTACATTTAAGTGGGGTGTAACAAATTCTTCCTTTAAGTAAAATGCTTAAAGTCGAAACGAAAAGATAGGCTCTGAGGGGTGTACTAGGAATATCGTGTACTAAAAATGAGTACAACGCAAAGGGTGTGGGAGAATTACTTGACCAATGTAGCCAAAGTAATTATAACAAAAACACAGGTGTAAAACAATGGGTTAATCCTAATGCCTCTTATCATGTTGTAAATCTAACTACACGAATGTAGTCTCACTTGTGGCCTCGGAATGGTCCTAACGCAAGTTCTAGAATCTAAGTGCTACCGGTACACACATCATAGCATAAATGCTTTTCCTACCAATTCTAGGGGCGAACCTCACATATTTGGGGGTGGAAAATTTTTTAGTGGTACGGTTTTTGTGCTAGTCATATAACTCCTATCCATGAGACGCTCATTAAGACCAAAGTTTCACTCCTAAATGTTGTAAAAAAATTTAAATTTGGCACTAAAATTGCCCTAACAGGTATTTCTCTCAGTTTTATTACACATCTACCATTAAACAAACAAAAATCAAGCGTAATAGCATTCTCTAAATATCGTACTTTACCCCCCCTTACACTTAAGATGAACATTGTCCCCAATGTTCAAATAACAAGATGTAAAAGTAAATAAGGTAAAAGAATGAAATCAAATACTCCCCTGATTCGCTCGGTGGATAATGTGGCAACATGGTTAGATCTTCTTCCAAGGTAATGTAGAAGCTCCAAGACTAATGCATCGCCAAATCTTGATTCCACATACATTTCCATGTCCAAAATAACCTGTTAATCCTGAGAAAACAAACACGAAAACCTGCATAACATCGGCGGGATAAATTCTATATATAAGGATATAATGCTTGTGGAATGATAATTTTGCAGATTCCTGGAGCTTATAAGTTAGAGATTTAATAAAAACTTTTTATGAAAACAAAACTTTTAAAATTTTCAGAAAATTAAAACCTGACGCCGTCAGGTTGTAAATCCTGACGCCGTCAGAAATGATCTGACAGAATTCTCATTTAAGTTTCCGGAAAATTTCTGGAAAAACCTCTACCTTACTTCTTGGAAATCCTGCAAAACATCACTATGACTCGATACAAGCATTTGACTCAAACAAATACTAATATGTATGCTAATTTAATATTATTATGATTCATGTTCATTTGTTCTAATAAACCGATTTGGATTTCCCTTACACTTAACTTTTGCAAAATACCTTTATATGTAGTTAAGACGAAGTTAAAAACAAAATAAAGCATTTTCACAATTTTTTGAACATGGTCAATAATAATAAAAAATTAAACATACATACGGAAACAAATAAAATCAAACAAACAAATAAATAAACACACAAAGCAAATAAAACTTGGGTTGCCTCCCAAGAAGCGCTTTTCTTTATTAACGAGTCTTGTAGCTAGACTCAAAGTAAGGCTCATCTAGTGTCGCTTATGCTCACGTATCCGAGTGTGAGCCATCTAATTGTTGCCTCATCTTTCTTGTATTCATCATTCAGCTCCAGACATCCATGATAATATCTCTTATTTTTCTCATGTGGATATTTGAGCCCCTTTCTCTTATCATTCTCACTTAACAAGTCAATAGGCGCAATCCTATTGCAAGATTCAATGGAGAAGTTCTTAAACCTAGGTGTGATCGGGGCATTTGGTAAACAAAATCTTCTCCCCATCCGAGAATGTAATTAACCCGTCCACAAGTTTTTCGTCAAGGTTGGTCAACCTTTTGAAGGGTTCTCCAAAAATGACTTGGGTTAATTTGTTATCAATAAATTCTCCTAAGTTCTCCATAACCATAAAATCCACCAAATACACAAAACTTCCTACGAATACGTGTAGTGGCTTAATCCTAGCAACAATGTTATCTCCTTGATATTCTAGCTCATCTACCATGATTTTATTATAATTAGCGCGAGAGATAATGTTCATAGGCAAAGATGAGTTAAGATAAGCATAAAAATCATGATAACCAATCTTACACGAAAATTGCATGTTAAAGAGGCTATCCTTTTCGATCTTAGTCCTAGGGTCAACATACTTAAAGGGATCAATTTCCTCTTTTCCCCATTCCTCGTTAACTACTTCTCCATTACCGGCATCCTCATCGGAGTCTGAGTTGTTGTTTTTCTACGATGGTGGTCGGGTGAAAGGTTGTTGTTTTCTACGATGGGGGCGGGAACGGGTAGTTGGAAGTTTGCACGGCGGAAAATACGAATAACAGGGATCAAGCGATCACTATTACTCATGAGGTAGTGGAAGGTGTCACAAACAAAAGTACAAAGAAATAAGATAGACTAAAGAAAACCTAGAAAAATAAAATAAAAATCTCACTAGAAAGGAATCTAGTGAGTAGACCTAATAGAAATAAAAATTCAACCTAAACAATAACTATTCCCCGGCAGCGGCGCCAAAAACTTGATGCGTGGTTTTGCAACCTTACAACAGGTTTTACCTCTCGAGGGATCTCAAGAGGCTTACAACCCCACCAGGCAGTGTACCTGACCGATGTAGTATAGTGTAGTGGTAAGTACGGGGGATTGATCGTTCTCCACAGGGAATAGTGTTCGTTAGGATTGAAAAACTACTCTAATTAGGTCTAAGGGTGAGGGAAGATTCTTTTTTTGTATTTTTATATTTTTTATGAAAGCAAGTAAAATCTCGGGTTTGAAGGAGTGGGCGGAATTAGTTGCTAGTCAACTAACCCAAATAACTACAAATGCAAATAAAATAAAATAACTGAAAATGAAAAGGTTGTGAAACTTATATGGAGAGAAATGTGTTTACTTAGATTTCCTTACTCCCTAACTATCTTTTACCGGTTGATTAGTGTGTATTAATTGCGTGGATGACGGGTGTATTCCTTAATACCAATCGTGGGGTGGCGTACGTACTTCCCCAACTCTACAAGCTCCTACTTCACTCCTATGTCGAGCCGGCTAGGAAGCTCCTAACATGGGATCACTAGAATTCGCTCATGCATTAAATACAACCATAAAAACCTAGTACGCATTGGTTCATGTTTCTTAAGACGTTCAAGCAAGTTACCGTATAGGAAGTTAGCCAGTTTTCTTAAGCCTAACATCGATAAACAATCATTCAATACAATTAATAACACACTAATAACCGATAATCAATAGTTAGGTTTCATTAGATCTAAGCAAACACAAGATAAATCTAGCCTAGCATGTTAATCAAAAGACAAGAACAAGATATAATCAAACAACACATAGACATATTGATTGATTAAACGAATACTTATCTTCAATTAAACATGGGAGATCCAAGGGTATGAAAACCCTTAAAGATGGCAGAAATTCGTCTTAGGGTTTCTCCTCACAAAGTTGCATACCAATGACAAAAAATTGTAAAACTATATATAGAGTTTAATGGCTGACGGCATCACGTTGTAGATCTTGACGCCGTCACCTCGCCGTGTCTAGGGTTCCCGGATGGCCTTCTTGACGCCGTCCCTTTGTAGCCTTCCAAAATCCGCTCTGGCCTATCAAGGCTTGACGCCGTCAGAAATGGGCTTGACGCCGTCCCTCTTTAAGTTAAACCGTGATGGCCTTGATCACCTTAAAGGGTGACGCCGTCAGACTTTACATTGCAAAACTCCCTGGCTTATCATGTGTATTTTTCATATCCACCTCTTTTGCCAAGCCTTGACGCCGTCAAGAGCAATACTTGACGCCGTCAAAGGTACTTTTCCAGCCGATTTTGAGGCTTTGTCGTTTTCTTCACTTTTATGCTCCAAAAACGTCCAAAATGCTTCCTTTTCCAGATTTCTTCTTCAAAGTACCTAAAATGACAAAAGGAACGATTTAGGGCAATATTTGATCAAATAAATACGATTTAGGGCTTAAATGACCCCCTAAAAGCGGTACACTTTTCGCTTCATCAGTTTGGTCCTCAATATCTCATGGGTCCGTTTGGGTTAAACATAACATTATCATGGTTCATGTAAGGAAATGGTGGACAAGTGTTCCATGGCATATAATTAGGACCTTGAAAGTTTATAGACATGTTTTGGTTCCAATTATTTTGGTAATGATGTTGTGAGTTGAAGTTACTCTTTGGAAAGGGGTGTTTGGGAAAACTGGTTTTAGGTGTCTGTTGAGCCGTTTTAACTCTATACTCATTTCTAACTTGGCCTTTTCCTATAGAGACTGATGGTTTTTGCTTGTTAGCAGTTGTACTAGTGCTAGATTTTCTAGTGACCTTAACAAATTCAGTACGATTTGTTTTAAGAACCTTCTGTTCATCAACAGTACCTGCGGATCCCTTGGGTACAACTGGCGGATTCAAAATTTTGGATCCGTCGGATCCGTGGGTGACTGAGTCAGTTGGAACAGTTTCTTTTTCTTTCACTGTTTGTTTTTTAAACTCACTTAAGCTTCCTAGTTTCATAAAACCTAATCCGGTTTTATCATGAGGTAATTTTTGCATCTTCATTATCTCATCTATACAACTTATGTTTTTGTCGAACTTTTTAAATTTAGAATTTTGCTTAATGAGATCTTCCTGTGTGGTTTTAAGAGTTTCTAATTCTAGTTTAAGTTCTTGACACGAGACACAGGTTTCTTTACTATTTTTACCTTTTTCCATTCGTATCTCCTTTTCTTTAAGCCAATAAACTTCGTTTTCTAAAAGTGTTGTTTTGGTTTTTAAGAACTTATTTTTGTTTATGATTTTTAAAGTGATATCACACAGTTTGTTATATTCTACTTCTAAGGTTTCATCATCTATAGAAGAGTATGACGAGTCAGAATGTACCTCTTCTGTGTCAAGAGCCATGAGAGCAACTTCGTCGTTCTTAGGCTCGTCGTCATCTCCTTTACTATCACTCCAAGCTCCACTGACAAAGACTCTTTGAGACTTGTTCTTTGGAGGCTTTGTACATTCTCCTATTAAGTGACTAGAATCACCACACCTATAACACTTCCTGTCTACCTTTCTTTTTCTATCATCACGGTCTTTTCGGAAGGATTTCTTTTCTTCACGAGGTGGTCTAACGAACTTTCCTCGTCTCCTAAAGAATTTCTTGAAATCTCACTGCCATGGCATACTCTTCGTCTTCGCTATTGGAACAAGACTCTTCATCATCACTTGATTCTGCCTTAGCTTTCAAGGCAATGGACTTCATCTTCTCCTTTTTGCCTTTAACTATTTCTGAGTCTTTTTCCATCACCATCTCGTGAACTTTGAGATTTCCTATGAGCTCGTCCAGTGTCATACTTGAAAGATCCTTAGATTCTTTAATAGTTGTTACCTTTGCTCTCCACTTCGGGTGGAGTGCTCTTAGAAATTTCCTGACAAAATTCTTACTAGAAAAAGATTTGTCAAGTGCTTTAAGAGATGTAATAATAGTATTAAACCTAGCAAACGCACTATCAATGGTCTCATCTTCAGAGATAACAAATTGTTCATATTGTTGAACAAGAAGATCAATTTTGTTATCTTTGACTTGTGAGTTCCCTTGATGAGTGATAATTAGTGATTGCCAAATATCTTTAGCCGTTTTACACATAAAAACTCTTTCATATTTTTTCTTAGATAAGGCATTGTAAAGCATCATTTTGGCTTCATTATTTTTGGCAATCAACCTCTTTTGCTCATCACTGTGACGAGTAAGAGAAATATCTACATCCCGACCACCTGAAATATCATTACTTATGGGCTTGTAATCACCCTCTACAATTATATACCACAGATCTATGTCCTTTGACTTCACACACGTCTCAAAGCGATTTTTCTAATATATGAAACAATTTGGTTCAAATAGTGGTGGTCTTTGTATAGATTGCCCTTCTTTAAAGTTTTCAAAATCTATTGATCGTTTCAAGTTTTTAAAATACAATATATTTGGAAAATCTTGAGTAACACTGCTCTGATACCAATTTTGAAAAACTAGAAGGGGGGGTTGAATAGTTGACCGGATCTAAACACACGCCTTGTGTTAGATAGATACTTTGAGTAATATTAACTAGCACGCGGAATTTACTAGTTAACACTTAGAAGATTATTTGTATGTATGATCAATGAATGGAACAGTGTTTATGTATATGAACAAGAGACAATTGTTTAACCAAAATGATTCAATATTATTATATCAATAATACGAGTACTCTTGCTAGTACTAGGGTTTAAAACCTTCAATTTTTACAAAAAAAAAACTCATTAAATCATACATATAACCTAACATAGGAGATCCTTTTATAGACCAAGGATTCCTGTACAAGATAACTATAATCTATATCAATAAGGATATATACTAAATCCTTTCTATAATTATCCTTTTACACGTTTACAAAAACATAAGCAGTACCAATGTCTATACCAGCAGTACTAACTTACTTAGTACTGTTAGTGTATTCTTCAATAAATCTTCAGCAGTACTAACTTATAACCACCAGTACTAACTGTTAGGTTTAATTCCTAACAATCCTCCCCTAAACTTATGATTTCTTTCCAAATCACTAAGTTTCTTCCGAATTAAACTTCATCTCCATGATGTGGGGATTCTTCCAAACATTTACCATGTCAATCTCTTAGTCAGAGCTTTTCTCTGTTCTGCAAGATCAAAAATCCTTCTAAGGGGCTGTTTCTTTTTTTTCCTGTTTCTAGTTAGTGTCTGTGTAGATATATGTGTCCTGTTTCTAGTTAGTGTCTGTGTAGATATATGTTGTTTCTTTTTTATGCTTAATTGACCATCTTAATACGAGTTTTTTCCCGAACTAGTGTAGGTGGAAAAAATTTATAAAAATTCGAAAAATTTATGAAAATTCGAAAAAATTTATAAAAATTTTAAAAAAATTCTAAAAATTTTAAAAATTAAAAAAATTTATAAAAATTCAAAAAATTCAAAATTTTTATAACAATTATAAAAATTCGAAAAAACTTATTAAAATCTTTAAAAAATTCAAAAATTTATAAAAATTTATAATTTTTTAAAAATTCAAAAAATTTATAAAAATTCGAAAAAAAATTTAAAAAATTCAAATTTTTTATAAGTTTTTTTGAATTTTTATAAATTTTTATAAAATTTTCGAATTTTTTGAATTTTTATAAATTTTTTGAATTTTTATAAATTTTTTATAAAATTTTCGAATTTTTTTATTTTTTATCAATTTTTCGAATTTTTATAAATTTTTTTGAATTTTTATAAATTTTTTGAATTTTTAAAATTTTTCGAATTTTTTTAAAATTTTTATAAATTTTTTCGAAGTTTTCTAAATTTTTCGAATTTATTTTTTCCACCTACACTAGTTCGGGAAAAAACTCGTATTAAGACGTCCTGTTTGGTAACAACATCAAATTTTGCCCCCTTTCACATTAATGATTCTCTTTTGCAATAAGTTAAAAAGAAACACCAAAGTTTCCTGTTTCCAGCCAGTTTTGTTACCAAACAGGACATTAAGCAGAAAGTAAACAGCCCCTAACTAACACATCTGCCATTTCTGATTCAACTTCAATCTCCAATTTTGAACATATTAGAGTCAATAAAGTTGCTGTTTTGAGTGGATAGTCTTTTTCAACCAACATATATATTTCTATCCCATCCTTGGTAGAAATTCTATGTACACCACACGTATCAAAAAGCTTCCATGAAACATCTTTAATTGGAGCTTGAAACCTCCATATAGCTTCACCACCATTTGGATCATAAATCCTCTTTAACTGTACCCATAGTTCTTTATCTTTATCTTCAAGTGGATCTGCAACTTTGAATCTTTGTTGTACTAAATTCCACAACTGATTGAGATCTTCCCTATCAAATCCTCTGAGCATATTGATGTTATTTTTTTTATGTTTTTATTTGTTTTTCCAAAGAAATATTTGTGAAAATATTTCCCCGGGTCGTTCTCCCAACGAAGGTTTGACGGCGTTTAAGTCGATTCGGAGTCGTGAATTCGTGAAGTGAATAAGTGATGTGAAAAATTATTTTTTAGAATTTGATTACACTATAATAAGAAATATTAAAAACAATCTACGCTATTAAAATAAATGCACACAAAGAGAATTCAAATAAATGCAAATCCCGGGCTAATCCCGAGATTTATAAAACTAATAGTGAAAGGCAAGGACTAAAAATGAAAAGATGCAAAGCTAAGGGACTAAATATGCAATTTAGTAAACTATAATGAAAAGTAAAAAGACTTTAAAGGTAAAATAAAAAGTTAAAGGGCTAACTATGCTATTTTTGAAACTTATATAAGACTAAAACATTTAATTGAAAAGTTATAAGCTAAATGTGAAGAAACAGAAACTAGAGGGACTGGTTTGCAATTAACAGAAACTATATAAAACAAGCAGTCGTGCAGTAGATATTATAACAAGAAAATCAACTCTAAACACCCTTCTTTCAGATTGAATAAAACACTCAAATAAGCTCCAAATTGGAATCTAAAAGCTGTCCTACAAAGCTAGTACTACTGGCTTTAAGAAAAACTCAAGATTCCCAAATTCTAACCATAATTACTAACCTAAATTGATGCAACTTCAGACCATTTGAAACATGAAACTGATGAACAAAAAACAGAACAGGTAAAACACCAAGACTAAGCTATCAAATAGGCATGCAAATAAGCTGATTAAGGAAAAATAAAAGCATATCCATAATCTCTGAACTGCTGGCTGCTTCTACTCCGAAAATGTTCAAGAGTTATCCACGATTCCTACCCTAAATGAGACTAAGTTCAGTTGGCAGAAAACAAAATGCTGGTCTGCACATGCTTGCTGTATCAGCAGATGACCAAATTCGGCCAAAACTCTTCCAAATCTTAAGGAAATTGTACAAACTCTTGAGTAATCTCTTTAACCACTAAGTCGCACCTAAAAACTTCAAAACTTAGATCTGAAAAGCTCAAGCTTATATTGAGCTTAATGAGAGCATTTTGCTAACCTATGTTGCACCTATGGGTTTAAAACATTCAAATGACTTCTAATCAACTTATTAATTCAAACAAACTGCTTAGATTACCTAATAAAAGCAATATCAAAGTATCAACAATAAAAACAAGCAACAGTAACCAACCTAATCCAAACAGCCCTTATCAAAGCTGTCTTTGCAAGTTCTAAATGTAACGGTTTATTTCAAACTTTAAAACAGATTTCCAGCAACCATTGGACTAGTTTTACTCTAGAAAAGAAATTTTCAAAACCAAAATAACCTGAAAAATAGAATAAGATGTTGTTGACTTAACTGTTGACTTAAAGCAATAATAAGCAGAAATGATAAACAAATTCTTATTAACCAATAACTGACATCAAAAATATACTTAAGAATCAGAAACATTAAAAAAAATAAGCATTAACATGAAATAAGCTGATGAACAAGACAGTTGACCAAAGGTTGACTTACATTAAAAATGAAATTTGGAGTACATCTGATTGAAAACTAACAAGAACAATACAAATAAGCAGAATACTAATTCTAAAATAAGCTAAGACTAAATTAATCCTACTCCTAAAATCTACCTACTAACTAGCTAACCCTCAATCCGTGAGTGATGAGTCCCTTTTTATAGCCGAGAGGAGGTGGATGCCAAGTCATCGATCCGAGTGCTCATGTGCTACTAACCACCCTTAGATCATTTCTTCTTTCCTACTCTTGATTCTCACCCGTACGATCAAAGGTATGAGGTGGCCTGTCCAATCGCCTGCCCCCACGTGTCATTCCTTGCGTCAGGATTATCCTCGAAGTCCGTGCAATGACAATCTTACCCTTAATTGTGGTAATTTTGTGTGTGGTAAATCTAGGGTTTATGGTGTACAGTAATTTGTGAATTGGGGAAGAACTTGGGCGGGGTGTGTTTGTCTGTTTTATTTCTTTTGACCGAGAGTTGATATATTGGGATTTTATTGACCGGGTTTGATTATTGGATCGGGTTGGGTGGGTTTAGTGTTTAAGTGGGCTGGTGTTGGTTTATTGTTGGATGGGTTGGGTAAAGTGTTTTGAAGTGGGTTTGTTTTTTTAAATCCGGTTTTGTGTTTAGTTTGGATTTGATTTTGGTTAAAGTTCAAGGACCAATGTGTATTTTCTGAAATTTAAGGGACCATTGCTGTCATTTTTCTAAAGTAGGATCCAAGGGCTTTTCTTGACAAATGACGATTCTTGAGGGTCTTGATGACATAAACTTTCCGGCATCGGCTGTAGATAGCAATTCCATATCTCGTGCTCGTTTTCTCTGTTTTTGCTTGATTTTGTCCTTTTCTTCGATATCCATGCCTGCATATGTAAAAACACAAAAACACAATATATTTGGCCTTTTGGTCGGGTTTTTGGTCTTTTTGGGTCCGGTTTTGGTCTAGAAATGGTATGTGTTTAAGCACATACCAAAATCCCCCAGACTAAGCTATTGCAATGTCCTCATGCAATGTTATAAGAACTCCCCGATTTTCCTTTTTATTCTATTTTTGTATTTTAATATTTTTCTCATTATTCATGTGACGGCTTTTGTTGACAATCATTATCTTTCGATAATTTTTAGGGTCTCGGAGCAGGAAACACGACTCATGAAGAAGTGACCATACGGATAAAATTCGTCGTTCCTAATTTTTCACGAGTCCCCAAACTAAGCTTAAAAACGAAATCATTGTCATCTACAAGTTAGATTGCCAACACTACTCAAAAAGCTAATTGTGGACTTCTCGTTCCCAAATTCCTATTTTCCTCTATTTATTTTATTTTTGGTGAGAAATGAATTTCTTCAAATTCTCGTTTTGATAATTTTTAATCCGATAAAGATACCTAGTTTAGACGCTAAGTAGTTTCCAAACCTTCCCTCGAAAACCGTTGCATACAAAAATGAGGTCCACATCAAGGTCTCTGATTTAACACGATTTTGAGGATATCCCTTTTATTTGCGACCGAAACAACTCATCTACGAGTCCAGAGACGGAAGCCTTTATTAGGACACCCCCGGAGTCGAAATTTGGCATTTTTAACATTTTTAAGCACTTATTATTAATCCTTGGCCCTTTATAACAATCACAACATCGGCTGCGAACCGGCAAGATGTGATAGTCTATTATGACCTTGGAATTTTTCCTCTGCCTTTATTAGAAGTCTACAACATCGGCTGCGAACCGGCAAGATGCAGAAAACTTTTTATGGCTTTGGATTATTATTATTCATTATTCATTATATATTTTGCCAAACCCCAAGTCCTACGGCTTTTATAACAATCCCAACATCGGTTGTGAGCCGGCAAGATGGAATAGTCTATTACACCGTAACACTGGCAGTACCTTGATGTGTACCCAACTCTTATAAGCAAGGATTCTCTTAAAAAGGATTAAAAACTAAATTTCGCCAAAACTAAAATAGCTTTAATTATTCCTAGATTTTTATTTTTGAGGTGAAACAAGCTAATGGGAACAAAAAGCCACAAATAACTTCGATGAGCTCTAAAGAGAACCACTACTCCACGTTTAGCAATCTAACTTATGAACAACTCTATCATTTCTCGTTCTTCGCAAATTTAAAATCTTAAATAATAAGATCCGCGAATGCTTAGCCTTATAATCAAGCCATGCATATATAAAGTCAAATACGGGAACTTGCAAACTCTTAAAAAGAATTCGCGTTTTCTAGCTCCTTGTGTAAAAGACTAGCACGAGCTTATAGATTATAAACGGTTAAAGGGACAAGCTAGGGCTCAACACGCCCGGTCAAGTCAGAATTTTATTCCTACTCTCTCCAGCGGAAAGTCAACAAAAATGTCAAAATTTATTATATTTTTGGAAAATTTTTTTTAAATTTTCTCATTTTTTTTGGATTTTTTCAATTTTTTTGGAGGAAAAACGGGGTTGCATGAGAAAACGGCAAAAATGCAAGGCAAAAATCAAATCGACAGATACCCCCCCCCCCCCCCCAGACTAGAACGAGACATTGTCCTCAATGTCTTAAAGGTAAGGGTTCTCCTACATAAATCTAAGGCCGTTTATTAATTATGCCAAAAGATAGATGTAAAACGATAAGATTTTAGGATATCGGATAAGCAGCGGATGATGAAACTCGAGTAGCGTGAAGGAAACTACGAGCACGAGAGTCTTCATCATCGGCATTCCTGGACACATCACAGAAAACACGAAACACAAGATATGGAAGAGGAAGCCCTCCTCACTCACTTTATTAGAAAATAGATAAGAAGATAGATGGATAAGCATGGGGTGCCTCCCACGAAGCGCTTGTTTATTTATCGAGTCGTATAGCTTAGACTCGCCCCGAATTTACTTAATCTTGGGGGAGCAAATGGAACGGACACCCGGCACGAAGAACGGAGATGCCGGGGTCGAAGACGGTATCCTCACTCCCGGAGGAGTGAAAAGATGGAGAAAGGATGGGATAAGAAAAGAAAGGGTGAAACACTCGGATGGTGAAAGCATAATCATCATTGGAATCACGGGTGGGTTGGGTGGGGAAAATATCAAGCAACGGAACATCATGTTCAGAAATCTCGTCCACCACTCCATTAATTACTTCATTCACACCGGATCCAAGATCTACATCCGGTGGTTTCGCGGGTGGACGAGAAGATGGTAAATCAAAGATAAATGAATCAGCCTCAGAAAGTAAATCATCATCATTAATTTCTTCAATAAGACCATTCTCGTCATTCTCAATACCCGGTGGTATCGAGTCATCCGAAGCAAGAAATCGATCGACATCCTCTAAAAGAGGATCACTTGACGGATTATCGGAAATAGGTTCGGAATCAATTTTAAAATGAAAGCACTCATAATCCGGAAGAGAAATATCAGCATGAATAGTGGGACTGCCACTACTCTTCTCTTCAAATCGAAAAATTTCAAGCTCGGGTAAGAAATCACTATCCATATCGGGGATAGGAAATGAAGAGGTGATCACGGCATTAGTAGACGGAGTCGGATTATTTAAAGCTTCGATCTTTGAAATGAGAAGATTGATATTAGATAATTTTTCACGAAGTAAATCATCTTCGATCTCATCTTCATCTAGGTCGAAATCCTTTATCTCCTCTAAGCTAATGAACTCATAATCGGAACGCGATTCCTCAACATCATCGATATCTCCACAAGAGTCTTCAATACTCGGAGTATACTCATTGTGAGAATCGGCATAACTTTCAACGTCATCATCTGCAGCGTGAGCAAATGGCATCTCATCCGTATCAACGGTTTCAAAAAGAGGGTTCGAATAAATAATGATATTTTCGTTTGGAACATCCTCATCTGGAAGCGTATCATCATCGGACTCATCAAAAGCTTCACTACTCATCGGAGGGAGGGAAGATAATGGTTCTTCATTCAATAACTCTTCAAGAAAACGAATATCTCCCTCCGAATCAAAAGTAGAGTCATCAACCATCGTTGAATCGGAATTATCATTAGCAAGAGAAGTATCGACCTCTTCCAAAACGGGGTCACTTCCCTCAACCGGTGTGAGGGAAGGATTGGAAGAGTCGGGGAGGATAGATTCAGAAGACGAAGTGGGATTGCCACTCGAAGAGGAATTAATGTCATGTTTACAATATAAAGCTATTACAACCCGCCTCTGCTCCTCGAATAACAATTCTTCCATGCTCTTTGTTCCATCATCTTCGACGGTTGTGGTAAAAAATGATGAAGAATTATAATAAGAATTAAACATGAGAAGGAGAAAGAGATAGAATTATACGGTTTAGAGGGTTAAAGAAGAAGAATCAAATGGATGAGAGGATAAGAAGATTATTTTTGGATTTTATAATTTAAAAACATTGAATAACACAAAAGAAAAGGAAAATAAAATTTGAAAAGAAAAATCTTTTTGGAATTTTATATTTATAAAAACCTTGAAAAACAAATTTATTTTATTTTTGGTAACCGTTACGTTATCCGTAACCGTTTCCTTTAAAACTACTCGCTATCCGGTTGTAGAATTAAAGTAGTCCGATAACGTTTAATTTCACGATTTGTTTTGTTGTTTATTCGGAATGGTTTACAACCGCCCTCCTTCAACGGAAGACCGAGGATGTTTATTAATGGTGAAAACACTTTAGGAAAAGTGTTTTTTTTTTTTTTTTTTTTTTTTTTTTTTTTTTTTTTTTTAAGGATTTTTGATTTTTCGATTTTTTTGGTAGTGTGAATATTTGGTGACAAGTATTCAAATGGTTTTTTATTTATTATTTTTTATATTTTTCAAAAACAATTTATTTACAAAACAAGACGATAACTTCCACGGGGAAGGTTCTTCAATCCACAAAATACGATACGAATCAACGACAACGTTTCAAGCCTTCCCCGGCACGCGCGCATTTATTTGATGTTATTTTTTTTATGTTTTTATTTGTTTTTCCAAAGAAATATTTGTGAAAATATTTCCCCGGGTCGTTCTCCCAACGAAGGTTTGACGGCGTTTAAGTCGATTCGGAGTCGTGAATTCGTGAAGTGAATAAGTGATGTGAAAGATTATTTTTTAGAATTTGATTACACTATAATAAGAAATATTAAAAACAATCTACGCTATTAAAATAAATGCACACAAAGAAAATTCAAATAAATGCAAATCCCGGGCTAATCCCGAGATTTATAAAACTAATAGTGAAAGGCAAGGACTAAAAATGAAAAGATGCAAAGCTAAGGGACTAAATATGCAATTTAGTAAACTATAATGAAAAGTAAAAAGACTTTAAAGGTAAAATAAAAAGTTAAAGGGCTAACTATGCTATTTTTGAAACTTATATAAGACTAAAACATTTAATTGAAAAGTTATAAGCTAAATGTGAAGAAACAGAAACTAGAGGGACTGGTTTGCAATTAACAGAAACTATATAAAACAAGCAGTCGTGCAGTAGATATTATAACAAGAAAATCAACTCTAAACACCCTTCTTTCAGATTGAATAAAACACTCAAATAAGCTCCAAATTGGAATCTAAAAGCTGTCCTACAAAGCTAGTACTACTGGCTTTAAGAAAAACTCAAGATTCCCAAATTCTAACCATAATTACTAACCTAAATTGATGCAACTTCAGACCATTTGAAACATGAAACTGATGAACAAAAAACAGAACAGGTAAAACACCAAGACTAAGCTATCAAATAGGCATGCAAATAAGCTGATTAAGGAAAAATAAAAGCATATCCATAATCTCTGAACTGCTGGCTGCTTCTACTCCGAAAATGTTCAAGAGTTATCCACGATTCCTACCCTAAATGAGACTAAGTTCAGTTGGCAGAAAACAAAATGCTGGTCTGCACATGCTTGCTGTATCAGCAGATGACCAAATTCGGCCAAAACTCTTCCAAATCTTAAGGAAATTGTACAAACTCTTGAGTAATCTCTTTAACCACTAAGTCGCACCTAAAAACTTCAAAACTTAGATCTGAAAAGCTCAAGCTTATATTGAGCTTAATGAGAGCATTTTGCTAACCTATGTTGCACCTATGGGTTTAAAACATTCAAATGACTTCTAATCAACTTATTAATTCAAACAAACTGCTTAGATTACCTAATAAAAGCAATATCAAAGTATCAACAATAAAAACAAGCAACAGTAACCAACCTAATCCAAACAGCCCTTATCAAAGCTGTCTTTGCAAGTTCTAAATGTAACGGTTTATTTCAAACTTTAAAACAGATTTCCAGCAACCATTGGACTAGTTTTACTCTAGAAAAGAAATTTTCAAAACCAAAATAACCTGAAAAATAGAATAAGATGTTGTTGACTTAACTGTTGACTTAAAGCAATAATAAGCAGAAATGATAAACAAATTCTTATTAACCAATAACTGACATCAAAAATATACTTAAGAATCAGAAACATTAAAAAAAATAAGCATTAACATGAAATAAGCTGATGAACAAGACAGTTGACCAAAGGTTGACTTACATTAAAAATGAAATTTGGAGTACATCTGATTGAAAACTAACAAGAACAATACAAATAAGCAGAATACTAATTCTAAAATAAGCTAAGACTAAATTAATCCTACTCCTAAAATCTACCTACTAACTAGCTAACCCTCAATCCGTGAGTGATGAGTCCCTTTTTATAGCCGAGAGGAGGTGGATGCCAAGTCATCGATCCGAGTGCTCATGTGCTACTAACCACCCTTAGATCATTTCTTCTTTCCTACTCTTGATTCTCACCCGTACGATCAAAGGTATGAGGTGGCCTGTCCAATCGCCTGCCCCCACGTGTCATTCCTTGCGTCAGGATTATCCTCGAAGTCCGTGCAATGACAATCTTACCCTTAATTGTGGTAATTTTGTGTGTGGTAAATCTAGGGTTTATGGTGTACAGTAATTTGTGAATTGGGGAAGAACTTGGGCGGGTGTGTGTTTGTCTGTTTTATTTCTTTTGACCGAGAGTTGATATATTGGGATTTTATTGACCGGGTTTGATTATTGGATCGGGTTGGGTGGGTTTAGTGTTTAAGTGGGCTGGTGTTGGTTTATTGTTGGATGGGTTGGGTAAAGTGTTTTGAAGTGGGTTTGTTTTTTTAAATCCGGTTTTGTGTTTAGTTTGGATTTGATTTTGGTTAAAGTTCAAGGACCAATGTGTATTTTCTGAAATTTAAGGGACCATTGCTGTCATTTTTCTAAAGTAGGATCCAAGGGCTTTTCTTGACAAATGACGATTCTTGAGGGTCTTGATGACATAAACTTTCCGGCATCGGCTGTAGATAGCAATTCCATATCTCGTGCTCGTTTTCTCTGTTTTTGCTTGATTTTGTCCTTTTCTTCGATATCCATGCCTGCATATGTAAAAACACAAAAACACAATATATTTGGCCTTTTTGTCGGGTTTTTGGTCTTTTTGGGTCCGGTTTTGTTCTAGAAATGGTATGTGTTTAAGCACATACCAAATCCTTTGAGCATATCTTCAAAAAGCTTATACTCCTCAGTTATTCCACCAACTCTGATAACTTTCCATCCTTTCATTCTTCCTTCAGTAAATACTTCCCAATCAATAATAGGATGTTTTGCTTGTAGAGGTTTGATGTTTGTGGATTCAGGAACTACCACAATCATGTTTCTCAGTTGTTCATCAGTTAACCCTTCAGTAGCAGTCTTTTGTTTCTTTGATGTGTCAGACTCCAAAACTTCTGCTTTTCTTTTCTCTTCTTTTCCATGTTCAGTATCAATCACAAAATCAGTTGCACTTGGCTTGTTGATTCTTGCATAAGCCTCATAGTAAGCTTGTTCAATTTCAGCATCAGATCTTCCTTTAAAGTAACTCTGCTTCCACAATGCTTGATTTTTCAAATAACTCTTCATGAAGCTGATCTGTTCTTTATAAGTAGGCATCTTCTTTTTGTAACCTCTACTTTGTCTTTCTCTTATCCTCTGCATAAGATTGCTCCAAGCAACTTCTTTATTCTTCTTCAAAATGAATTCACTAAGCTTTGCTGACTTTTCTTCTGAGCTCAAACTCTCATCTTTAAGAAGCTGCACTCCTTGTGCTCTCACAATTGGATCTGAGTCTAATAAGTATTGAAGTTGTTCATCAAAGGTTTCTTGAGTAATCTGCTCATCTGAAGCTATCTTTTCTAACCTTCTTTCTTTCATAAAATTAATCACTTCTGCTTCAGACATTTTCTTTGCTAACACTGCATCAAGATCTATTTGCATTTGTTCATTTGCTTCTTCGTCCATTTGAAGTTTCTTTGCTACTTCTGAATCATAGTCAATCAGCATCTGAGTTCTTGACTTGACCTTTTTCTTCTGTGGCTCACTTTCTTCAATAAGAATTTCTTTACCCTTATCCTTAGCAGTTTGTACTGCTTCTTGTTCTGTCTCAGCAGTTTGTACTGCTTGTTTTTCAACATCAGCAGTTTCTTGATTTTGATCTTGTTCACCCATATCAGTATCACCATTTCCACTAGCAATACCTTCCTCATACAATCCACTAGTACCTTCTTCATGCCTCCCCTGAGTTCCAGATCTCTTATCTCCTTGTTCTTTCCCAGATTTCCTCCCCTGTTTGGGAGAATCACCACCATCATCATCTGAATCATCTGAGTCACTATCTGAAGAATCATCATCTATCACCACTCTTGACCTTTTCCTCTTTAGCTGATCTTCCAACTTCTTTACCCTGAGAGTCAATTTGGTACACATCTTGGCAAAGTTGTTCTTGTGGTTTTTCAGATCATCCTCCAGAGATTTTACTTGTGCAAATAACTTGGTACAAAGATCCGTCAATTCATCAAGTTTAGTTTTGCCCTCAGCACTTCTAGATGTGTTACCTGCTAGGAGAGGTGAGTCATTGGGCAAGGGTCCAGTTTCCACTCTAGTTAGACTAGGTGTAGACCTTCTCCTATAGGTTGTGATGATTGGGGGTGTTTAGGTTATTTCTGGAACTAGATAGGGTGTTGGTTGGGGATCAGTTGGGTTTACTGACCCTTCACCCTGATCAACTTGAATCATCTCTGGAAATAGAGGTATTTCTACCCCACTAAACAATCTACTAGCTATAGCCATATTTTGAAAAACTTTTGATTGTAGGCTAGGAGTAGGAAAAATGTCTTTATGTTGCCTAAGCAAATTCTTTTTCTTATTCAAAAAGCTTTGAACAAATCTTGGATACATAAGAAATTTTGTTTTACTTTTCACATTTGCAACCATACTCTCAAATATAAATTTTGAAAAATTGAAAACCTTGTTTGTTGAAAGACATATGAGGGCAATAGCAATATTGCTACTGCATTGCTCCCATGATGTTCTTTTGGGACTTAAACAATGCAAGAGAGTATGTATTAGAAATCTCCATTGTGGGGAGAAACATCCCTTTTGAAAAGTGAGTTTTTGATTGGATGTATCATACCCCATTCTGACAATTTCTTGCCAAATTTCAGTGTTTAGCATATTGTTGATACCATCTGAATCTTGCAACTTAAGATGTCTCCTAAGAGTAGATTCGGTAACAACAAAAGATATGCCATCCACTTTGGAGTGAATTTCTATGTCTTCCACTTCACTAATTTTGACAATGGCAGTTTGCCAAAACTGTGTGATATGAGAGACAATAAGAGTAGGGGAAACTGTTAAAGCATACCTAATATGAGACGCGTTCAAGAAGTCCAAAATCTCATAAAATTTTGGTCCATCCCCTTCCTCTGTTTTCTCCAAATAAGCAACCTGGTTGTGCGTCTTGATAAATTCCAAAGTAGCCATAATATTCTCAGTAAAAATTTGATTTGACTGTGGTGAATAGTGAAAATTTAGGTTAGAAAGTAGAAGATGAAAGTGAGATGAGATATTATTGAGAGAATTAGGGTTTGTATTTGACCGACTTAAAGAATAAGTTAACTTTTATTTTAGGATAAGATTATAATAGAATAAAAGTTAAAATATCTAGAAGAGGATCCCTTAAAAACCATAATTTAATCAGTAAAAATCGCAACAAACTTACAACGGCTAGTTTTTACACCAAAATTAATTACTGACACAATAATACCAACGGCTAGTTGAGCAATACAAACTTTGCACTAGCAGTACAAACCATTATCAAAGATTTTCAAAGAACAGTATTAAATTATATGAATTTGAAGCATTATAACTCACATATAGTTTTTAGCAAACTATCAGCTATCAACGGATTTGATATGTCTTTACCAATAGCCGTTTGCTTTGGACTAGCCAACTCTTCACAGTTAGATATGGTGAGTTGATAACCATACAATTTTTGGTAAATTGTCAACCATAAACGGATTTGATTAGTCTTTACCAGAAACCATTTGCTCTGGACTAGTTGGTTCTTATGTGGGTTAGACATGGTGAACCAATAACCATTTTTTGTGTGCACAGATCACACACTAAACTCCAAAACACCATTCAGTCCAAAACATAAAGCACTTGTAATTCCTTTGTGCTCATCATCCATACCTGCAGTTGTTAGTCCAAAAACAAGGAAACAAGGTGCAAAGCACTTGTCTCACAACAATATAAGCATATGATTAACATTGCACCCAAACAAGGAATTAATTTCCTTGTGGAACCCAAGCCATCACAGACTTAGGTTTGCCTCTAGCATCAACATAATTCATTCTCTTTAAAATAATTGAAGTACCATTAGGTTTGATAGGTCTTCAAACCCATGATGCTGATGCATTAACACCATTGCCCATATTTCCCTTAGCAGTATGATTAAGATGACCAGTACTAACTATTGGGCTAGCAGTATGAACTGCTGGCTTTGTGGTTTGTACTCTTGGTTTCCAAACTTGTTTGTTTAACACTGCTTTGTTATTAAAGGGCCTCTTAACAGTTGTTAGTGCTGATTTAAAAGTTGTTTTTGCACCTTGAACTGTTGGTCTTGGGTAAACAGGTCTAAATGGCCTAGCAGTATGAATTTCTGGTCTAGCAGTATGAACTGCTCTTGGTCCAGACCTTAAAAGAACTGATCTAGGTATCATTCTAGCATTTGTAGGGTGAATGGGAGGTCTTACTGAGTTCACCCTAGGACTTGAACACCTAGTTACCCTATTGTTGCAATAAGCAGCAAGATGGTCAAAGCTACCACATGTAAAACAAGCTTTCCTATAGCAAACAAAGTCATCACCTAACTGTTGGTCTAAATGGTTTAGCATTGGTTTTAGGCCTAACAGTCTCAGTTTTGACCACCTTAGGAACCCTTGTTCCTCCTATCTTAGCATTATCAGGTTTAGCCTTAACCTGATCACTTTCATCATCATCAGAAGTCCAATCCTCTATGGTTGGAGCATCTGATTCCCTACTTGAGGACCTATCAGAGGACACTTTGTCCTCAGAGAGTGATTTATCACTTGCACTCTCAAAACTTACTTCTACAGGCTTATCTACTACCACATTCTCCTTAGGTTTTGGACCATATTCCATTTTGGGTAGTTGAAATTCCTCTAAACCTGTGTGTTCTAGGTCAATGCTGGGGGTGTGGGAATTCCTCTATAAGGAGGTGGGAACTGACTATATACCCTAGGCCTTATTTAGCTTTGTTGAGGATTTGACATTCAATTATCTTACTGACACCCTTAGATGCATACTTTATTGTGTCTACACTCATTTGAATGTTTTCTTTAGCCTGTTTCAACTTTTCTAACTCATGTTTTAGCACACTAGTTTCATTATCTCTAAACATTAAGTCTCTCTTAAGTATAATCATATCATCAGCAAACTTAGACTCATTACCTTTATAATGAACAATTTGTTCTTCTAACACAGCTAAAGCCCTTTTATGATTTGCTAAATTAAAACTGGTCTGGGTTAACTCTATTCTTTGTTCATCATATCTTTTCTTAAGAGTTTCTAGATCTTTTAATGCATCACAAGATTTAGAACACTTAGAAACTTGTACCTCAGAATCTGAAAATGCCATGAGAGCCATCTCTGTAGATGCTTCTGCTTCCTCCTCTGCAATGTAGCTCCAGTCAAATCCTAAGCCATCAATGGCAACCATAGCTTTTGACCTTGAGTCTGTAACTTCCACAACTCTGGTCTTGCTTCCAAAGCCTTTGTTCTTGCCATCTTGTTGTCTTGACATTCTGCACTCTGTTGAATAATGACCCTTCTTATGGCAATTATAGCACTCAACTTTTGACTTGTCATACCCAGCAACATCATTGCTATTAATGATTATCTTCTTGCCAGTCTTCTTTAAGAATCTCTTAGCCCTCATGCTAAGAAGAGAAAGCTGCCATTTGATGTCCATCTCTTCAAGATCATCTTCATCAATCTCTTGAAGGTCTCCATGAGTCAACATACTTCCATTGTGCTGAGTAGTCAGAAAAGCACAATAAGTATTCTCATCCAAAAGTCCATTAGTACTGCTTGAAGTACTAGCAGTACCAATATTTGGACTAGCAGTACCAACTGCTCCAGCAACTTAAACTTCTTCCTCTGAACTTGAGGTACTGGGAGTTGATATAAAGGCCAAATTCCCTGAGCTTGAACTTGTTCCAGCAACCTTCTTCACATCTTGCTCCACTATTTTGAAGTTGCTATATAGATCCATTAGGCTCATGGAAACTATATCAGGCTTGTTCTTCCATACAACCACATGCATAGCCCATTCTGATGGTAGACTCCTGAGAAATTTGGAGTTGAGATCTTCCTGAGGTATCTCAATACAAGGAATAGCAAGCTGACTCACTAGTTTCTGTAGCCTGTTGAACATATGATCTAGTGATTCATTGCTTGTAGCTGAGAAGTTCTCAAATTGTTGCTTGGGTAATGTCTTCTGAGTTTTCTTGGTGGCTTCATTCCCACCATATCTGGCAACAATAGCTTCAAACAAAGTCTTGGCACACTTGAACTTACTGAAGTTCAATAATTGATCATTAGGAATGGTCATAAGCATCATGCTTCTTGCCTTAACATCATTCTTGTGCTGGGCCTTTTCTTCAGTAGTCATAGGCTTTGTCTGCACTTTTGTTTCAGTCCTACCTTCAACTACAGTTGTAGTGGTTGTAGGCTTGAATGTGTTCCCATCTTCTATGATCTCCCAGAGTGCATAGTCTTGCACCTGGAAGAATTGCTCTATTCTCAGCCTCCACATATCGAATTCATTAGGCTTGAGAATTGGCAATTTTGCAGCAACATTGGTTTGGGTTGTTGTCTCCATGTCCATCTTCCTTATAGATAAAGTTCGTCTTGGATCTTCTAATTCAAAGTACTAGAACCTGTCTCTGATACCACTTGACCGGATCTAAACACACGCCTTGTGTTAGATAGATACTTTGAGTAATATTAACTAGCACGCAGAATTTACTAGTTAACACTTAGAAGATTATTTGTATGTATGATTAATGAATGGAACAATGTTTATGTATATGAACAAGAGACAATTGTTTAACCAAAACGATTCAATATTATTATATCAATAATACGAGTACTCTTGCTAGTACTAGGGTTTACAACCTTGAATCTTCACAAAAAAAACTCATTAACTCATACGTATAACCTAACATAGGAGATCCTTTTATAGACCAAGGATTCCTGTACAAGATAACTATAATCTATATCAATAAGGATATCTACTAAATCCTTTCTATAATTATCCTTTTACACGTTTACAAAAACATAAGCAGTACCAATGTCTATACCAGCAGTACTAACTGACTTAGTACTGTTAGTGTATTCTTCAATAAATCTTCAGCAGTACTAACTTATAACCACCAGTACTAACTGTTAGGTTTAATTTCTAACAATAGTTTTACCATTTTTAAAATTAATTCACTTTGTGACTTAACGTGATTTCAATGTAATTATGCACAAAGAAACAATATAATATAAGTAAGTAAGGAAATGAATGATCAAACCACACAACACGAATATTTATAGTGGTTTGGCTACAAGGACTCTTTTCCTTGCCCTACTCCACTCCTCGAGCCTCTAACTCGAGAGTTTTTCTTCACTAAGAAACAAGCTCCCTTCTAGGCGAAGAAAACCTTTACTCGTTTCTTACTCTTTATCCGGTATTAAGCTAAACACCGGGTTCTTTACAAGGGTACAACCACTCCCGTTGGTTCTTTCACAAGGGTACAACCACTCCCGTTAGTTCTTTCACAAGGGTACAACCACTCCCGACACTCTTTGTGATTTAAGGACTAAAACACTAACCAAACTCTACTGAATAAATGATACAAACAATGATGTGTGAACTAATACAAAATCACACAGAGTCTATACTAAAAGAATAACAACAGTAGGTTGATCCTTATATGCTTTGATCTCATTGCTACAAAAGGAAAGATCAATGAAATGAAAGAATGATATGGGTTAGTGATATGTAAATGAATGAGTATGTATTTAAGCTATATGAGTGATAAAAATGCCCAAATGATCAGCTTGCTATTTATAGGCAAACTGATTCAACAGTTGGCGGGTCTGGCGGATCCCAAAAATTGGATCCGCCCTTGTATGGATTTGGATCCGCCACTTCAGGACAACTAAGAGATTCTCAAATCTTTCCATATCTTGCCATATCTTTCCATATCTTCCAATGTCAACTCTTTGGCTTGAAGATCAATACAAGATATCTCAAAATCTTTCTAAGATTGTGTTCATGATGCATGCCATGATGTCATCCTAATATTTAATAAATAAAGTTTCTAATTTAAGGAAGAAACTTGTAAATATATATATGTTTATAATATTACTCCTAGAGATCACGCAATATATAAATATGTTTTAAAAGACTTATTAGTATAAATGTAAAAGGCTTATTCTTATATTTATGCTTTTGCTTAAGGATAATCTTTGTATTTGTCATTAACAAAATTAAGCAAAGATCGTAAAATATAAATAACGTTTTTGGGATGATATTTGTATTAACAATAATAGCTGTTATGCTATGTCTAATTAAGTATTTTGTGTCTGATTATTTTTTGTTGCCTGTTTGTCAGTACACTGAGAGGTCTAAATCAATGAGAGCATTGGAATGTGCCTAGTTTGTAATTGGCCAGTAATGAGAGTACCTAGCAGAATTGTTTGTGCTTGGCCACCAATGAGAGGTCCAAATGCAGCCTATTAGAGTACACTGAGATGTCCATTGAGACTACAAATACAGTCTTTTGAACTGTTTGTGAGTACCCTGAGAGGTCCAATGTTTGTGAGTACACTGAGAGGTCCAATTGAGACTTCAATTGCAGCCTAGTTGGCCAACAATGAGACTTGAAATGCAGCCTAGTTTGTGCAACATTACTTCATTGTTTGAGATACCACAAAAGAGGACCAAAATATGTGAACACAATGGATTCTTCTGCAATGGTAAACCATCAAAAGGTTTTTCTTTGATTGTGATATAGTTTAACATTTGAATCAATAAAACTGATCTAACAATTGTTATTTGTAGATGTCATACAAATTTCTTCTGATTCAAGCAGTTCAGAATCAAATGACGGTGCTCTCAACATCCTTCCTGGCCTCCTTGCTTGGTATTATCCAGAGCAACATTCTGATGCAAGTACTGATATTTGGGAAGTGGAACCTATCCAAGCCATTGAACCTCCAGAGGAACTTCCATCTCCAGCTCCTATCCTGGCTCTCCCTGTGCAAGTTCAAATACCAGTTGAAAAGGCACACAAAAAGAAATTTACTCAGGATATTGTCTTGGGAATGTCGTGTAAGAAGAATCCTATAGGTTTTGGAGCACCTTCTAGCAGCCATGGGAAAGGTAAAACTAAGATGGTTTAGGGGTTTAGGATATACATTAACAGCTTTTGTGTTTTGTAAATGGTATTTGGTTCAATTCTGACATTTAATTTGGATACTGATTTTCCCTTATGTATGTACTGTATTATGTTTTAAATATTCTCCTTTCTATATTCCCCAGCAACTTGCTGGTTTTTGTTTTCAATATATTACTTACTTAATAAAAAGTCTTCAATGTTCAAAAAAAAAATTGTAGCAATTTGTGTTTTGTAAATGTAATTAGTAAGGATACAATAACTGGTAATTATGTAAGTATTTTGGTTAGTTAAATGGATAGCAGTTTGTATTGTTGATGTGATGGTCGCACAGTGGGGTACATTTGCGAGTATTAAGATAATGATATATTTGGAGCCAAAATTTTGATTTATTCAATTTTATGCTTTTTTTTTACCGGTATTCAATTTTATGCTTTAATTAACATGTTCAAAGGCAAAATTTTCAAATAATTCAATGGTTAATTTCAAATTAAAACTTGGAGCCAAATTTTTGGATCGAAATTTTTTGAATCACCTAATTACAAGTAGTTACCAAGAATAACGATTCATATTCTTGGTATACCCTCTTTTCTCTCCTTAAAAAAAAGACTGCAAAGAAAACACAAAAATCAAATCTTCTATCACTATTACTGTCCAAGCTAAGCCATAATCAATTTCTTTTACCCTTTGTTGCTCAAGAGTCATGGATATTGAACCCATTGTTGATAATCAAACTTTGCTTCCTTCTGATGATGTTGTACTTGATGATAACGTCTTAGAATATGAATCCGAACAGTATTCTGATGATGAAGATATAGATGCGACTGGAACCAACCAACCATTGACGATACTAGCTAAGAGGGGCTCAACCAGGCTAATAAAGTTTCGCGCGAAGTATGACAGACCTGGTGGAATAAAGCTCAAGGTAACCTTCGATGCATTCGGTAGGGTATCAGGGGAACACAGATCAGTGTTTGTGAGTTTTTTAGGAGATGTGGTTCGTGAGCAGATAGGAGTGAAGATTCTTTCCTGGAAGAAGGTGAATAAAGAATCAAGAGATAAACTATGGGATGAAATCACGGTACATATATACTATTTTGTAACCCAGTACTACATAAGTTTATATATGCAGTTACATTATGTGCAACTAATTAACAACATTGTGTTAATCTTTGCAGAAATTTTTTGATGTTGATGTGACATATAAAAAATTGATAATGAATCGTCTTGGTCAACTGCTAAGGAATTACAGAATGAAGCTCAAACGCAACTACATTTTGCCCAACCTAAACACACCTTCCAGCTGACTGAAAGTCCCAAGCTTGTATAGTACAATTATGGAATCAGCAGACTGGGTCGAGTATGTAAACTACACGACCACCGATGCATACAAGGTTTTAATTAGTCATCTTTATTTAAGTCTATATGTCATTTTATAATTTTCAGTTTGCAGCATTACCGCATCTACATGCCTTATGATTTTGTGTTTTTAGGAGAAATCTGATAAAGCTAAAATGGCGCGTTCCCAAAATATTTATCAGCATAAACTGGGACGAGGTGGATATGTTTATGTCACAGAGAAAATGGTAAGATTACATAATGTTTGTTTTACAAATTGAGAGACGATCAGTATGAGAAATGAATCTGTTTACATTGCCCAATTTGCACATTTGCATTAATACCCTCATATTTTCGATTATCTTGGTTTAACTGTACATGTGTAAGCATCCTTATATTTTCGTTTATGTTGGTTTAACTTTACATGTGTATGCATTTGATGTTTATTAGATCCAAAATAGAGAGATTGAAGCGGATGAAGAACCCCCGCGTGATGTAATGTGGTTGAAAGTAAGGGTAAACAAAGACGGCGAATACCCAGATGATGATATTAGATCAAAGGGAGATCAACTTGTAAGTTTGACTGCAAATTCTATTATTATGCTTATATAGCAGCAGCATTAACTGTGTACTAGCAGTAGTAACTTGTATACCAGCATTATTAACTGCGTACTAACAGGAGTAACTGTGTACTAGCAGTAGTATATTTTTCATTGAAGTTCATGAGCAGCACTAAATCCAGCTGAGCAGCATTGACACAAATATGAGCAGCAGTTACTCTAACAGCATCAAGAAGACTTTTAATCCCAACATTTCCTATATTTTTTGTGCAGAAAGAAGCTGATGACAAGATCAAGGAAGGAACCTTGAGTGTTGATGATGGCACTGATGCCATGACAGTTGTATTTGGTAAGGAAAAGGGCGGTTATGCCAGAGGAGTGGGAGGTGGAGTAACATACAAAAAGTATTTTGGCCTTCCTCGAAGAAAACAAAAAGCCGATGAAAAACTTGCGTTACTTCAAACTCAACTGGATAATGAGAGACGCGAGCGTGAAGAAAAAGATAAATTGGTCAAGAAATTGTCCACAGAGATGACCGAAAAAGATGTGCAGGTCAAGAAATTATCCGGTGAGGTGGAACAGACAAATAAAATGCTTGCTCTACTGATGACACAGTTGAATAAACAAGGGATCAATATAACTTTGCCATCTGATCCATTGCCAATAGCCTCAGTTGTAAGCCATTTTTTATGTTGTTAACAATTTCATTTTCTAATGCTAACACCACTGATGCTAATGATACCAGGCATTGAACATAAACTGATGAGTCAATGTATTTCTTAATTTATATTGCAGGTGACTCCAATGGCCATTGACAATATAGAGCAGCGCTAATGAGGTGGACGGCACTCAGACAAGTGATGTTGTAAGTGCTAAAGATGCGGGAATTCAGGAGAAGTCCAATGGCCTTGAAACTTCTGAAAAGGTAGCGGAAACAATGGTAAGTAATAAAACATCCGCCTTTGATTTTTGAATTTTACATACATGATCGACTAATGTACCGTGTTTTATATATACGTATAGGAACCTGCTAAAACTATCAGGCCTAAGCATATACCTAAGTCATGAAGAAATGGGTCTCCAAATTCCCAATCGCAACAAAATGTGTCGTCTCTAATACAAGCACTGCCAAGAGTATGTATTTCAACATGTTTCTTGTTACTCTTTTGTTTAAATAATGTAACGTGTTTTATATATACATATAGGAACTTGCTAAAACTGTCGGACCCAAGACAAAGCCTAAGAAGCGACAAAACGGGTCTCCGGATTCCCAATCGCAACAAAATGTGTCTCCAACACAAGCACTGCTAACAGTATGTATTTCAACATGTTTCTTGTTATTCTTTTGTTTAAATAATTTCTAATATATACATGCAAAAATTCTTTTTTTGTAGACATTTAAGTGCAAATTGTGGCACGTAAAGAAAACAAATATCGTTGCTTTGGGTACCGTATACCAGGCTAATGGAAAGCAAATGCTGCATAACCGACCACTCACAAATGATTGCTACAGAGTGTCAATTGATTCATCGTTAGTTGATGCAGCATGCATACCGGACGTAGCAAATAATGGGTTAAAAACAGTTAAGGAGTGCGTAAGTGGTTTCGTTGCATGGCCAAAGGATCAAGTTATTCATGAAGAGGAGGTACATACATGTGTTTTTTCAACCTACATATATATAATTCATCATATTTAATTCAATGTTTGATAGAAGCGTCTTTTGTTTACTACATGTTACACCAACAAACCCTGTGACTAAATGTGTACCACCGGTACCATCGAAGAAACAATATATATCTGTTAACGACTTAAGGCAACACGCTGCTAAGCCGGTGAAGATTCAAAAGTCTTTAGATTATGGTACTTGAGAATTTGATTAATTAAGTACGACATTACAAATTTACAATTGTATATTCTGTTCAGTTATATACATTCGAGTTTAATTCAATTTGAAATTTCTTGTGGTTTTTAATAATGTTTTAGCAGTAGTAACTCTGCTTCAGCAGGACTAACTTAGTACTAGCAGTAGCAACTCTGCTCCAACAGTACTAACTTAGTAATACCAGTAGTAACCCTGTGACTAAAAGATGTAGTCACATAATATGGTCACGCTTATCAACATTATTGGTCACTCTTTGTTTAATTCGATGTGTGACTAAATATTACAAAAGGCCACACAAACTAAAAATTCATGTGACCATTGGATGAACAATAGTCACGCAAAATACACATTTCTTCACTTTAAACAGCATATGGTCACACTTATTAACACTTTTGGCCACTTTATGCTTAATTGTATGTGATTAAATACCCAAAACAAACATGCTTTGTGTGACTAAATATTAAAAAAGGCAACACAAACTAAAAATTCATGTAACCATTGGATGATCAATAGTCACACAAAATACACATTTCTTCACTTTAAATAGTATATGGTCACACTTATTATCACTTTTGGCCACTTTATGCTTAATTGTATGTGACTGAATACCCAAAACAAACATGCTTTGTGTGACTAAATATTACAAAAGGCCACACAAACTAAAAATTCATGTGACCATTGGATGATCAATAGTCACACAAAATACACATTTCTTCACTTTAAACAGCATATGGTAACACTTATTAACACTTTTGGCCACTTTATGCTTAATTGTATGTGACTAAATACCAAAAACAAACATGCTTTGTGTGACTAAATATTACAAAAGGACACACAAACTAAAAATTCATGTGACCATTGGATGATCAATAGTCACACAAAATACACATTTCTTCACTTTAAACAACATATGGTCACACTTATTAACACTTTTGGCCACTTTATGCTTAATTGTATGTGACTAAATACCCCAAAAAAATATGCTTTGTGTGACTAAATATTACAAAAGACCACACAAACTAAAAATTCATGTGACCATTGGATGATCAATAGTCACACAAAATACACGTTTCTTCACTTTAAACAGCATATGGTCACACTTATTAACACTTTTGGCCACTTTATGCTTAATTGTATGTGACTAAATACCCAAAACAAACATGCTTTGTGTGACTAAATATTACAAAAGGCCACACAAACTAAAAATTCATGTGACAATTGGATGATCAATAGTCACACAAAATACACATTTCTTCACTTTAAACAGCATATGGTCACACTTATTAACACTTTTGGCCACTATTTTTTAAATTGTATGTGACTAACTCGAAAAAAATAACACACGTTGCGTGACTAAATCATCACAAACGTCACATTTATTATATATTCATGTGGCCATAGGATGGGAAATAGTCACACATACTGTTGTTTCGTTCAATCAAAAAATGCAGAACATAAAGAACCTACCTTTGACCTTTTAAGAGACCATGAAGCTAAAAAAATTAACAAAATAGTCAAAGGGTCGGTCCTAGCTTCTGGGTTTGAACTCGTGGTTTGAGCAGAAAAAAAGGAGAATGGCGTGTTATTCATGTATGTGTTTCGATGGAATTTAGAGTGATTGTGTTCGGTTATCAGTAAAGGAGAATGATGAAGTGAGATGATTGTTGTGTGGTGTTTGATCTGGAAAATGAGAGAAAAAGATGTGATGGGGGCGAATGGATTTGTGTGTGGATTAGGGTTAGTAAAATGAGCATTAGGGTAATAGCAATTTATATCCCTAATGTTGTGTTTGTCTGATGGATTTGGATGTGTAATGGGCCGAGTTTTTTTTAACTGTGTTAAACGGGCTGGTAATGTCCTTACACGTTTTTGGGCTGGTACACGAATGGTGTTGGACCGGTCTATGGCTTGGGTCACTTATTGGACGATCCAATTTTTTTTAGCGTGTTAGGACTAAAAAAAATAAAAAATGAAGCTAATAGGTGCCAAACAATTGGACTTAAATGAGTTAGATAATGTTAAGTGTTTGGTAGTGGTTATTTTTGGGGTTTGTAATGTCAAAGACATTAATTTTTTGGGTTATGCGTTATTGACAAGGTCAGGAATTAACCATTATCAAGATTCATTTAAACCGTAAAGAGGCTAGTTTTGGGTTTTGAACCATAAGAAATGACTACAGGGTTTATTCATTATTATTTATTTGAGGTTGAAGTGGAATTTCACGGGTGCGTGTACTTAGTATCTCAAAGTATCGGGGTTGGTTGGATGCATGATTCTTCGATATCCTTGTTTGAGCCGTTAACCTTTACAATGACGAAGACTTGGACATCTAGTTATTTTTGTGATTCTTCCTTTCTATTACCATAAAATAACTATCACTTTAAGGAGTTATGTTGTAGTGCTCAGTGTCACACGAAGTTATGGATAGTCAAGAGGTGATGTACGTCTTATACTTGATGGTCGGTTGGTTGAAGAGTATAGAGTACTTAGGGATTCGAAGGTGCACGAACTCTATACACCACTCTTAGTCACACTTTAGTGCAAGTTTAAGTCACAAGTTCGGGTTATTTGACTTCAGACTCAAGTCAGTCATAGTGGGTTTTCTCCATCAGTAGCCACTACAAAGAGCCGTTAGAATGTTAATGGGGTCGGTAAAGAGTTAGCTGAGAGGAGTATAAAAGAGTAGAGATGTTATCAGCAGTTGATTCTCACGGGATATTTTTAAGCTTAACAGAGATTTATGGTACTTCACACTTGTTCGGTTAATTGGACAAATGGGGTAACGCTGCCTCCGTTTTCCATCGTAAACATAGTGTGTATGCTTGCGATTCCGCGAAGACATCGTGGGGGAAGAGAGAGTGGGTTTTCTTTTGCTTTCTTTGACTTTTTTGCGAAAACACTCTTTTTCCACAAGTATCTGCAATCAGGGGGAAGAAATGTGCACATTGGGGATGCATAACAGATTCACGTGATCGAGCTTACAATTTTATGACTACCGGAGAGATGTCCGCAGAGATGATCAGTGGTTCAGTTTTGTGATTTTGGTGTAATCATTTCAACTTTCGCAGGTTATGAAGTGTGAAGTAGCCTACATATGTGAGAAGATCTTGCTGATTTCTTGTATGTTACCCCCAAAACAGAGTTTTCGCAGTGAGTATAATTGTGATTATGTGACTAGTCAGATTTGCTTGGTGTGGTTTATGGTGTTATCTACAAATTCCGCTGCGTACTTAAAATTTCAAAAGTTAGAAGACATGTTAACTACATCAAAGTTTCGAATTTGCTGAAGACGGTTGTCAGTTTGGGGGTTAGCTGATTCAGAAACTTCGCCAAAAAGAAGTGTACGAAGAAGCTGCTAAAGACATGCAACATGAATTAGGGGGTAGTTAATCTAGTTCATGCATATTAAATCATTTGCCTACAAGTGAAGAAAAGTTCTCAAGCCAAGGTACAAGATGAAGACAAAGAGCGTAAACTGCAGTCATCTTCGGCACTTGAAGAGCTTATGAAGACTTTATTTTACTTATATTTGCACTTGTAGGAAATGTTGTAAGTAATCCCTTATGTCGTCCCATTGGGGGAAGATTGTTGGGATCGCTCCTAAAATGTAAATGGAACGACATTTACGGGATTACATTAGTTATATTGTAAGCCACATACGCAGATACTAAAAGTGTCAATATTGTAAAGTGGTGCGTATTTTAGGCTATATATACCCCTCTATACTTCCATAGAGGGGTGATTCTAAGTGTGTGTAACTTATCCTTTTCATTATTATCAATAAAACACACATAGTTTTCCCTTCACTCTCTACTTTCTCTCACTACAATGACTAACTCTTGGTTTGATCTTCCCCGACCTCCCGAATCACAATATCAACCTAAAACACGATCCATCATCCCTAATAAAGTATGTCTGTCAAACAAAGCGTATATTTTTTATAGCTTATTTTTTTCGAAAATAAACGTAATCTTTTTATAATTTAGCGTACCAAATATGACTTTAATGTTGATGAAAAATATCACTGAATGTTCAATTTCATGTGATTTTGTTTAATCTATTTTGAGTCTAAGAATTTATTTTAGATTACAGCGAAGGTTTTTGTTTAATGCTTTACAATTTTTATATTTATTTTAAATATTTAAGGTTCATATAATAATGTGTTCGATATCCATAATTAACTATCTTCAGCTTTTAGTAGAATTTATTATAAATAAAATATTTTAGGGCTACAATTTTTTTTATAAAGATGTTTGACAAAGTGGTTCATTTCAGCAGCAAAGTTTGAAATCAAATGAAAAACACACGTGTATGAAAATCTGAACAAACACACAAATTATTAAAGTTTATTGAGTAAACTCCAAAAAATGTATATAAATTTTTTGAAAAATGCAAAAAATGTTCTCGAAGAAAAAAACTGCAAATATTGTCCCTAACGTTTCAATTTTCTGCAAGTTATGTCCTTGAGGCGTTACTATAGATTAAAAAAATGTTTTTTGGCTAACGCTCGTTAGTTTTTTGCACGTTAGAGGCCTGTGAAATGACTATTTTACCCTCACCTACTACAAAGACATTTTTTGCAAAAACATTCTTTCAGTTTACTATTCATTTTCTTTTTCACTTCCAATCACTACCACCACCACACAACCATCACAACCACCACCACACAACCATCACCACCACCCTCCGCCACCACCACCACACAACCACCACCATGCTTCTGATCAAACATAGGGCAAAAAAACTGCAGTTGCAACCAAAAACATAAAATTGTTTAACCATGATTATGTAAAATCTATATATATGTGTATTAGTTGTAACGAGATCTAATTATATGTGTATTAGTTGTAAAAATTCACGGATCACAACATCTCATAACACAAAAGTTTATTAAAACCACTAAATTTAAATATTTTCATCATAAAAATGAACACAATTATGATTTTGGTGTGCAAGAAGAGAGGCTCCGAAATTTTATGCCTCAAAACTTACCAAAAATACTATATATCGATGTAAACATAACAAAAAGAAGTTATTGCTCAATATATAATAACTGATACCATACCATATTCATACTTAACAAAAATTTAACAAAAATCAACACCAAAATGAACAAAAAGTATAATAACCAAGTCAAAGTTATAAGAAATCAACGGTTAGGATCTGAAGACCTTCCAAAATTAGCAAGTTTCCTTGATCTATTAGCCACAAACGACTTCGCATGTGACAAATGCGGCACCACCACATCAGTCCCCTTCCCTTTTATACTAACGGACTCCTCGCTCTCAAACAGAATATCCATCCACCGTTAACCCGCTGTAACGGCGTCTTTTGCGGCGTTTGTTTACAGCTCGTTGACTCAGCCGATTCGTACTCACTCGACTCGTCGTCATTTTCTCAATCGGATGATCTCACCAGTGAAACGCCGCGGTTCTGTACGTAACGGCGTCGACGGTGATGACGTCACTGACGGATAGTTTTTGTTGTTGTGGTTATGTTACGGTGTTCTTGATAAAAAATAAAAATAAAACTAATATGAATTGATGGTATCTTGTTGTAGAAGATATAGACACTGACGGATAGCTTTTGTACCATTAATTTATTAATTATCAAATTTTGATTGTAAAATACTACTGTAAAAAAACTTAGTCATAAACGAAACCTTGAATCAATTTAAATTAATACCTGATTGTTAATAAATATATACAAGTTCTTGAAATAAAATCAAGCAAATCAGATTTTTGTTAGTGGTTAATATAGAAGACAATTTTTTTTGGCAAAATCATATTTAGATAAAAAAAAATAGAAAAAAAAAAAAAAAAAAAAAAAAAAGTGACCAGAATCTGGGTTTGGTTACCGGAGAAGATGAATATGAAGGGTAAAAGGTGGTGGTGATGGTTATTTGGTGGTAGGGGTGGTAGTGAAGGGAAGTCAAAAAGAAAATGAATAGTAAACTGAAAAAAATGTTATTGCAAAAAATTCCATGTAATAGGCGAGGGTAAAATAGTCATTTCACAGGCCTCTAACGTGAAAAAACTAACGAGCGTTAGCCCAAAAACATTTTTTGCAGATACAGTAACGCTTCAAGGACATAACTTGTAGAAAATTGAAACATTAGGGACAATATTTGCAGTTTTTTTCGAGGACATTTTTTGCATTTTTCAAAAAATTTTGGAACAATTTTTTGCAGTTTATTCAAGTTTATTTGAGTCCTTTTGTGATTGAAAGTTAATTCAAGTATCTTATCTTTTGTGCTTAGCAGTTTAGATTTTTGAGTTAAAACCATGAAACTTGTCTACAAGCTAGTAACTTCTTTTGATCGAAGAATTCAAACTCCTGTAGTCCTGTTTCAGGGGGCATCAATTATTTTATAAGTAGGGTTGCGTTTTTTTTTGACGAGTTTGAACGACAGATGCTGAGTGTTAAAAAAGATGATCAGGAAGAAGAAAAGAAGATAAGGTGACTGGGTGACTTTATGTGCTATTGGTTTTGTCATTTGTGAGTTTTCGTGTTTTTTTTTTTTTTTTTTTTTTTTTTTTTTTTTTTTTTTTTTTTTTTTTTTTAAATCTTTCTTGGTATTTATTATTTTATTTTGAACTTTTTTGTTGTTTACATTTTCAGTAGAATGTGTGGTTTTATTTTGTAGTTGTGCTTGATGTAGAGCAACCAAAAAGAAATAAGTACATATTTAGTTGCACTTTTAAGTAAATGTGTTTGTTACTTTTGATTACACTATATTATACCATTTAAGTTTGTAGTCTTTATTTTTGTATTTGCTTTTAGACTACCCTTAGGCTAGGCACAATAAGGGGGTCGACCGACTCGGTCGTGCAGGTCGGCATCGGTCGTTCTTGTTGTGGGAGGTCTCGGTCGCTGAGGGTCGAGAGAGAAGTGGGTCGAGGACTCGACCTAGGTCGAGTGGTGTGTTGTGTGTGTTTTAATTTAATTAAAATGTATTTTTATGGGGTATGTTTTTTTAGTGTATATCGCCTTATTGTGCCTAAAAGGTCGGCTATAAGTCGTAGGAGAGAGAAAGCTGAGGTGGCAGGAAAAATGAGGGTTGGTGAGGGTCACTACTGTAAGTAGCCTTAGTGGTCATCGAAAAACACTCTCACTCACCTTCTACCTCAACGTCACCTCAGCTTTCTCTCTCCATTTACTTCCCTTCACTCTCTCTCACTTTTCACCCACATTGGTCACACCACCCCCACCTTTCAATTAAATTAAATAAACCCTACAAAATACACCCACAAACTCACAAACCAAATAAATAATATAACATTGCACGGTTAGCTGTTTTTGGGCTAACTCATCGCAATTGGTGAGCAACTCACTATTGTTAGCTATTTTTGGGCTAACTCACGCATGAGTGAGGGTTGGTTTAGCGGGGTCATGCGCCACCCAAGGCTCACCAAGGACCACTACGGGTAGTCTTATTGAGAAGAATAATAAAAATGAGAAGCGTGAGAAGTAATTATAACCCCACATTTTTAATGTGTGGTTAGGCTAGGCGCAATAACATCCTCAACCGATTGGGTTTTCAGGGTTGGATTGGGTTGTCGTTGTTGTGGGGTTGGGGGTTGGAGTCGGTCGAGTGTGAAGTGGGTCAAGGAGGCAAGCGATTGGGACAATCGATCAAATTGAGAAACAAACAAATATGTTTTTTTGGGGTATGTTTTTTTTAGTGTTGGTCGCCTTACTGTGCTTAAAAGGTCGTCTGTAGGTCGCAACAGAGAGAAAGCTAATGTTGCAGGAAAAATATAGGTTGATGATGTTGTTATTGGGGGTAGCCTTATGGTTACTTATCATCCTTCTAATTTTAATTATTTGTCTCATTTGATCCTAACTTTACATGTTATATCTAAAATGGCTTGAACAAACAAAAAAATAAATCTGAAATGGATTATGTGAATACTATATATTCAATGATTCAGCTTCATTTATCTAGTTTTGATACTATGTAGGATTTAATTATTTTACTTTATTTATGTTTCAAAAGTGTTGGCTTTCATGAGAAAAGTTTCATACGAAACAACATTTATCTAAGGAACAAACCACAAGATCTCAACCATCCATCCGCCTTCTATCCAACAGTTTAGATTAATTATCATTTTAAAATTAAAATATTCTGAGGGGCATTTTAGTCACTTTCTATTTCATAACAAAACCCTTTATTCACACACACACTCACCCCGATACACACACACACAACGGTTACTCTCTCTCTCCCCAATTCGTCTAACCCTAAACCACCCTCAAACCACCGCGAAACCCTAATTCTTTAAATCATTCCATTAAAATGGACATACGAGATGAACTAGATCTATCTAAAGGCGGTTCGTTGGCTAAATCGGATTCGTTGGTACTTTCCGATCAAAATAAGCTTCTAAATGAAGATTCTGGTATATTTTTAGCTTATTTTGTTATATTAGTCAGTATATGTTGCTTCATTGCTTATTTTGTTGCTTATTTTTTATTATTTTTTGTATAGATGTGATATGTTGCTTATTTTGATTTTAAAACTTTTTTGGAATGATATGGCTTGGTGATGAGTTATATGAATCAGTAGATTGAAGTTATGATGGAATAAGTGTTTGGATTAGCTTATTTCAGCCAGTAGATTGAAGTTTTGTGATCGATTATATTATTTTGTGACAGTATTAGCTTATTTTGTGACTGTATTAGCTTATTTTGTGATCGATTATTTTATTTTTGTGATGGAATGAGTGTTTGGATTAGCTTATTTCAGCCAGTAGATTGAAGTTTTGTGATGGAATGAGTTATATGGAATGAGTGTTTGGATTAGCTTATAGGAATCAGTAGAGATTGAAGTTGTGATGGACTGTGTAACACCCCAACCCAACAAGGGTCAAAATGCCACATTATGGTGTCAATCAGAACACACAAACGCAAGCGGAAGACTTATAAACATAATAGTTACAAAGGTATTCTAAGGTAATAATGAAACACTAACATCTGAACATAATGAGTCCCAAAGCCAAATACAATTCCAAACTAATCTAACTGAAAATGAATCCAAATCTAATCCAGAAGCAAATGGGAGTCTATCGTCAGGGTAGTCCACTAAGAGCTCCTATACACTCTTCACTCAAACCCAGCTTCCAACCTAAAACCTGCCGCAGGAAAAGAAATGCGGCTAAGCTTAAAAAGCCCAGTGAACAGATATATATAACAACCGAATAATCAAAACATATATATATATATATATATATATATATATATATATATATATATATATAAGTATAGGGAAAAGGAAACATAAGCTCCTGCTGAACGAATATCATTTGCCAAACGAATAAGAGATCAAGGATGAACTGAACAAAATGTCATATACCATAAGAAGCAAATTGTAGCGAAACATAAGGAGATCATAATGAAGTCAAAGGAATCAAACAGAGGCTAATAATCATATAACAGAACAGAAATGCCCATCGAGCTCAAAAAGCATGCCACATGCTTAGTCACATAATCACATCATATCATATCCATATATCCGTCAAATCATAAGTTGTACAAGGAGTAGCTAGCTCCAATGTACCAGAAGTGAAATGGGGTGCATGGCACGCACAAACCAATCACTAAATCACATCATAATCACACCAAACATATACCTAGGATGCATCCATACGCTCCCTACAAAACAGAATACATATGTCAGTACTAGACTGAACATACATATACAAAATGGCCATGTGCACAAATAATCATATAACATAACAGAAGGGAACACCGTGGATCAATCACACCTCCACGGAAAGTGTCATGCCATTAGTGCCTCAATGACATGGTCATGGTACCTCCATGACTAGTTAGCTCGGGCAACAGAACAAAACAAAACAATGCAAAGCTATCCATAATCATAACGAAGCAATCATAGCATAATTAACAAAGCATATCAAACTGAACAGAATCTCATATCAAATGAGATAGCATACTGAATACCATAACAAAATGGATAGCAAACGGAATCATATCAAAGGATCATATCAAATGGATCATATCATAATAACCGAATCAAAGTCAAGGATCGAGAAACCAAAACCCTTACTGAGAAAGGGTAGAATATCTGTACCTCAAACCGCAATGAAACCATATCAGAAAACACAAGGATCGAAAGTTACTCATTCTTCAGCGAATCTACACAAATTAATGATTGTCTTATTATTTAAGAACTATTTCATAAGTTATTTCTAATTCAGTACTTATTGTTGTTCAGATTGCCATATTAGGGTTTCTTGCAATTTATAGAAACTTTCCAAATTTAGTAACTTTCCATATTTAGTAACTTTCCCAAATTAATAACTTTCCATATTTAGTAACTTTCCCGAATTAAGTAACTTTCCCGAATTAGTAACTTTCCATATTTAGCAAGTTTCCATAATTAGTAAGTTAGGGTTACATTCATAATTAACCAAACTTAGGGTTTATAGGCACTTCCAAATCAAACACCACTTAATCTATATACTAATTAATAAACATGAATAATGCATCCCTTTATTCATTGAATTTCTAAAACTTCTTTTACACGATTAATTTTGCTTGAATCCACAAGCCGTTTCAATCCATTGAATTTCTATTAAATGCGATTGACATATTCAAACAAACGGTAACATTCAATCAAATTAATTGATTCCTCATTTAATGTCTTCTATACGCTCCTCCTTCTAAGATGATAATAGTCAGTTTTGATTCCTCATTTAATGTCAATGCATTCCAAAAATCATCCAAAAATAACCTACGATTTTGTCTAGATATCTTTGAATCAGATGATTTCATCGTTTTATATGTTTGGAGAAAATAATTGGCTGGAAAATCAAGACCTCAAAGGTATGTGTCTTGCTTCATTGTTTATGTTTCCATCATCAATTGTTTGTAGCATTCAAATGTTATCTCATGATCCCTTGAATTTTTTAAATTTAGATATGCATTTTTGTTGTTGATGTTTGGGCAGGGTCAAATGCAATTCAAGTTGAAGGTATGGAAATCTTAAACCCTTAAATCTTTTTATTTAGATCAACTCTCAACAATCCGTCTAATTGCTATGTACATGATAATATATTCAAATAGTTTTTTAGCACACGCCAAGTGTTTGATGAAACGCCGCATTTACAAATTGTTTTTATTGAGTTTGCTAAGACATGTTAACTTGATTTTTAATTTTTACCAGGTTGTTAAATTTTGTGACCATGGCGTCAATGTGTGTAATACTATTATGTTTTGGCCGGTACATACCTAAATGATTCAAAATTTATAGACTTTATTGGTCACATATATATTTGGATTTGGCCGGTACATGACTAAATGATTCGAAATTTATAGACTTTATTGGTCATATATACTATGAAAAATACTAGAACAGTAATTCCCAGCAACAAATTTTTTTTTTTGAAAGTCATTCCCAGTAATGATTTAGTCACCATAAATTCAATTTTTTTCCCTTAAATGGAATTACCTCTCATTTGTACACTGTCTTTTAGAATGGTGTCATTCTTGGGGCAAATACTAGAGCATAAGTATATAATGTCACATAAAACACATGGAGAGCTTTATTCTTGATTGTGCAAAAATGGAGTTTGTAAGCCTTGAAGGTCTCCGTTTAGACGGCCGTCGTCCCATGGAGATAGTATTCTTTTCAGAGTATCCTACTAATTATCTTTATTATACTAGATGTTAATTTATTTGTTTTTTGGGTTTGAATATCAGATGAGACTACTTCGAGCTGAAATTGGAATTTTGGAACTGTTTCTAGAGCTGACAGGTAATGCTTTTGTATTTGATTTTTAAATTGTTATACATATATAGCTAAGTTGGTTGAATTTTATTTTGGTTTTTAATATGATTATAGGTTTGCAGTATATGAGATAGGTAACACTAAAGTTAGTGTTGTTGTTTATGGTCCTCATGAGGTACTTTTTGTTACATCATGTTCCTTTATTATGTGTATTTGTGATGGAAACAATTTTTTTCTCTTAATTACATCATGTGCACTAATAATAAGACATCCGATTTGTGAGGAAATACAAGGGACCAGAAACAAAAACAAGCATGGAAAATAAAGAACACATGAGTATACATGGTTTCAATTTCTTTGGTCCAGAAAAGGAATGACCTAATACCACATGCTCTTATTAAATACGTTAAGGTTTAGCATTACATAGAACTTTTTTCAATAAAAGAACATATGGGCTATGCTGTAATTCTAATTTTCTTTCCACCCACACCAAATTGCTCGGCTTTCTTCAACTCCCACTTTGTAGCAGTCGTTAGATCGGGCTGAAACTAATCAGACTAAACACTTAACAACTTAGGGGGCAAGATTAACAATTACCAATAGCTTATATGTCTGTTACTTTTACCAGTGTGTATTATGTGTGATTATGTTTATAGACTTGGTTCAATATTTTTTCTCTAAATCTGATGTTGGTGAAAAGCCACGTAAGGAGCAAGTGTTGTTTAAATGTGGTCACTTAAGTGTCGGTTCAATGTTAAGTTACGTATACGTAAGTAGGATGTTGCGATTTTGCTGTTTATTTGTGAATTTGTATCCGTTAACTTTAGGAGTTAAGATGTTGTAATTAGCTGATGTTATGTATAATGGTGTTATTCATCCCATGTACACTTTTTGATGATGGAGGGTATTGAGAATATGATTGGTGAAGTTACAATGGTTATGGATTTCAACCGATTGTTGCTGTGTTTTGATCCCATGCTTTCATGGTTTTGGTATTGATATTTGAAGGAATTCAATTAAAGAATATGGTATGAAAAGCTCAATTACTTTTTTTAGGTTTTGTTTTTATTTTCACATGCATATTTATAAGATAACATAATAAAGGGGGTCATGGGTGCATGCTGGATAATTTTGGTCAATGGTATCGGGCTGTTAAAATTTTGGTTTATGCGTATTATCACAAAAGTGATTTGGTTTTATAATTTTCATCATCCCCATGCTCTCCAAGAGTTTTGCACGTCAGACTTTGGTGGACTTTATCAAGTGTTTATATATAATAGCTCCTTTTGGTGTAATCTGGTAACACTCTCTTCCATGTTATAATTTTAGCAACTATATTCTTGATTTGTAATAGAACTAATGCAATATGGGCTCTGCATTTATATAATGTCTAATCCTCATCAGATTGTTTAAAAATTATGGTTTTTCTTTTGAGATATTAACCACCAAATGTGTGAAACATATATAACTAAAATAAGGGTTATAATAAAACATATCCTTTTATTGTAGGCAAAAGAATAGAGAGGCTATCATTGTACAATCTTTGTCATCCATAATTTAATAATAAGCTTTTAAAAGCAAACGGGTCAAAATTTGTTTAAAAGTGAAATATTAATGTTCTTATGAGTTTGGTTCCTCCCTAACGTGTGTGATTAAGCTAACAAGTTTGGTGGATTAGGTCTTGCCCGCTATTGTTTAAGTCAAAAGCGTTGCTCAGGAATCACGGGGAATCAAAAGAATAGAGAGGCTATCATTGTACAATCTTTGTCAGCCGTAATTTAAGCTTTAGTAGTATCTGGAATAAGCTTTCAAAAGCAAACGGATTAAAAATTATTTATAAATGAAATGTTAATGTTCTTATTAGTTTGGCTCCTCCCTAACGTGTGTGATTAATATAACAAATTTAGTGGATTAGGTCTTGCCCGATATTTTTTAAATCAAAAGAGTTGCTCAGGAATCACGCGTATCTTGAAAGGTTTCATATTGAAACTTCATATTGAATGTTCGTATAACGGTTGTTACTGATTGTTTATTAAAATGAATACCTTTAGGGGTCGTTTGGAATCACTTATTAAAATTGCTTTTAGGTATTCTTTATAGATAAATTTGAAATTGCTTATTGAAACTGCTAATAGTGGTTGTATCTGATTGCTTATTAGTGTAACTACTCATCAGGGTTTTTTGGATTGCTTATTGGAAAATGCTTATAGAGGCTTCTTTGAATCGACAATTGAAATTGCTTATGCGGGTAACTACTCATCAGGGTTGTTTGGATTGCTTATTGAAAAATGCTTATAGAGGCTGGTTTGAATCGACAATTGAAATTGCTTATGTAGGCTGTTTAGCATTCAGGTTGCAAGGGTTCAGAATGCTTTGGCTTTGATATATGGAAATGAATTGCAGGCCTTTGTATCTGTAAGGAAGCAAGAAGGCCAAGGCCTTAAAGGCTATTGGAAGGGTAACTTTGCTTAGGTGCTTACTCCACTTACTTCATATCTTTCGTCATTTGAATATTTCATTACAGATTTCTCATATAAATACTTTTTGCTGCTGGCTCACAAACAATTGCAGGTGGTATGTGTTCTTCCCTATAGCATTGTCGAGCTTTATACTTACGACACCTACAAGGTATGAAAAATATTACTTCAAAGTTACGCAAGTCATATTAGTTATAGTACATACGTGCATAAACCTTTTAGGGGAACTGATGGTGAACTTTATATTATTGGAAGATTAGCTTCAGGTGCTTGTGCAGGCATGACTTCAACTTTTGTGATATTAGTCCTAATTATTTTATATTCATATCCTTTATTCTTATAGGCCCATATGTATACTTTGCTAATCTCGATACAAGTAATATCAGATATATTATATATAAAAATGATGAAAGTATATATATATATGTATACTACATACATCTAAAATCTTAGTATCACTTCAATTTTGGGAATTCCTTTTTTTTATTATTAAAGTAGCTATTATGGTATATCATTACAAAAATTATGCTGAGTATGAATTTAGTGTTATGAGACAAATCCACAAATTATTGCATTATGGTATATCATTACAAAAATTATGTTACGTAAATTGCAACCGTTTAATGTAAATAAAACAGATTAGGAGGATGTAAGCAATTAAAACACACTTTAGGCGACCATCACCAATTAGAGATATATTGATCGACTCATGATTTGAACCTTTCCACCAGTTAGGTATAAAGTTAAAACTAAAATCGACCCTTTCACTATGGGTTAAATTGTGAATTCTAATGTTTTGCACCCATTTTTTTTTAACTTTACATGTACTTTTATCAGTTACCAACAACTTCCTTTCAGTTTACTATTTTTTTCTTCATATTTAGGTGTTCACGGAAAGAACATCGACTACTTAAGTCTTTGAAGTTTACAGTATAGCTTTGCTCTCCAAGGCTATCTACCTGTTTGCGAAGACGATACATGCACATTTATTTTTTCAATAGTTACAAACCAATTATTTATCGTATCATTGACATATAACTTAGTAGTCCTTTGAATAAATAATGGACTCTATTTACGTTCGTTGCTGCAACTTTGCTCAGTAGGGGTAAGAATGATCATATTTAGTCGCTTGATCTACCTTTTGACTTTGTTTTTGGTATTGATCGAGTGTATCACGTTTATGAACTTAGGACTAGTATTTTTTGATCAATATGCATAACAAGTCTTTTACCTGTGGTAGATATATCATATGTACACTGCTCCATGATGCAAAAATTGATTACACTTGATCAGTAGCAAAAAATGACCAGATTGATACATAGCCTTGAAACTAAAAGATACTCATAAAAATGAACGACTTAATTACTTTTACATATCTAATGAGATTTATTTGAAAGTCAGTATCAATATAGATACTACAGTTTTAGATGTTAATCAATATTGGTTTTACTAATACATGATGTATTTTTTTATTTGAAGTAATATATTATGTTACTTTTATGAAAAAAATAAAAATTGCATCCATGCTATTCTTCAAAGATTATCCTAAAAATTTGCAATCTTTATGTTCCTGTTTCGAGGGTCAAAAGCAAAAGAGATTTGAAGGTTGTAATTTGTGATGAAGACGGTAATATCTCGAAAAGTGTTTGATGTTGACTGCATAGCTTTGCTCTCTAAGAATAACTACCAATTGGATAAGGAGAAGACCATGAAGATTTTAGCCCGCGTGAATGGACGTTTATTAGATTAATAGTTACATCCATGTTTCTTTATTCTATCATTCACTTATTACATATTATTCCATTAAAAAACAATACAAAATCTTTACCTTCATTGTTTTTTTTACTTTCCTCACACGCTTAATTTCTTGATGCATTCATTCTTCTAAAAACCCGTGGATTCCACGGGTTTATAAGCTAGTTAGGATATATTTGTAAATATGGATCACATTTTTATGATTTTTAAGGCCTACCAATTAAGCTCCAAAAATCATGAAATAATTATCAGTGATTCCCCAATCAGTTAAGTACCTTCAAATTTTTTTATAGATTTTACTACCAAGCACGAGTAATGTTTTAAAAATCATCTTTGCCGACCTATTCAGAAAGTTAACTGCAGATACACACAGAAAGTTTGCCTTTGATTAACCCATTGAGACACTTCGGAAAAATCCACAAAAATTCCAGGAAGTCCCGCATAACTTAAATATCACCCTTGTAAAAGGAGAGCTCTCATTTACTTGTGGTTTGAAAACTAAAATTCATAAACACCGACTGATTTTCAGACATCCAAAACACAGTTTTGACACTTGAACTCCCAAAAATCAAAAGACTACTCTCCCGATCTCCAAAAATTATAGAATTTGATATCCAGATAGCACACATCCTGAATTTAGTTTTAGCCCCATAAATCTTGCAAAAGAACGTTTGTATCATTAGTTTAGACCCCCATCAATATGACCCAAATTCTGGACAGCATAGAACAAACAAACCCTAACTTATTTTAACCCTAATTGACCCATAATTAATTACTAGGGTTTTCCAGGTTTGGTAGCTTATAATTAGCGTGTAATAAATGATCTCATACTGATTTTAAATGATGATTAGGGCTTGTATGTATTCAGGTCGATTCATTCAAAAGAAATTATAATTCGAATTCACAAGCTAACAAGTTTTATTCATGATTTCATGTGGCAGTTTTTATACTTATACATACATATTATATTATAAAGAGTCAACAAGGATTTCAAAACAGATTACTAGCATAATTATGATCATGTTAAGATGATGTTGGAGTCGTATACACAAAGATGAGACAAAGGGAAAACATATGGTGTACCTTGAAAGGTTAACGAGACACAAGGAAAACAAGGGCACGATTTCAACACCAAAATCGTTCATACCCAACCTTGGAGACCTTGCACGCCACGAATTTAATCACCCACAACCAACAAGCCTTCATTCTTGGTCTTGGGAAGAAAATAAATCACCAGAACTTTGTGTGTTTTTAGTTTTAGAATCGGTAAGGTGGGGTATGAGAGAATGCCGTTTTCTATTGTGTTTCTAGGGTTTAATATGTGAGATATAAATGTGATATACAGTTGTTTCAAATGAGAAAGAAGTGGGGATATATGCTGGAAGTTTGGCCGAGTATTTGGGAGATGAGGGAAGACTCATTCATTTTTATATATTTCAAATAACTTAAACATATCTTCAAGTCTAATGTTGTGTACAAAACTAAATATATTCGGCCCTATATAAGACTTATGTAACGTGTGATGTTTTCTTTTATATACGAAGTGTGTCGACTTTCACTATATCTTAGGTTTAGGATTTTTATTTCCTTGAAGTTTAACTCATCACTTATCGTATGCACTTTAGGTTATAGGTTTTCGTATTTTGAAATTTTAAATCATAACGTAATTCAACTTATAGGTTAAATTCGTATTCAAAAGTTCAAACATCGATTCGTATTTTCATGTTGTTATAATTCTTCCCCTCTAAAAAGGAAATTTTCGTCCTCGAAATTTGAAGTCGCAAAAGTTCTTCCAAAATGACAATGAATTGCCTCACGCCGGAGAGGTTCTTCCAAAAAAATCTTCACAAATGGAATAGTTTTATTTCCCATGACTCGATCCTGAGAAATTAGGATAGCCCAGGCTATCCACAGAACACAAATCATAACAAATCTGATCCAACGAATACAGAACAAATACTTAGCAGATGATGGTTGTAATCTCACAAAGAGATACATGAAACACATATACACACGAGGCAAATACGGAGGTAGTGCTAAACGATAAAACTTCATCAACTCTCTCCAGATTCTGAACGAACTAAGGAACTTGCTAATGATCAAAGAAGCACATATCAAAATATCAAATCGTATCAAAACGCATAATGAGATGGGTAGCATAATCGTACTGACGATCAACTAAACACACACCGGAGTATCAAAACGTATCAGAAGCCTAATGGAATAGGTAGAATAATCATACGTATAAGAACGAATCTAAGGACTAACATATCGCGAACTAAATCCTCCTTATATGCCAAAATGTCAAAATTTTCTGTATGAAAACAACATATGGAACACACAAATTCCCGGTCTAAAGTTTCAAAATTTCTCTTCCACAATGATCACTAGTCACTGTACTCAACTCCGAACCTTCAATAAGTAACTCTTCGACTTAAATCAACCAAAAGGTGCTCCACCTCTCCGTTCATACAAAACTCCAAAAGGAAAACTCTTGTCATTTGCATGCCATCTATCTTAGTGAGAAAACACAACCAAAACTAACACTTGTAACATTTCCTGCTCAACATATCATCCAAGCTCGAATAGTTGTTCTGCTTATCCATCAGTCTGGAGGTGCAAAGCATTACTAAACTTGAGTCTGGTTCCTCAAGCCTTTAGTAGTTCTTCCTAGGAATGTGAAGTAAAAACGTGAATCTCTGACACGATCACTGCAGGTGCGCCGTGTAGCTTGAATAATCTTCTGCCGAAAGAAATCTCTGCCAATCTTCCAAGTGAGCCGACCTAGTCAAACGATCTACTACAACTCAATTCGTGTTGTCCTTTCAAAATGTGCGCGGAAATCCCGTTACAAACTCCATGAAGGTTTAATCCCACTTCCACATACGAACATCCAAAACTAAGAAAAACCATTTGTACGCTGATGCTGAATCTTAACCTGTTGACACGCTAAACACTTCTCTACCAAGGTAGTCACCATCGTCTTCATACCATTCCATCAAAATTCTGCTTCAAGTTTCTATGCATAATAGTACAACTAAGATGAATAGAGCAAATAAAACTATGTGCTTCAATCAAAACTACTTCCCTCAAGTCTTCTAACATAGATCATATTCCATCATTTTTCTCCTGAGCTTCTTCATGTCTGTCACAATCACTCCCAATTCAAGCGACGGATAGTTCAGTTCCTATAGCTCTAGCTGTATGGATGCATAACCAATAATCTTCCCGTGTTGCATACGGACATAACTAAGTCTCCTTCTTAAGTAGGAACAAATCTCTTTTCAGCTTTTCAACTTCTCCTCTCATTCTTCATTCTAACTAAAATTATACTTCGAAAATTATCTCATAGAGCTTCTTCTGACTTAGAAATTTGAACACAAAATACAAAGATGATCCCCGTGTTTCTCTTTTGTCTCTGAATATACCAATATGTCATACTATGACAAATTGTCCAAGTATTCATGAAAGACATGATTTATCAAATTCATAGGATCATTCGGAGCCATAGCCAATACCATTGGCATCATAACACTCATAGAGGTCATAACGAATACGAAAAGCAATTCTAGGAACATCTCGCTCACTTACAAGAAACTGGAAAAATAATCAGATCTTAAATCAATCATAGAGAATCTTCATATCCAGAGATTGATTAATCAAATCGTCGATTCGAGGTAACCGATAACGGTTCTAACCGTAATACTAATCAGCTTCCAGAACTCAATACACGACCTCATACTATAATCATTCTTCTTTACAATAAAACTGGAGTACACCACGGATACACATTCAGACGGATAAAACCACTTCTAAAAGCTGGTCCTTCAATTATTTCCATTCAACTGATGTCATAAGATACGGAGTTTTAGAATTAGGCAAAACGTAGCTCTTATATGGATAGAGTTTCTGAATCAACCAACTTACTGTTCTCAGGTACTTCTCAAGACATCCTATGATTCTAATAAGTTCAAGTTATATGATGTAACTATTATCACGTTGGCCAGGAGTCATAATACTTGCATCATATACACATGCCTTTATTGCAATCACATTCTACCTTGAGTCGTGACTAAACAAATTCTCATAACCAGATCAAAACATCTTCACATTCAGATGGTAATCTTGGTAGTTCATTGCGAACATTTCAAACACCCGAATAACTCTCAAGGCGAGTTTCATCAAACAATGTATCTTTACAACCGCAAGGGATTAACGTACGAGTTTTCAAAGCAAAGGTGATCATAATTATTTACCAGGTTAGGAACCATGGTACAGAATTTTAAGTTTCTCAAATCGCCAAAGATGACAAATCTAATATGACTGTTGTTAGCATCTCGATGCTCAGTCAACAAAGCCATATCCAGAATAATATCGAATCAAATATTTCCAAAGGAAACAGAGTAGCAGAATGGAACTTATCTTCAAAATGTATTGAACAATTTCGATACTCGTGACGAAAAATCACAAGATTTCTCACAGGGATGGAACTAGGTATAACAAATTCTAATAGTGCAGAAGGGACCTTAATATGCTTAGCAATAGCAAAAGAAACCACAGAATGTGTCGAACACATCAGATTCATACATATATGAATTCTCCGAACGGACGAAAAGGCATCTAAACGAATAACAAACGAATCAAAGATCGAAGTTTGAAAGAACGTGATAAACTCAGAAAGTGAAACCTGTAATGCATTACTACAAAATTCTCAAAGCATTCTAAACTTATTTGATCGCTAAACTTATGTTGCGTATCCTGCTAAAATTTATAAATCTCCGGAACGAATGATCTTATGAGGGCCTAACTTAAAGCAGAGGCACAAATCAGAGTGGTGCGGAAGAAATATAGCTAACCAATGCCTTATCATATAATCCACCCGATCCTCACCGGTCATAACTGAAGTTCCTACGGGGAGAAACCTAAAGCAAATCCTTTCAAAGGTTATTCCATAAGCTCCTACAGTGCAAACCTAAGGGTCCAAATCTTCACAGGCCATAACTTATGTGCTACAAGGTGAAGCCTGAGCTCTGATACCATAATTGTAACACCCCAACCCGAAAAGGGTCAAAATGCCACTTTATGGTGTCAATCAGAACATATAAACGCAAGCGGAAGACTTATAAACATAATAATTAGAAAGGTATTCTAAGGTAATAATGAAACACTAACATCTAAACATAGTGAGTCCCAAAGCCAAATACAATTCCAAACTAATCTAACTGAAAATGAATCCAAATTTAATCCAGAAGCAAATGGGAGTCTATCGCCAGGGTAGTCCACTAAGAGCTCCTATGCACTCTTCACTCAAACCCAACTTCCAACCTAAAACCTACCGCAGGAAAAAAAATGCGGTTGAGCTTAAAAAGCCCAGTGAACATATATATATATATATATATATATATATATATATATATATATATATATATATATATATATATATATATATATATATATATATGTATATAAGTATAGGGAAAAGGAAACATAAGCTCCTGCTGAACGAATATCATCTGCCAAACGAATAAGAGATCAAGGATGAACTGAACAAAATGTCATATACCATAAGAAGCAAATTGTAGCGAAACATAAGGAGATCATAATGAAGTCAAAGGAATCAAACATAGGCTAATAATCATATAACAGAACAGAAATGCCAATCGAGCTCAGAAAGCATGCCACATGCTTAGTCACATAATCAAATCATATCATATCCATAAATCCATCAAATCATAAGTTGTACAAGGAGTAGCTAGCTCCAATGTACCAAAAGTGAAATGGGGTGCATGACACGCACAAACCAATCACTAAATCACATCATAATCAAACCAAACATATACCTAGGATGCATCCATACGCTCCCTACAAAACAGAATACATATGTCAGTACTAGACTGAACATACATATACAAAATGGCCATGTGCACAAATAATCATATAACAGAACAGAAGGGAACGCCGTGGATCAATCACACCTCCACAGAAAGTGTGGGGCAACAGAACAAAACAGAACAATGCAGATCTATCCATAATCAAAATGAAGCAATCATAGCATAATTAACAAAGCATATCAAACTGAACAGAATCTCATATCAAATGAGATAGCATACTGAATACCATAACGAAATGGATAGCAAACGGAATCATATCAAAGGACCATATCAAATGGATCATAGCAAATAGATCATATCATAATAACTGAATCAAAGTTAAGGATCGAGAAACCAAAACCCTTACTGAGAAAGGGTAGAATATTTGTATCTCAAACCGCAATGAAAACATATCAGAAAACACAAGGATCAGAAGTTACTCCTTCTTCAGCGAATCTACACGAATTAATGATTGTCTTATTATTTAAGAACTATTTCATAAGTTATTTCTGATTCAGTACTTATTGTTGTTCAGATTGCCATATTAGGGTTTCCTGCAATTTATAGCAACTTTCCAAATTTAGTAACTTTCCATATTTAGTAACTTTCCCGAATTAATAACTTTCCGAATTAATTAAGTTTCCCGAATTACTAACTTTCCATATTTAGCAAGTTTTCATAATTAGTAAGTTAGGGTTACATTCATAATTAACCAAACTTAGGGTTTATAGGTACATCCAAATCAAACACCACTTATTAGGATATATTTATAAATCTGGATCACATTCTTATGATTTTTCAGGCCTGCCAATTAAGCTCCAAAAATGCTGAAATAATTACCAGTGATTCCCCTATCAGTTAAGAACCTTCACAAATTTTTGTAGATTTTACTACCAAGCACAAGTACTGTTTTAAAAATCATCTTTGCAGACCTGTTCAGAAAGTTAACTGTAGATACACGCAGAAAGTTTGCCTTTGATTAACCCATTGAGATACTTCAGAAAAATCCACCAAAATTCCAGGAAGTCACACATAACTTAAATATCACCCTTGTAAAAGGAGAGCTCTCATTTCCTTGTGGTTTGAAATTTAAAATTCATAAACATCGACTGATTTTCAGACATCCAAAACACAGTTTTGACACTTAAACTCCCAAAAATCAAAAGACTACTGTCCCGACCTCCAAAAATTATGAAATTTGATATCCAAATAGCACACATCCTGAATTTAGTTTTGCGACAAAAATCTTGCAAAAAAACGTTTGTATCATTAGTTTAGACCCCCATCAATATGACCCAAATTCTGGACAGAATAGAACAAACAAACCCTAACTTATTTTAACCCTAATTGACCCATAATTAATTACTAGGGTTTTCCAGGTTTGGTAGCTTATAATTATCGTGTAATAAATGATCTAATACTGATTTTAAATGATGATTAGGGCTTGTATGTATTTAGGTCTATTCATTCAAAAGAAATCATAATTCGAATTCACAAGCTAACAAGTTTTATTCAGGATTTCATGTGGCAGTTTTTATACTTATACATACATATTATATTATAAAGAGTCAACAAGGATTTCAAAACAGATTACTAGCATAATTATGATCATGTTAAGATGATGTTGGAGTCGTATACACAAAGATGAGACAAAGGGAAAACTAGCATATGGTGTACCTTGAAAGGTTAACGAGACACATACCCAACCTTGGAGACCTTACACGCCACGAATTTAATCACCCACAGCCAACAAGCCTTCGTTCTTGGTCTTGGGAAGAAAATAAATCACCAGAACTTTGTGTGTTTTTAGTTTTAGAATCGGTAAGGTTGGGTATGAGAGAATGCTGTTTCCTATTGTGTTTCTAGGGTTTAATATGTAAGATACAAATGTGATATATAGTTGTTTCAAATGCGAAAGAAATGGGGATATATGCTGGAAGTTTGGCCGAGTATTTGGGAGATGAGGGAAGACTCATTCATTTTTATATATTTCAAATAACTTAAACATATCTTAAAGTCTAATGTTGTGTACAAAACTAAATATATTCAGCCCTATATACGACTTATGTAACGTGTGATGTTTGCTTTTATATATTAAGTGTGTCGACTTTCACTATATCTTAGGGTTAGGATTTTTATTTCTTTGAAGTTTAACTCATCACTTATCATATGCACTTTAGGTTATAGGTTTTCGTATTTTGAAATTTTAAATCATAACGTAATTCAGCTTATAGGTTAAATTCGTATTCAAAAGTTCAAACGTCGATTCGTATTTTCAGGTTGTTATAGACTGAGTGTTTGGATTACCTTATTTCAGCCAGTAGATTGGAGTTTTGTGATCGATTAGCTTATATTGTTGCTTATCGGAATCAGTAGATTGAAGTTGTGTGATCGATTAGCTTGTTTTTTTGCTTATTTTCAGATTGCTGTAACATATAACTTGATTCAAGCTTGTAACATATAACTTGATCCATGTGATTTATATTGAATCCCATGTGATTCATTCAGAATCCCATGAGATTCATACAGAATCTCATGTGATTCTTAATGTTTTTTTATTGTATAACTAATACTTATGTTTTTATTTATTTATTTATTTATTTAATTTTTTTTTTAATTTTAGGTATTGTTAATGCTAGTTCTAGTGGTTCGCCTAGGAAGAGGTGGATTCCATCGAGTATGCGTCAGTGAAAGGGAAAACCTGCCATTAAAGTTTTGAACCCGACGGCGTTGTCTCAGTTTAATCCTTATGAGAAGTTGGCGACTGTTGTTACGGTGAAGACGCCGGTTGTTGTTCAGGAGAAGGAGAAGGTGCCGGTTGTTCAAGAAAAGGCACCGAGTGTTGTTCAGGAGAAAGAGAAGGTGCCGGTTGATGTTGATAAATTTATTTCGGATGTTGTTACTGATTTGGAAAATGAGAAGTGTAAGGGTGATCTTACAAAGGATAAGCCACAGGATAAGGTGAAGGTTAAGGTGAAGGATAAGCCACAGGATAAGCCACATGATAAATTAAAGGAAAAGCCATAGGATAATCCACAGGATAAGCCAAAGGACAAGCCGTCTAAGGTTGTTCTTACCAAGGATAAGCCAAAGGACAAGCCGGCGCCGAAGTCTGTTTCACAAGTTAATACAAAGGATGCTACTTTGAGTTCCAAGGATAATCCCCAAGTTGAGACCAATACGAAGGCCTCGGAGACGAAGTCTGTTAAAGCATTATCGGAAGCTCCTGTTTTGAGGTTGAATAAGCCAGTTCAGGAAGAAGTTAAACCCAAGCGGAAAAGGGTTTTATCAAAAGTAGATCAGAGTAAAAAAAACGGGAAGATCAAGCTGCAAAAAGGTGTAGATCTGTCTTTTTATGTAATTAATACAGAATCCAATGGGATTCTATATGATCCCTTGTGATTCATATAGAATCCCATGGAATTCATATTGAATCCCTTGTGATCAAGTTATTTATATTATGTATTTTTTTATGTAGACACCGATGATTTTCAAGATACTGAAGTTGATCGTAAGAAAAAGAATTTGAAGAGTAAGGTTGTGTTGAAGAGATAGAGGGACAATTCAGGTTCTGATTCTTTCGATTCTGCATCTCCTGAGCAAGTTATATGCAAGGAGAAAAAGAATTTGAAGGTCAAGCTGCTAAAAGGTGTAGTTTCTTAGAATTCTGTCTTTTTATGTAATTAATACAGAATCCCATGAGATTCTATATGATCCCTTGTAAATCATATAAAATCCCATGTGATTCAAATGGAATCCCTTGTGATCAAGTTATTGATAATTTTTTTTTATGTAGACGCCTATGAATTTGATGATTCTGAAGTTGATTGTAAGAAAAAGAAAAATCTCCATGTTTAATTCAAAACGCCCGAACAAAAGCCTCATTCTCAATGACAACAAACAATACCTTCACATGGATCTTAAACAGATGGAGGAAAGCATCGATTAATTGGATCTAGTAGTATTCTAATCGTTGTAATGTACTACATCCGTCCCAGAATAATTGTCCTGCTTTGACTTTTGGAAGTATTTCTTTTAAAACTTTAACCTTAAGTATTTTTGCTTGTTACTCTCTCCGTCTCAAAATTACTGTCAGGAGATAAAAATTACACAATTAAATAAAAGTGGACCAATATAATTATCAACCACTCAAATAGATTATATTCCCATACTTAATTCTCTTTTTCTTACTTAAAATTAAAAGTGAACAATTATTTTGAGATATGTCTAAAAGAGAAATAAGGACTATAATTTTGATACGGTGAGAGTATATAATATTTGATTAATATTATACCAATGAAAATATATTTAAAACAAAACTCATTAATATATTTTGCATCAAATATTAAATAAAAAAAATAAAAAATAGTAAAGGTCGTAGTCGGAAAAAAAAATAAAAAAAAAGAGAAAGAAAAATTAAAAAATTAAAACACGACAATTATTTTATAACCAAAGAATAACTTTTTTCTCGATTAATCTCTTGGGCTAGCTCCTTGCGAGTGCCTTCTTAAAAAAAATTGCTGTTAAAAAGAAAGAGTTGATGAAGGAATTAATTTAGTAATTTGTACGATGTCCTTTATTATTTTGCAAATTTTTGTACGGACACATGAGTATTATGACAAACGACATGAAAATCATAAACGCTCAGTACACAGATCCTTTCTTATCCTCTCCCATTGTCCACAAATTATTCGCCAAGTGTCTCCTAATCTTTAGCCAGATTCTTCCAATATTTTAAAAGTGGATAGATAGTCATTTAGTTAGGTCCCAATCAAAACCAAAATGATTAATTTTACACCATATCATATCGGGATACGATATCGTAACACCCCTGTAAGAGGTGTTCCAGATTATTGTCAGTTTTATCGGGTTGTACTGTCTGTTTTATCGAGTTGTACATTTGATTAAAAATTGGGGGTCTCACATGTAGGGGGTGTTCCTTTAGTAGCTCCCTATTATATTTTCGTATTTGTGTTTGGCCTAGACTATACAAACCCTCTTATGATGTCAAATCATGATGGGTTAGTCAAAAGATTCTTTTTGTCTTTTTTTATTTTCAGTTTTTTGTCAGTTTCTGTACCGTATTTTTGATAGTTTTAAGCGTTTGACTTATTAAACTTTATATTTTTTGTTCTGCACTTTCAAGTTTATAGTTTTTGATATAAACAAAATTATAAAAATAAAAAAAATAAAAAAAATGCAAAAAAACAAGGGGGTGTGAATGATATTTTTTGGGGGTTAGGATAGGCGCCGCCTTGTGTTTTCAGTACTTCTAATCTGTTACATCATTTCTTCTGTGTCGTGCTGAAGCCGGTTTTTCAACTATTAATTGAAGACTCAAACAGTCACAAAATTGTCTTTAACCAATATGTAAGAAAATCAGTTACTAACATGACATAAATATATGTTTTATTTGGTAACAAAAACTTCAAACCAATTATCATCTCGAAAGAGCTTTAGCAAGATGATTAGTCAACAGAGCCGGATAACTCAATTGCGGCAAATGACCTTCAACGTTCATCATCTCCACCGTGCTCCGGCCACCAAGATGCTCTTTCAAGTACATGGCCACGGACGTTGGTACGGACACATCTTTCGCGGTTTGAATTATACAACATGGCACCTTTACTAAACCTAAGACTCCTCTTAAATCACTATTAAAAACTGTTCTAGATACAAAAAGTGAAATATCTGGTCGGACGTTGAACAACGTCCGACTAAATTCACGTACAGCTGCCGGAACGTCAGCTCCGACAGCTAGTGGAGCAAATCCGTTCACCCAAGCCGCATAATTTGCCTCCATTGCAATAAAAACCTTTTCAACTTCACTTGCTTCAAATCCACCATGGTAATCCTTATCATTTATAAACCTGAAATTAGATCACAAATCTATTTATATATACTCAAACAATAATCAACATCAAAATTCAATAACATTAACCAAAAACAACATATGATGATTAACATGACCCATCAACATTAGCATGAACTCTGTCAATGACAAATTCGCTCCGTAGTTCATTAAACCAACACGTGATTAACAAAAAATATGTGTAAACCTAAATACCTAATTACTAAGGGGTAAATCAAAAGAAATTAGAAATGCAAATTTTCACACACCTATATATGTACGACCAAAAATATTAATATCTCACACATGTCTCAAGCGAGACATGTACCCCACAAAAGAGGTTGATGAGCCCTGAGATACCACTTAATAGACCGATTAGTTAACAAACTGATCGATGTGAAACAATTCCTTTCCATAATTCATCAAATAAACACTTGCTCAACTAAAATATAAACAAATGCATGTAATATATATTACCTAGGAGAAGCACCAATAAGAATAAGCTTCACAAACATCTGAGGCCTACGAATAGCCGCAAGAATACCAATCATGGCCGAAAGCGAATGACCAACAAAGTAACATCTCTCAACACCCAAAGAGTCCAAAATATTCAACAGATCATCTACATAAGCATCAAGACAATTATACCTCCTAAAATCAAAATAATCTGGATTAACACTACCAGCACACACAAGATCATACAATACAATCTTGTAGCGAGTTTGAAAGTTGGGATGTATTCGACTCCATACAGATTGATCTGTCCCTAACCCATGCGCGAAAACTAGATATTTTTTCCCGCTGCCGATAACCCTGACGTTGAGTGCGTCTAAAAGTGTGGGCCCCATGCAGTTTAGGGTTGGGTTGGATTGGATGAGATATTGTTTTGTTTTTTGTTTGGATTGATGGACGGATATGTAATGTGGTTTTTGTGGAATATTTATAGGAAGTAAAGTGAAGTGTTTTGATCTTAGTGGGATGTACTTTCCATCGTTCACATGGGAACATAAATGTGGTATATACTTTTAGATAATTTATTTAATTAAAGAATTGTGTTTTTATAGAAAAAGAATAGAGTTTCAACATATGAACATTTTGCCAGAGTAATACTTCCAAATATATAATGCAAGCCTTGATCTTAAAAGAATGGAAGAGTTTGAGTGCTCGAGATGATATGTAATGAAACTATACATATACACACTTGTCGTCGTGGACAACGTCGTTTCGCCAAAAGGAAAAAAAGTCGCTACACTTTCGGATTATGTGACAAGTTACGAAAATTATCATATACTTTTAGTTATTTATTATTTTTTTATATAACAAACTTTATTATCAAATATCTAACAAATATCTATCGTATAAAAAAATATACAGATGAAAAGTTCTCTAAATTGCGAACAAAATTAACCCAATATTATAGAACTTTTACTTACATACAATTTTATAAAAAATATTGAACTATATTTATAAAAATAAATGTTTTTTGCCAAAAAAAAAATTAAAATACACCCTTAAACTATGTAATAATTTTGTAAATTACCCTAAAATTTGTTTAAATATAAATTAAAAAAAAATTCTAAAACACACCCGGAAACTATGTAACAAGACCTTAAACTTTTATTTTTTACAATTTCTTTGTATAATAAACATTATTTATTAAATATCTAATAAATATCCGGCAATTTTCTTTAAGAAATATACCAATAAAAGCATCTTTAAAATTCGAATAAAATAAGCTCAATATTGCAATGTTTTTTTAGTTATGTACGATCTGACAAAAAATTTATTAAAACTTTTAAAATCAACTTCTAATTTTTCTTGTAATAGGTCAAAATTTAGTAATTTTGAGATAAAATAATATACCAATAAAAAGGTCTTTAAATTTCAAAAATGTGCCTAAAATTGCAATACCTTTTAACTTACATTATATAAAATTAGGGATCAAAATTTAAAAATCAGTTTCTTATTTTTTCGGTAATAAGTTAAAATGATTGAAAAAATTTGAATGATTTATACAGTATACTCATTAAAATAATAGTATTAGTTTATTGAAGAGTTTTGTATTTACGTTTTACTTTTAAAATATAAACTATTTAGTTAAAAGAAATTATGGGTATAATAATGGAACTCTTATGTTTTTTGAATTACGCCAGGTTAAAGATGAGGAATATGAATTTCATTACACGATTCAGTTATTTGAAAACGCATGAATATCAAATTACTTAGACATATGCAATATTTTTTGTGTAAAAGTAAAGTGATTAAATGATTTTAAGTGGATATATTGATGGTGGATTTCAGACCAGGTTTTACTATTTATAAATTTTCGTCTACCTAAGGTCTACCTATGCACTAACGGGGTTTTTATCAAAAGTAGATCAGAGTAAAAAAAAAAAACCGAAGATCAAGCTGCTAAAATGTGTAGATCTGTCTTTTTATGTAATTGATACAGAATCCCATGGGATTGTATATGATCCCTTGTGATTCATATAGAATCCCATGGGATTCATATTGAATCCCTTGTGATCAAGTTATTTATATTGAAATCCACCATCAATAATTAATATAGAATCCCATGGGATTCTATATGATCCTTTTGCAATTCCAACATATAGCGGGGCAAGGTCCAGTGTGGTGATACTTACATTTGTTGCACTCAGGTAGGGTTCCAGCATACCTTTTCTTATCACTTGGCCCAGCAGCATAGGCTTTCACCACTTCTTGTCTCTTAGGTGGTTGTTGTGCAACACTTTCACCTTGATTGTTGTTATTTCATTTTCGTTTGTTGTCATTGTTGTTTCCTACAGCCTTAGTGTGAGCTATATGTTCCTTTGCCTCGATCGCCATACGGATAGCTTTAGGCATGGTATCGGGTTCTAATGAGGCGACCAACAGATGAATTTCTGGGGAGAGTCCCCTGATATACCTCTCAAGTTTCTTGCATTCCAGTTCATCCATTGCAGGGCATAGCCGTGCTAATTCGTAAAAATGACCAGTGTATTTGGCAACATTGTCTCCTACCGTGGTAAAGTCCAGGATTTCCTGTTCAATTGCTTGTAATTCGCTTCTTGAACAATATTCTACAATCATAATCCTTTTTAGTTTCTCCCAATAGATTGAGTAAGCAGCGTCAACCCCTACTATCTGAACATGTTTAGTCCACCATACCTGGGCACGATTCTGAAAAGTGCAAGTGGCGAACTTAACTTTGTCTTCCTTGAGGCAGTTACCACCTCGAAATATTGTTTCTACTTCTTCAAACCATTTGCAAAATTCCCTCGCGCCTTCCGTTCCACTAAAGGTGTGGGGATCACAATCCATAAATTCCTCATGAGTAAGATTTTTGGCGAGGGCTGTGGCTATACTCTTGGCAATGATTTGCTCAACAGTGGCTTGTGTCATGGCTGGAGCGGCTTGCTTCGACATAACTCTTCAAAATCATAAGAGACCATGAGAATTTATAAATAGTAAGGATCATCACACTCACATATACGCAACCATGACATGTATAAATGAAGTGAAATCACAACAAGATGCAACCACGAAAATATCATAAATATAATCATAACACGCATGAATATATAAAATGAAAATTTTGGCCTACATAGACCGATATCAAGCATAGCACAACCATATCCATATAGTAGAGTCAATACTTGATAAATTCGTTGTACAACAACCAAAATACTACAAGTTTCTTTGAACTATGCCACACATCCCGTGGCTAGGATAATAGTAAAAGCTAATAAAGATATAAGTCTGATCTAGAGGCTTCCTGGTGCTCCTGTGAGTGGATCCTGGGTTGTGGCATCTTGGGGTTGTGATGAGTTCTGATGTGGGGCCTGGAGTTGTGCATCGATCATATCCGAGATAGTATAGATCCCAAACCATTCTTGAGGAATCTGCTGATGTTCCTGTTGAGTCGGTGATCTTGGTACTATCAACAGAGTGTCACCTAATTCCTGATATGTGGGAATGGAAAAAGGGAATGACAATGTTGATAGTGGGAAGGAAGGGGCAGTCTCCTGAATCTCAAAACTCTCAGCGTCACATCTGGTAGTCTCTTCTAGGTCTGTCTCTGGTGATGCTAATACCTCAAATAGGTGAAAGTTATCGTCTAACGATAGTGAGTGATATGGGAATGTCGAGGTATAGGAAGGTAAGAGTGGTGATGTAGGTGCATTAGTGGATGAAAAAGCGTCCTCGATATCCGAATCCGATGAAATGATTATAGGGTGGTTGGGTGAAAACATGTCGCTGTAAACCAGGTCAATATAAATATATATATAAGTACAAGTAACTCATATAAAGTAAGTAAATAAAAACATGTATCGTAATCGTATGCACATCATGATGTTGTGAAGTGTCGTGACCTAGTGGTTATAGTCTAGGGTCAATAATGCATCCTAGTTCTCTATAACCTTGGCTCTGGTACCAATCTGTCACACCCCCAAAATCTGGATTGCAGCGGAATGGAATTCCGGGGGCGTGATGTTCATGGATAACAAAGTACAAGGAAATAAAGAATGACCTCTAAGTGAGTCATTTTAAAACAAGCGTTTGATTTAAACATAACATTTTACAAAACATAAATATCAGAGTTCACCATCAAAATGTATGGTTTTAATACATAACCAAACGCTTAAGTAATGCAAAGAAAATCTTCATCATGATGTGCTTCCAAAATGTGACTCTAGTGCTCTATACAAGGATGATTATTATCGTCTAGTTACCTGAGAATACACGCTAAAAAGGTCAACATAATTGTTGGTGAGATCATAGGCTTAAGTAAATAAGTAAAGTGTGGACTACAAGATTTCAATAGCATGACAATCACAATAAATATAACGTCATAGCCAAAAATAATATATACAATGCACTAAGCTCATGACCCCGAAGCTCGACGTACTGGTATGCAATCAAGCATAATAATAATAATGCCCCAAATAAGTGTTTGCCAGACACTCGGAAATAATCCGAATGATATGCGTCCGTTTGACAGGTTGGCGCGACCAACTCGGACAGGGGTGTCAACCCAAATAGATCTATTCATAACATCCGCGCTCACTCGCAAGTAATTAACGGTTCATGATTCAAGGGGACTTTAATGGCAATGCGGTAACTTAGGCAAAGTAACAGTTTTAATAATTGTGTCCGAAAAATAAGCAATGTATTCCCACCCCGAGGGTTTAGAAATCATGTATAAATAATGTAAAAATCGGGGCTATGAAACTCACCTCAATAAAACAAATATCGGTTGGTAAATTGGTAAACGGTGAATAAAGTCCGATAACTCTAACCGCGACCTAAATAATTCATATGTCTTAGGTTCGAAAACAAGGTCGTGCACGCAAGTTCATACGCTACTTTATCACTTGTACATGTTCGTTGTAATATTTATCGTCAAAAATGTAGTTGCGTCAATGTGTTCTTTTATTAAGAAAATCACCCTTTTTAGAAAACGTAACTTGTTAATCTCATGATTAAACTATAGTCGTCTTGTTAATAGGTATTTTGAAAACCTCTAACGCGCCTAATAAGTATACATAATGTTCTACAATTTTCGTTACGTCATTTTAGCCAAAATACACTCTAAAGTGTCCAAAATCCATTTTATATATTTCTAGCAGCATTTCTAATAGCCAAATAATAAGCTATCAAAACTTATATGTCGTCGTAATCTTCTTTAGGCCATAACTTTCTCGTCGTAGCTCCGTTTCTTAAGTTTTATATATCCCCGGGTTCGTGTTTAAGTATACTAACATGTTTTTAGTGTCCCCACTAGTTAAGTTAACTTTTAACATCAGTTTTTACCACTCAAAAATTCCTAACAGCATCTAACATTTTCAAAAAATTTAGTTTTCGTCGCATAACTTAAAACTAACGTATCCTTTTCGTTATAAGCCCGTTTTAACTCATTCAAGTGGCTACGTTTTCGTTATAAAGTCTATTTTCTATATTTCTAGCTTAAACTTGTCACCAAGCTAATGAGTTTTCTGTGGAAGGTCGAATGGGACAAATTGCTTTCTAAAAGTGTCAAAACATTTTTCCTAGCCTTCTAGTTATCAAAACCACTTAACAACAACTCCAAAACTAATCCTAACTCTTCCTACAATTTCTCAACATATCAATAGTGAACTAACACTAAACTTAGCAATATTAAAGAGTCCATTTTTCATGAATGTAAATGATCATCAATCATAGTTAAGATTACAAGTTCACTAGTTTATGTATATATGGTGTTTTTATCATCACTTTCTTGTTGAGATTTATATCATCTAGTTTACTTATGATAAAAATTTGTTTAAAACGTAGCCATTTGTTTAGAGATTATTGTGGATATAAAGCTTTATTAACATGTACAAAGTGATAAACTAAGTGTATGCAACTTGAACAACAACATGATATGAAGAGTATGAAATTTAGCAAGATCAAGATTGCTTACTTAGGCGGGATTAGTGTGATGAGAATGCAATATCTTTGATTAACCCAAGATTAGTGTTTCAAAACCCTTGCTAGAATACTCTAATGATACTTGAATTAGCCACAATCAAACTCTCTTCTTCCCTTGCTCCCTCAAGTGTGTCGAATTGTATGTGTTAGTGAGAGGTAATATATATATATATATATATATATATATATATATATATATATATATATATATATATATATATATATATATATATATATATATATATATATTCTCTTGAACTAGCTACTAATGTGGTGCATGGTTACATATATATACTAGAGGATTTTCCAACTTAGAATAGTTAGTCAAGGTTATCATTTGGCTATGGTACTATGGTTGTGCCGATTAGGGGGGCTAGGGGGGGGACAATTTGCTTGCTCAAGCCACCATTTTATGTTTTTGGACTCCATGTTTTGTGGTTAGTTGTTTTGCAATTAATGGTAAGTAAGATTTTGTCTAGTAAATATTATAAAACATGAGGGGGGGGGGGGGGGGCGGCAACAGGGTGAAAAATGGGAGTAGAAGAGTTGTTTTGGTACAAGAGTGTATATGTTGTATGTATTGGGTATTAAAAATAGGTATTGGTTATTGGTTTGGTGATTAACGTAAATTATACGTAAGAAATAAAGAAATTACATTAGGCATAAGGAAATAGTTTTGGAACTTTGGTAATAATTTAGGAAGTATAAAAATGCGTTAGAAATAATTGTTAGGAGTATTGGGTATATCGGGTGTTTAATTTAAATTGTGAGTAGCGTTTGTTGAATTAACAACCGTAAGTGAAATAAAGAAAAAGGAAATTGTTTTAGAGTTTAAAATTTGAACCGGAGTAGGAGCAAGGTACTGGAACGTTGTGGACTAAATATAACCTAAGTCCTAGTGTACTTGAAAGATATTCTAAATTTCACGTTGGTTCAAGTAAAAAGTTATATGTAAATTGTTCTCAAGTAAATGTCAAAATAAATAGTTTGAGTTTAATAATTAGTTTTGACCTGTAAAATAGCGGGTTGTCATTTATAGTGTGTTCGGCTAAGGTCTATTCTAGTTCGGTTAAGAAAAACATGTCAAAATTTTTCAAAATGGCATAATTTTTCAAAATAAACTAGAAAACGGGCAAATAAAGTTCAAGTTATAATTCTACCCCCGTCCCCCCACTTGAAATGTACAAAGTCCCTTTTGTACGCAAATATGTAATAATAAAAGGAGAAAAGTAGAATTAGAACGAGAACTCCCCAGAAATTTGCTCCAAAAATGGTAGAAGGATCACGTCGAAAAGACGTGCCTTTACTTGTCCTCCATAAGCAAACTTCAAATCCCTGAAATCACGACGCTACCAACAAGCATAAATCTAAAAAAATAAAAAATAAAAAGGAAAAACAAATAAAAACCTAACTCACTTTCGTAGGAATCACGGTTGCATTTAGCGTATGCAACAAGCCTTTTAAACAACTCGGTGTCCCGAGTGGACGAGTGAAATCTCGTGAGGGTTTACAGGGAACACACCCACAAGGTTCATTTAAAACTAATACAAGGTTATGGAATGCAAGTTATTTAAAATTAAAATTTTTCTGGTACAGAGGAAGATTACGACGTAAACTCATGGACTGAGTTACGCCGTAAGTAATTAAACCTGACAAAATTGCTGATGTCTGAGGATGGTTACGGCGTAACCATAACACAAAGCTACGTCGTAGAAACTCTTTGATATGACTTCCAGGAGTGAAAAACTTCGTGGTGCGTTTCCAAGCCATCCTTCTTCCTCCAATACATGCAAAAAGTTATAACAAAACAAACCAAACCAATCTATACTACTAAATAGGAATGAAAGGGATAATTCGGGTTGTCTCCCGAAAAAGCACTTTTGTTTATTAACGAGTCTTTAGACTCAAGGCCACGGTGTTCTATGTTTTGTCCACACCTAAGTCGGTGTCCATTTCCTCCCTGATCATCTTTTTTAATTTTTCTCCATTCATTCAACTAACCAAGGTCCTTATCACTTGTCTTCTCGTTGAAAATGAAACTTCCTATTCCTTCAATTGTATATTTTCATAACTCAAATGTCTTTACGTTGATTTCTGGTGGGTCATACTTAATCCCTTCCATTTCACAGCTATTTTTCTCTAATTCCTCCAACTCACCTTCGTGCCAAAATGTTTGCTTTGTGTGAAAGGTTTTCTCGCACTTTTCCCATAGGTCTTGCAATATCCCTTTTTTACCAATTCGGAGTTCATATTCATCCAGAAGTTGCAAGATTTCCCTTTCAAACTCAGATTTGAATTTCTCAAAACTTTAATTATAAGGGTCGTCTTCAGGTGTATCTGACCCTTCAGAATAGCTATCCATTATCCATTCCACAAGCATTTCCTTTCTGACTTCCTTATCAAATTTTGAAGTGCCGAATTGATCCTTTAACCAATCGTCAAACGAAAGGTTACGTCCCCTATTTAATTTAATCTTAAACCGTTAATCTTTATGGGGAGTTTTGAGTAAAGGGATATCCTTCACTTTAGAACATTCTCCTTCTTCCTTAGTTGAGAGTAGGGAACAATACTATCCTTGAAGGGGTTTTTCCAAAATGCTTCCTACCTATTTTTCATCATTGGTACTTGTTATGGAGTAGCTAGCAAAGAGATCTCCCTTAGGTTGTTCAAGGTCACAACGATATTGTTCAAAATCTCGCTCGAACCTCCTAACAACGCTTTTGTTAATCACGACATTTCCGTACCTAATTTTATACCAATCTTTAAAGGATAGATTTCCGAACTCTATATCTCGCCTCTCTACCCTATGGAAACACGTCCATTCCATGGGAACTCTTCTACTAGTATCCAATTCTCCTGATTCGCCCCCGTTGCATTGATTATGGAAGGAGTTGCAAGATGGCCATGCTTGGACTGATCCTTCATTTTTGATTATCACAGGTTCGCACTAGTGATTAGTTAAAGTGGTTGTCCCTGTTCCAAAAAATATGTCCTCCCAGTGATCAATAGTCACCTGTTTCTGCCCATCACATCCAAATACCTTTCTACTACTTTTGTTAGACTAGTAATCATATTTTAAACATAAAGGTAAATCATAAGAAAACAAGTCTAGAGCAATCTTTAATAGGTCAAGAGATTCATCATTCTTAGATACCCTAATCATACAAACTTCCTCAGAAGATACAGGGGATGGGCTTAAAGACCCATCATTATTAAATGTTTTTCGGTCTTCCCCCACTCCTAAGGAAATTTGTTTTTCAAAAACCTTAATGTTTGCATGTAATGTAGCTAAGAGTGTCCTTCCTAATATCATGTTATTATTTTGATGTTCAATCATGTCAATAACCACAAAGTCAGCTAGGAATAAAAATCTACCAATTTTTAGCAACACATTATCAACTATACCCCTAGGTGCTTTTCTAGTCATGTCTGCCATTTCAACCATCATTGTTGTTTCCTTAAGGTTAGTTAGATTTAAATGATTGAATACTGAGTAAGACATCATATTAAAACTTGCTCCAAGATCGGCTAAAGCAAATATATCAAAATTACCGATGGTACAAGGTAGCAAAAATCTTCCCGGATTTGGTTCATTCTCGGGTAATTGGCAAGGTATTCCTTTAACTTGACTATTTCCTTCATTTTCCTGCAAGTAGTTGACTCCAAAAAATTCATTACTATAATTAGAAATAGGTTGAGCTTCGTTTACCTCTTCTTGTGTGAAAATGGCTTTGCATGCCCCTACCGCTGCTTCAGCTTTCTTGGCCTGGACATCTTTAGCAAGTTGCCCAATTTGAGTTTCTAAATTCTTAATGACAGCATCTTGATTACGCAAGTTTTGATCCGTTTCTTCTTTCAATTTGTTCATCCATTCTTGGAACTTGTCATTCTTCTTAGAAGAATCTTCAATATGTTTGTTGACGATTTCTTCAAGGTTAGGTCTCTTATCTCCATACGGAGGTTGGTTGTCTATCCTTGAATAATAACCTTGAGGCCCTACATGGTATTTTGCTCCATTACCGCCCTTTCCTTGAAAAGGTCTACCTTCACCATACTTGACCTCTTCAACTCTTTCATCTCCTTCATCCAAGGGAACTTGAATAGCATGCACATTTTCTTTCAATTTCTTCACGTCCCTACCAAGACACTCAACCTTGTTGGTGATCACCGAAATACCATCCATGTTATCACTCATACTTCTACTACTATCTCCATCATGCCATTTCTGCCAATGGTCTGCCATGTCTTGGATAGCTTCAAGGGCTCGAATAGGAGTCATCCCAAGGATCGGCCCCGGAGAGTCAAGCATTTGCCTCGTAGAAATGTTGAGACCCGTGTAAAAGATGTTGACTACTTGTTGCTTGTTAAGGTTATGAGTTGGGCACCTGTAAAGGAGATCATTGTACCTATCCCAAGCTTAGTATAATGTCTCATCACCATCTTGCTTGAAATTGTGGATCTCCTCGAGTTGTTTTGTCATCTTTGAAGGAGGGCAATAACGTTGAATGAAGGTTCTTTTTAGGAGATCCCATGTGTTGACGGTTCCCGCGGGAAACCTATCAATCCACCTTTTTGCGGCTCCAGTGAGTGTCATTGGAAACACTCGGAGCGTAAACGCATCGTGAGAAACACCAGTAATGTTGAAAAGGCTCACGATGTACAAGACATTATCAATATGTTCATGTGTATATTCGGTCTTGCTTCTGAAAAAGGGGTCTTTTCTCAACTCTCGCATGAACTGATTCTTAATCTCAAACTGAACATCAGCTCCAATAACCTGCCTAACCACACCAGGCCCTTGTTCCTCTCATGTCAAAGCGAGGTATTCTTCGAGGGTAAGCGTATCAATGTCAACTTCACCCATGGTACTTGAAACTTATGAAATAGAAATCATGAGATGATGAAAAACTAAAAAAAGCTTAAATAAAATCCTAAAATAGCTCCCCGGCAGCGGCGCCAAAAACTTGATACTGGATTTCATACCAGGTTTTACTATTTATAAATTCTCGTCTACCTAAGGTCTACCTATGCACTAACGAGCAGTGTACCCGGTCGTGTGTAGTGTAGTAATCGGTAAAGTCGAGGTCGTCCCAAGAGCTATGCGTGCGTATCTAATCTAAGTTCTAATGTCTCTGATTTTAAAGGGGGTTTTTTGAATTGATTAATTAAACTAATGAAATGAAATCAAATGAAAGCAAATTAAAATGAAAGAAATAATCAGTAGGGAGAAATGTGCTAGCCTAATTACTAATCTTGTTACGCCATAATTAAGTTTTCCTGTTAATGTTTTCTAACGCTCCGTGTGGGGGTAAATGTCGCTAGAATCCTTGGGTAAATTTGTCTATCATATGTTCCATAGGTCCCCATTCTGTAACCATACGATTGCCAGAGTTCGTGGGTTAACCTATAGCCTAGTCATTAAGTACCAACTACAATCTAGACTCATTCTAAGGAAACTCGGCCTCTCGGAACTTAGGTTTCCCCTTAACTTCTTAAGCATCTCCGTTTGGTAGGTGATCCTATGGTCAATTCGCACACAAGATAGTGGTAGTCCTATGGTCAATTCTTACCACTACTCGCAACCTATTCGTCTAGGGTCCTATGGTCAATTCTCCTAGCTTCCTAGATACTACCAAACATTAATACTACCGAAACGAAGGTGTCCACGAATAAGCAAAGAAAATATGCACATAAAGCGATACGAAAACGAGAAAACTAAATCATGGCATAAACAATTTCGTAACTAGGCTAACACCAAAGGTGTTTAGCCGATCATATTAAATAATGCATGAAATTCAAGGTTTAAGATTTTAATGAAAGACATCAAATTAAGTACAAATGTTTGATATGAAATACTAAAAATTATGTAGTAAATGGCATGAATTCTCTCTTGAAAATGCTCCGTATGCTGCTGAATATCTTCCTCCTAGAAGCCCTTTTACGTCCCTTGGTGTGTTGTGTTGGGAATTTATATGAAAATGTAGAATTAGGGCTTGTATTTATAGCCTCTTCAAAGTTATGGCGTAACCTTGTGAATTGGTTACGCCGTAACCGTCGTATCTTAGACGATCTTATCCATAGTAAAACATTTACGCCGTAACCTTAAGAATGGGTCACGACCGTAAAACTTTCGTAGTGGATTTCATCACTTTTAAGCCGTAACCTTGCAAATAGGTTACAGCGTAAGTATCTTGACCATCAAAATTCTTCTAAGTTTGGAAATATATACGGCATGACTATGTTGTGAAGTTACGCCGTAACCTTGAACTGCGTCGACTTTGGTCTTCTAGTGTAAATCCTAGTTACGGCGTAAGTAGAGTATGGAATTACGTCGTAACTTTTGTCTGGCCAGCATACTCTTGTATATTTACATTAATAACCTTCCAAATCTGCGTCTCTTCGTTGATATGCTCATTTATGACCTGAAAATGAAATATTAAGAAATAAGAGTATATTTTCAGGTAAAACAATACAAATGATGAGCATATTAGGGGGAAATTGACAATAATTGATGAACTCAAATAAGTACATTTTATTACTATCATTTATCCTATTAATTTGACTTGTTTTACTATATTATTTATGAGGATTGATACTTAATCGTTTACTTTTGTAATTCTCAGTTGAAAACAAGCATTTGGTGAAACTTGGCGATTTTGGACTAATTATGGAGCAAAACATGCATAAAGTGAAGAGTCTACTGAAATGACAAGATCAAGTCAAATCTGCTCCAGATGCGCCGCATCTCACTCATGACATGCGCCGCATCGCTATCAAGATCTCACCAGATACGATCCAAGATTCAAGAGGACATGCGCCGCATCCAAATATAAAGATACGCCGCATCTTCTGGCGGTGTACGAATATTCCTGAATATTATAATCTTGGACCCCACGCGAAGTTAAGTACATGCGCCGCATCTACTTACTAGATGCGCCGCATCTCACCCTCAGACAGAAACTATAAATACCCCAAGACCAGACGAATTCGATACGCAATATATTATAACCGAAGGCCGAACAGGAGAAACCTAGGACGAATTCAGTCAAGGAAGCAGCACAAGACACACCCAAATCAAAGATACAAGAGCTGTAAGAAGGTGCTGCATATGTTTAATTCATTAAGTAGTTTTGTTTTATTGTGTTAGTAAACTTTAATTCATCAAGATTGGTGGCTTGTGTAACGTGACAACGGAAAGGTTGCACTCCCTTAAAACTGCTTTCTCATTAATTAAAGTTTATATGTTGATGTCATTGGTGACTTTTATTAGTGCATTGATAACCTCTGTGTCTAGCTGAGCGTTGATCGGGTCGCCATGCCTCTGCCCTCGCCTGTTTATTAGATGCCTATGTATTCTATGGTCTGTAGAAAAGTAGGAGAAAGATAAACGGGATAGTCATAAGTAATCATTAAGGGTTTACTCGCCGATAAGATTAGAACCAACGAGAAAGGACTTAATCTCGGTGCGTTGCATCGAACTATACACTTCATATAACACTAGCAATAAAACAAGTGACAAACTACTTATCATAAGGACAGCCCTCTTATTGTCTCGAGTATTTATCTGTGTACGTGTGTGCTACTTGCTGATTCGTGCCTATTGGTTTAGTTTATTATTTAATTGCAACCAAATCGTGCCAGTCTCTCAGGCTGAACCCCCCTTGCGTTAGATTAGGTTGTATAGCTAACTTAATATATTAAAATACTGATTAGAATAACTAGATAATGCGTTCCACTCTTAGTGATCGACACTCTACTTACCATTATATTCATACTGACCGGGTACACTGCTCGTTAAGTGTGTGTGTTATTGATAAGTCGGCTAAATATAAATTTAAAACTTGAGTAGACATTAAAACTGCTAAACCGCAACGACACATCACGCGCATCAAGTTTTTTGGCGCCGCTGCCAGGGAGTGAATTGTTATTATCTGTTAATTTGATTAGTATTTTAATTAGGTTTTTAATTTTTTTTTATCTAACCGCTAATTTTGTTGTGTATTAGTTTAATTTGCATTCATTGTACTATTTTGCATATTTTCTGTTTTCGTGTGCTTTTTGTTTGCTTTTATTTGTGTTTATTTTTGTGTGTTTTTATTTGTTTTAATTTTTCTTAATTTTTGTTTTCTGCTATCGTTGTACTAAGCTAAATCAAACGATACGGTGCATTTGATTTTTCAGATACGGCGTATTGCGTTCAATTTTTTATATAATACAACGCGTTTAATTAATTCGATACGACGCATCTTTTCCCCAAGATACGGCGTATCTGTTTTTGATAATTTTTTTTTTCTAAACTTTAACGCCATACGACGCATCTGCTTTAGCAGATACGACGTATCTATTATTTTTATTAAAAACAGTTTTCAAATTATTAAACAGATACGGCGCATCGATCTCTATCGATACGGCGTATCTTCTGAATCAAAAATCTTATATTTTGAAACGTAACGAAAATACGGCGCATTAACATTTGTTAATACGACGAATATAATTTGATAAATATAGTTGATTTTTGATATTTACTTTGATCGGTCCGCTACTCTCGTGTGCAACTTGTTTATTTTCAGGATAAAAGATGATTCAAGCATCACCATGATGGACTACATTCTGAACAAACCCGAGAGAAGCTAGCTGGAGTGATCAAAACGTAACCTCTTCGATTATTCTACCAGCCCAAAGGGAAGTTCTCTACTATATAATCTCAATCCTACTTATCCGTACAATACATCTGATTAAAATTGTAATCTTAATTTTGTACGCTTTAAAACGATATTTGTTCCAAACCTTGGAATAAATCCTTATCCACTAAACAATAAGATTACAATTGTTAATAAAACGTTTATACCTATTGCTCTTATTTTGAATTAAATTACATCATATGGTATAACCGTTTTACCCCAATTTGGTGTATATAGAATCGTGTTGCGGAGGCCAAGGTACGTTCCTTATTTAAATTTCGTTTACTAACTTAGCGATACGGCGGATCTAAAATTCCAAAGCGCCGTATCTCTGATTAAACTAGGACTCATTGACTAGTCAACGAAACTAAATAGATACGGCGCATCCCAATTTTCAATACGGCGCATCCTTTTCGCCTATAAATACGACGGGAATGCGCCGGATCTAAAATCTTTACCGCATAAAAAACACACAGTTAAGAACTTCACACACTAAAAGTTATACTCTAATTCCGATCATCCTTCTTAAATCCACCTTTAATCCGATCTAGAATCTTTCTCCTAATCATCAAATTAAGGTAATCATTCCATTTCGATTTAATCTTGGTTAATACGAAAATTAGGGTTTATGTGGTTAATCCGATTTGTGCTTAAATGATATAGATATGGTTAGAGTTAGTAATAGATGATCTTCCCCGTACTTAACTTGCGTTAATAATCGAATTTCTAGGCAAGTTTGATTTGAACGGAAATTTGAGAAAATGAATTCGGTTTTGAATATTTAGCGGGAAGGTGGATTAGTAACATGTAAGGAGCCTTTAGAACTGATTTACTGAGTATGTTATAGTGTGATATTTAGTGGTAGTTTACGTCACGGATACGGATTCTTTAAAATGTTTGCCTGATTCCTTTTATTTATACTGATATGCTTTAGATGCGGCGCATCTAGGTTGATTGATGCGGCGTAACGACTATTTCCAAAATCTATAAAATTCTAGATACGCCGTATTGATTAAACTAGATACGACGCATCCCAATACGCCGTATCTCAACTCTTGCTCCGCATCTCTTATATTTCATGCAGATACGCCGCATTGATTAAATCAGATGCGCCGTATCTACCTATCTTGCAGATTGTTTACTAACTTTAAAAATTTGTTTCAGATGGCACTACCAGAAGCAGCACAGAGACACCAGTGGTTACGATTCGAGGATATGGGTCTAACCCCTGGCACTTTGGAGGATTATTTACGGAGACTTGAGTCGATTTACTTCAGGAGGATATTCAGGGTACAGGTTTTAGATTTTGCTGACGTAGGCTTGGTTGGGCATGGACATGCTGCTGAGAGTTTACAGCATAGGATGGAGATGGTGGTCACTGGAGATGATGAGGAGGAGGTGTTTAGATCTAGTGCTTGGGAGAGACTGTTCAGGATCGATGAGCCTATTATCAAGGAGCTCATGCTGGAGTTCTTTAGTACATTTTACTACAGAGAGACGGATATGGGTTTAGATATTGCCGACACCCTGGTGTTCAGACTGGGTGGGGTGTCGAGGCAGATGTCGATGAGACAGTTTATCCTGGCCATGGGTTTGCATACAGCTGAGGAGCTTGAGTCAGATGGGTTTACCCGATATTGGGATGATAGTTTGCGGGCGGTCCCTGACAGAGGATTGTTCAGTGATTACTGGGATAGGATTTCTTCGGGGGGTGATATCACTACTTCCACCCCCTCATACACTTTGATCAGGGAGCCGATGAGGAGGCTGTGCCACAGGCTGATTGCACTTACCATTGCTGGGAGGGGTCAGTCACCTGAGAAGGTGACCACTCTGGACCTCTTCCTCCTTAGGAGCATGGATGAGGGGTTGTCGGTGAACATCCCCCCATTTTTTGGCACACTACCTCCACCGATCAGCTGCAGGGAGAGATCGGAGGAGCCAGATGATTGGCGGGCATTTTGTTTCTCGGCTGGCCCGCCATTTTGGAGTCATTGGAGCGGAGATCCCAGCGGGACTGGAGGTTGTACTGACCCATCTCCCGGTTATTGACAGGGATTACTTGGTTAGGCTTGGGATATGCCAGCAGGCTATGGGAGAGTACGTTTGGTTAGCATTAGGGCCCGCCAGAGCTGCAGGACCAGAGGCGGAGCAGGGAGGCCCTCAGGGACCTCCGGCTGCTGCTCCAGCCCATCAGGAGGAGCCGCAGGCACCAGTACCCCCACCAATCCCTGTACGCACCATGGGTCAGAGACTTGACGCAGTTGAGGGAGAGTTGAGAGCCCTGAGGAGGGACTCGGAGTGGTTGGTTATGAGTGTGAGCAGACTATTGGAGCATCAGGGTATTACCCACACCCGTTCAGATGGTACTCATGTTACGGGAGTGACACGTGCATACGAGCGCAGAGTCCGCCCTAGGACTGATGGAGCCAGCACTTTCGGGACCCATCCAGACGACCTCACTCACCCATGATCTTACTCTCTTGATTTTACTGACATTGTTCCACATATTATTATTATTTTTTGGATTGTACTGATCACTATTCTCGTGTATATATTTAATGTTTCAGTTTATGTTTCTTGTTATATTTGATGAAGACTGGCATTAAGTTCAGCATGAGAGTACGAGAGGACGTGAGAGATCAAACCGTGAAACGAGTCATTTTACAGCAGACTGTTATCAGTCTGTTTGGTAACCACATGCGCCGCATCTGGTAAACAGATGCGACGCATCCTATCCTTTATTTCGTTTTATTTTTGTGTCAGACCGCCGAGGATACGGCGCATCTCAATCCTGAGATGCGACGCATCTCCTGCAATGGTCATATCTTATTTTATTTTATTTTTCTGCATTTTTTATTTTCGAATTTAAAACTTTTTATCAGTTTATTTTCAATGCGGCGCATCCCTGGTTAAGGATGCGGCGCATCTTTTATTCTGATCCGTATTTATTCCAGGCTCGATACGGCGTATCTTCTTCCATAAGATACGGCGCATCGACTGACCTGATGGTTTTCATTTTTAATTTTTATGTTTTATTATTTTTTTTTCCTAACTACTAATGTATTATGCAAGTTGAACCTTTCTTATCTTAGGTGTGTTTTAAAGCCTTGGTGGTATTATAGATTCCTGCGTTTCCTGTGGATACATCTAATATGAAGCTTAAACGTTCTAATCCACAAGAAATTGATTTTTGCTCTAATACTAATGGAGGATCATACCGAGCAAATCTCAGGGGAGTTTTTCTGTTCTAATTCTTTTATTTTCCAGTTTTTAACATTTTATACGAACAACGAAGACGTTGTTTAACTTAAGTGGGGGGATTGGAGAATTAGAACACTTAACACTTACTTGTCCTAAACTTTTCAAAATATGCTTAAAATGTGCTTAATATATCAAAACTTTAAAATTTTTTAGCATGTTTTTGTTTAAAGTCTAAGTTGCATAGCTGCACACATGACGCTATTTTCAAAAATTGTGATTTTTCAAAATTCACAAATCTATGAGTGTGCCGGTGACTTGTAAACTTTAGAACTTGGCTTGTATACTATTCGAGACCACCATAATAAGTATTATTTTATATAATTGGAATGACTTGTCTAAATTGGTAAATTTCTAGGATTACACCCAAATAGCCTATTATATGTTATGTGTTATTAGCTAACTACACTGGTTAGTTAACCCCCGTATAAACCCTTTTTGTTACTCTCATTTTTAGAGTAAGATACCCCTAGAAAAACACTCAGAGCCATTCCTTTCGTTTCTTACACCTATGTTTAAAATGTTTCGTTACACCTTACACCTTAGCCTACCCTGTAGATTAGAATCCGTAGTTGGTTAATTGCTATAGGCAAAGTGTGTTTCCTTACATTACCTGTGTTCGCGTGCGTAATTCATTATCTATGGTTAGGTCGGGAAATTGCACAATGCAATTGGAGTGAAAGTAAATATTGTATATTTTTGAGTTTATTTTTCGTGTGTTTACTACTTTCACTATTACCGTTATTTCTGAAGTCATGAAAAGTATGAAAAAATTATCCAGAATTATTGTTATAGTGATGTGGTGAAATTTTACACATCTATGATTATGCTTGGTAAAAAAAAAAAAAAAAAAAAAAAAAAAAAAAAAAAAAAAAAAAAAAGGAAAAAAATGAGAAAAGAAAAAGAAAAAGAAAAGAGTTGGATGTCTGTTTTTAAACCAACGATGTAAAGTTATGTAAGTGGTCGATATCACCACTAGTTGTTGTATTATATTTATGGATTGAATGGGAGTTGGCAGTTATGGGAACGTCAACTAAGGTTTATTCTTTGATTAAGATCTTGTTGAGTATAATTCGTGTCTACCTAAAGCGTGTGTTTCAAGTGTTAAAGCGTGAGTTATTCAATGATATGAGTCTTATTCATGGGATGGTTGGGATAGTGATTAACCACACTTAGGATTTTAATCTATTTGTTTTGTTTATTTTTCATTTTACACCAATTTATATCCCAAATATTATCCATACCCTATTATTCTTTATCTAACCAAACCTTTGATTTATTGAGATTAGGGATTTGAGTAATCTTAAGTATCGTAGTCGTGGATTCGGCAATGTATTTATGATTTTGTCGCCCTTTTTGATATATTATTATTGGTGAAGTTTGGACCTATCTTTAGCCTATTCGAGTTAAGGATTTGAGCAATTGCAAGTATCGTGTTCGTGGATTCGATCATGTATTTGTGATTTTGTCGCCTTTTCTGGAATTTGAGATCGATAGTGAATAAGAATAATTAACCCTTAAGCCTAAAAACCCTTTTTACCGCTTTAGACTTGTTATTCCTTAACTTTAGTGGGGGAGATGTGTATACTTGCCAAGCTTATGATAGAATATTCGTCGCGACTGGACAGTTAAACGATTAGATTTGCTTTTATCGAAATATTTTTATCCTACTTCTAAGTCGTTAAGTGTTTAGTTGTGTGATTATGACAAAAACGAATACATGCTTAAATATAAAAATAAATCCTAATATCTTTTAGGATACATTTTCATAAGATTAATTCTAAGGTTTACTTGGGGACAAGTAAAGTTCAAGTGGGGGGATATTTGATGAACTCAAATAAGTACATTTTATTACTATCATTTATCCTATTAATTTGACTTGTTTTACTATATTATTTATGAGGATTGATACTTAATCGTTTACTTTTGTAATTCTCAGTTGAAAACAAGCATTTGGTGAAACTTGGCGATTTTGGACTAATTATGGAGCAAAACATGCATAAAGTGAAGAGTCTACTGAAATGACAAGATCAAGTCAAATCTGCTCCAGATGCGCCGCATCTCACTCATGACATGCGCCGCATCGCTATCAAGATCTCACCAGATACGATCCAAGATTCAAGAGGACATGCGCCGCATCCAAAGATAAAGATACGCCGCATCTTCTGGCGGTGTACGAATATTCCTGAATATTATAATCTTGGACCCCACGCGAAGTTAAGTACATGCGCCGCATCTACTTACTAGATGCGCCGCATCTCACCCTCAGACAGAAACTATAAATACCCCAAGACCAGACGAATTCGATACGCAATATATTATAACCGAAGGCCGAACAGGAGAAACCTAGGACGAATTCAGTCAAGGAAGCAGCACAAGACACACCCAAATCAAAGATACAAGAGCTGTAAGAAGGTGCTGCATATGTTTAATTCATTAAGTAGTTTTGTTTTATTGTGTTAGTAAACTTTAATTCATCAAGATTGGTGGCTTGTGTAACGTGACAACGGAAAGGTTGCACTCCCTTAAAACTGCTTTCTCATTAATTAAAGTTTATATGTTGATGTCATTGGTGACTTTTATTAGTGCATTGATAACCTTTGTGTCTAGCTGAGCGTTGATCGGGTCGCCATGCCTCTGCCCTCGCCTGTTTATTAGATGCCTATGTATTCTATGGTCTGTAGAAAAGTAGGAGAAAGATAAACGGGATAGTCATAAGTAATCATTAAGGGTTTACTCGCCGATAAGATTAGAACCAACGAGAAAGGACTTAATCTCGGTGCGTTGCATCGAACTATACACTTCATATAACACTAGCAATAAAACAAGTGACAAACTACTTATCATAAGGACAGCCCTCTTATTGTCTCGAGTATTTATCTGTGTACGTGTGTGCTACTTGCTGATTCGTGCCTATTGGTTTAGTTTATTATTTAATTGCAACCAAATCGTGCCAGTCTCTCAGGCTGAACCCCCCTTGCGTTAGATTAGGTTGTATAGCTAACTTAATATATTAAAATACTGATTAGAATAACTAGATAATACGTTCCACTCTTAGTGATCGACACTCTACTTACCATTATATTCATACTGACCGGGTACACTGCTCGTTAAGTGTGTGTGTTATTGATAAGTCGGCTAAATATAAATTTAAAACTTGAGTAGGCATTAAAACTGCTAAACCGCAACGACACATCACGCGCATCAATAATATATCAGGACTATTTGATGTTATCATATATCATAAAAGTTTTATCAAATAATACACTGCCGCGATGCATAATTCTATTTCTTATTTAATATTTTGGAAATACCATTGTATGACTATATTTAGGACAAATAATAAGACTGAAACATGGTCTAATCAAATAACTGAGATAACAAACGAGTATCCGCATGGTCATAACATTTTTTAATTATTAGAGCTTGTCGAACGTAGATTTAGAGCACAAGGTGTTATAACTCAAGTCAAAGCATGTGTTTAGTGTCACGTCAACTTTTTCCTTTTAACATAAGGCCAATGATAATGGGTCCGTTGCACCTCAACCAACCTGAGCACCCTTACTGCATTCTCCCCCTAGCAGCACACACCCTCACCGCGTCTCACCCCAACTATTCCAATATTTCAGTTGGCTACCCAACCGAAACTTTCATTTTGTTTGTTTCTGTAGTTTTTTTATTAGTTTTTTGTGGGGTATGTTTTTTGTTTTGGTTGCGGTCGCCTTATTAGCAAATTGTGGTTGGGGTGTAGTTTTGAAGAGAGAAAGTCGATGTGGCACTGATGTGTCAAGGAGTGACCACAAAAATTATGATCACCATTAGCATTGGCCTAACCCTTTCACACACCACAAAGCACCCCCTTTTAAACTCAAGTCAAAACACCTCTTTTAGACCCAGAAATGCACAATTAACTTGTAAAAAAACACACACACATGCAACCGATCTATGGCTTGAGTTATAACATAAAAGGGTAAAGGTATCATGGCTTAAATTATAACGGCTCCATAAAGCTTGGTGCAAGGTGTACGCTATAGTACCGTGTGCTCTTGAATTGATTTTTAGACTCATACTAGTTGCAAACATTTTAGAGCTCAAAGTGTCATCACTTGGAGTAGGGACCAATCCGATGTGTGCACCTGCCATAGCAGATTCATGGTATAGGGGGGGGGGTGTGCCATTGCTTGAGGGATCCCTTAACGCATGCCAATAGCCATCTCTCTCTCTCTCTCTCTCTCTCTCTCTCTCTCTCTCTCTCTCTCTGTCTCTCTCTGTCTCTCTCTCTCTCTCTCTCTCTCTCTCTTTTTATAATTAAATGGATTTTGTGTTTGGTATGTATTTGTTTTGTGGTTTTGTTATTTTTATGTTTAATTTAAAATGGGTTTTTAATTTATAAAAATGTGTCTATGTGTATGTTTTGACTGGGTTTTGAATTTATAAAAAAATGTGTCTATGCATGTGAAAGTAAGATACTGAAGAGCACCTGCAAGACTACAATATAGCGTCGGATCAGACATATGATCACCATTAGCCCCTAACTTGGATTCTGTATCAACCCGCGTCCGACATGGATTACATCGAACCATACTAGCCCGTTACAAAATCTCTGACGCATACTTTCACTGTAACAAAAACATCCCAGAAGCATTACGAGCTACAGAAGTACCAAGAAAGTAATTAAGCGAACCAAGACCAGTCATTAAGAACTCCTGATGCAAAGATGCAATAATCCATCGTAATAAATCTGAAGAAGAGGCAGTCGGAACAATATCATCAACATAAAATAGTAAGTAAGCAGTGTTACTCCTTTGACGATAAATAAATAACAAGGAATCACAACGACTATGACAAAATCCAACATGTGTGATAAAGGCAGCAAAGCGTTGAAACCATGCTCGAGGTGCCTGCTTGAGAACATAAAATGATCGCTGTAACAAACACACATGATTAGGTCGCTGTGAATCTCGAAAGCTAGGAGGCTGATGTATATAAACAGTCTCAGATAAATCCCCATGCAAAAATGCATTCTTGAAATCAAGCTGATGAACATGCCAACGTCGAGAAACGGGAAGGCTAAGAACAGCCCGAATGGTAGTCGGTTTAACAACTGGACTAAAAATCTCATCAACATCAATACCAAAATGTTGGGTGATGCCATTCGCCACAAGCCGAGCCTTTTAACGACTAAGAGTGCCATATACTAAATACTTATGTAAAAATAACCACATGGAACGAACAAACTTCACATCCTTCAATCGCGACACAAATATCCAAGTATTATTTTTATAAGTGTAGTATATTCATCACACCTAGCTGATTGCCAATTAGAGTCATTAAAAACTTCATTATACCATGTTGGATGATTAAAGATTGCTAGCATATTATTAATTAACCAAAAGTATATATATGATACAAGAGAGTTCTAGAATAAATACAATTGGGTTAAGCCCATAATTATCTAACAATTGGGCTTATCAAATAAATATAATGACTACCAAGAACATCACGTAGCTAACTGCTCATCTATTTTATTTGTGAATTATGCTCCCTGTTTTGGTATTACAAGTTTTTATGACATAAAAGTGACTTATAGATTCATTTATTTACTTTATATTTTGTGCTTCTAGTTTCTAGATTATTATGATCAAATATGAACACATTGCAAATATAAACACAATACAAATATAAACACAGAACAATAAGTAAAACAGAGATCAAACCGGACATGATAATTTATAATGGTTCGATCACGAAACTCATTTTCGCCCTACTCAACTCCTCGAGTTTCCGACTCAAGAGTTACTTCACTAAGTCAACAAGCTCCCTTCTCGGCGGAGAAAACCTTACAACGTCACTTACAAGTTTACCGATACTAAGCTAGATATCTAGTTCTTCTTGAGGAACAACCAAACCCATTATGCTTGATGGCCCAAAAATAATAAACCTATTACCTTTATGTTTTAAGGCCTAAACACAATAAACCTATAACCCGTGTGCTTTAAGGCCAAAACACATCAATCATATAACCTTTAGTATGAAATATAGTGGGTGATACAAGGTGTTGTATGGTGATGATGCATGGTGATACAAAACATGATTGACTACTGGAGATGAATGTCTAATCTAAACATCAAGAACTCTAAGCTTGATATGGTTGATCTTCTTTTGATAAGAAGCCTTCAATATATGTAGATGACAAGAGCTCTAATCTTATTGTGGTGGATCTATATATGCAAGTGTGCTAGTGCTGGACGAGGATGACAAGAATTCTAAGCTTGGCTTGATAGGTCTTTATGTGATAATATGTTTTCAACAAACGAGAGTTAGAAGCATTATGATCAAGGGTTAGAGAGGATTTTGAAGACTTGAGAATGTGTAATTTAACTGTTGGGATTAAAAGCCTTCTTGTTGGGATTGTTGGGATTCTTGCTCATGTTTGTATTACTGCTGCTCTTACAAAGTTACAACTGCTCTTACAAAGTTACAACTTCTCTTACAAAGTTACAACTGCTAGTACAAGTTACAACTGCTGAAGAACTTCACTGAATATACACTAAGTGTGTTAATGCTGCTAGTTCAAAGTTACTACTGCCAGTACAAAGTTAAGCCTGCTGAGGAAGTTACTGCTACCAGTGCAAAAGTTAAGACTGCTAGTGTAACTTAGTGTTGCTCAAGGTTACTGCTGCTTATAGGATATGTATTAGATATGTATAGAAAAGATTTGATATATTCGTATCTTTATAGAAGATTTGATATACTTAGGAAAGTATTGTAAGCCGTGTAGGACTCCTTGGTGTATAAAAGGAGGTCCTAAGGAATAGAGTTAGATACACGAATTACACAGAGCACACAAAGTCGTATAATTCTTATAGCTTCAAGGTTTTGTAACCCTAATACTGTTAGAGTATTCGTATTATTCTTAATAATATTGGAGCTTGATTGTTTGTTGAATTATATGCTTTACTGTTTCATTAAATTCTTCTAAAGATTAAAGATTAGATTCCACATATTCTTTAATACATTCGTACACAGTTTCTACTATAGTTGTGTTAGATTTATCTAATATAACTAAACCTTAAACAAGCTTAAGGAATTCGATCTAAGTTCAACCAGGACTTAACAAGTGGGATCAACAAGTGGTATTAGAGCTTGTTGAGAAGCTGTGATCTAGAAGAATTAAGAAGGTATGGATCAAGATTCTGCACACATGGTGGCTGCATCCAAGGTTCCCATGCTTAAACCTGGTGAGTTTGAGATATGTAGGATGAGGATTGAACAATAAATCCAGATGATAGACTATTCACTATGGGAAGTCATAGAGAATGGTAACACCTTGCCAAAAACAAAACTTGTGGAAGGTGTTGTGATTGAGTTGCCTATTGCATCTGCTGACGAGAAGGCTCAGAGAAGACTGGAGGTGAAAGCAAGAAGTACTTTAATGATGGGCATTCCCAATGAACATCAATTAAAGTTTAACTCCATAAAAGATGCTAAGTTGTTGCTAGAAGCTGTAGAAAAAAGATTTAGTGGGAATGATGCTATAAGAAAGACTAAGAAGAATCTCTTAAAGCAGTAATATGAAAACTTCTCTGCTCCAAGCTCAGAGATGCTTGATCAAACTTTTGATAGGCTTCAAAAGCTTGTGAGTCAGTTGGAGCTTTTGGGTGAAAAGCTTTCATAAGAAGATGTTAATCAAAAGTCATTGAGAAGTTTGTCACCAGAATGGAACACACATGCTGTTGTGTGGAGGAATAAAGCTGATTTGGATACTATGAACATGAATGATCTCTACAACAATCTCAAAGTGTATGAACCAGAAGTTAAAGGGATGTCTAGCTCAAGTTCAAGCTCACAGAACATGGCTTTTGTGTCCTCTTCAAATAACAACTCTAGCAGCACTAACGAAGAAGTTAATACTGCTCATGGAGTTTCTGCTGCTAGCACTCAAGTTAATGCTGCTAATATTGATAACTTGAGTGATGTTGTTATTTGTGCAATCTTTGCTAGTTAAGCTAATAGTCCTCAACTTGTACATGAGGACTTGCAACAAATTCATCCAGATGACATTGAAAAGATGGATTTGAGATGTCAAATGGCCATGTTGACTATGAGGGCTAGAAGGTTTTTGAAGAACACAGGAAGGAAGCTTACTGTCAATGGAAATGAGAACATTGGTTTTGATAAGTCCAAAGTGGAGTGTTACAACTGCCACAATAGGGGACATTTTGCTAGGGAGTGCAGAGCTCCAAGAAATCAAGACTACAAGAACAAGGAAAGCTCAAGAAGGAGTGTGCCTGTGGAAACTTCTACTTCCACAGCTTTGGTGTCATGTGATGGTCTTGGTGGTTATGACTGGAGTGATCAGGCAGAGGAAGGGCCTAATTATGCACTCATGGCTTACTCATCTTCAAGTTCTAACTCAGAGGTATCCAATGATTCTATTTGTTCAAAATCTTGCTTGGAAACTGTTGAATCTCTTAAATCTCAAAATGATAAACTATTAAAAGATTTAAAGAAATCTGAGTTAATGGTTCTAGGTTATAAGACAGGTTTAGAGTCAGTGGAAGAAAAACTTGAATTTTATAAAGCAAATGAGTCTCTTTATGGAGAAAAGATTAAGGGCTTAGAATTTGAAATTCATTGTGGAGAAATAGCTATTAGAGAGCTTAGGAAGAAGCTTGAAATAGTTCAAAAAGAAAAAGATGGCATTCAACTTAATGTAGATAAATTTAAATATGCATCTAAAAGTGTAAACAAGCTCATAGAGTGTCAGATTGTTGACAAATGCAAGAAAGGTGGTTTAGGCTATAATGAAGTTCCACATCCCTTTATAGGAAAATTCATGCCTCCAACACCTGACTTTTCTTTTACTGGTTTAGATGAGTTTGTTAATGACCCTGTAGTTGAGAAAAGCAAAGCTAAGTCTAGTGAAGAAGAGCCTAAGGTAGTTAGGAAGTATGATGATGCCCCAATTATTGAAGACTGTGTGTCAGATGATGAGGTAAAGGATGTGTCTCAACCCCAAATTGAAAAGAAAATAGTTAGGTCTAGTATTGTTAAGAAATAGTTCGTCAAATCTAAACAACAAGGAAAAACTGCTAGGCAAACTGTTAAACATGTTGAGCAACCCAGGAAAAACACTCACAGTCCAAGAGGCAATCAAAGAAACTGGAACAATATGATGTCTCAGAAACTAGGAAGCAATTTTGAGATGTTTAATTAGGCCTGTTATGTGTGTGGAAGCTTTGATCATTTGCGGGTTGATTGAAATACCATAAAAAACAGTTTCAAAATCGTAAAATCTGTTTGGAGCAATGCTCAAAGGGTGAATCATCAAAACTTTGCTAAAAAGACTCACCATTGTGCTAAAAAGAACATAGTTCCAAGAGCAGTACTAATGAAGTCTGGCTTGGTATCAATTAATACTGCTAGAAAAAATATTTCAAAACCAGCAGTATTGGTTAATACTGTTAGACAAGTTAATACTGCTCACTCAGAAACAATAGTGAATGCTGCTAAATCAATGTCATATCTTTCTAAAAAAGCACATTCAACTGTTAAAAGTCTCATTCGTAAGAATACAACATTTAAAAACAGTAATATTAATCAAATGGTTAATACTGTTAGGGGTAACAATTTTGATACTGCTAGGCCAAAAGCAGTAGTTAATGCTGTTAACAGAAATAATGTTAATGCTGTTAAGGCCTCAGCTTGTTGGGTTTGAAAACCAAAGATTAAAGTTTTAGACCATGTTTCTAAACACAACAGTGCATCAATCACCCTGAAAAAGTTTGATTATGTTGATGCACAAGGCAGATCCAAGTCAGTGATGGCTTGGGTCCCCAAAAGAAACTGATTTTCTTACCTAATGTGCAGGGCAATCCACAGATGGATTTACAGGATCAAGGAGTGATTGATAGTGGATGCTCAAGGCACATGATAGGGAACATGTCCTATCTTACAGACTATGAAGAGATTGATGGAGGATATGTTGCTTTTGTAGGGAACCCCAAAGGAGGGAAAATCACAGGAAAAGGTACCATTAAAACTGGTAATCTAGATTTTGAGAATGTGTATTTTGTGAGAGAGTTAAAGTTTAATCTCTTTAGTGTCTCACAAATATGTGACAAAAAGAATAGTGTTCTTTTTAATGACACTGAATCTACTGTTTTATCTCCAAACTTTAAGTTAATTGATGAAAGTCAAGTTTTACTTAGAGTTCCTAGAAAGAACAATATGTATAGTACTGATTTAAAGAACATAGTTCCTAAAGGAGATTTAACTTGCCTTTTTGCAACAGCCACATCTGATGAATCTAAACTTTGGCATAGAAGGCTAGGTCACTTAAATTTTAAAACTATGAAAAAACTGGTTAAGGGAAATCTTGTAAGAGGATTACCTTCCAAACTTTTTGAAAATGATCAAACATGTGTTGCTTGTTACAAGGGAAAGCAGCACAGAGCCTCTTGTGAGTCCAAAACAAAGAACTCAATCAGTCTTCCTTTACATATGTTGCGTATGGATTTGTTTGGTCCAACATTTATAAAATGTCTTATGAAGAAAATGTATTACCTAGTTGTCACAGATGATTTTAGTAGGTTTACATGGGTTTTCTTTCTAGCTATTAAGGATGAGACTAGTGGCATTCTTAAGCCCTTTATAACTAGGATATAAAATCTAGTAGATCACAAGGTTAAGGTGATTAGATGTGATAATGGGACTGAGTTCAAAAATAGAGAGATGAATCAGTTTTGTGAGATGAAGGGTATTTTGAGACAATATAGTGTAGCTAGAACTCCTAAACAAAATGGAGTAGCTGAGAGGAGAAATAGGACACTAATTGAGGCTGCTAGAACTATGCTAGCTGATTCTAAGTTGTCAACTACTTTTTGGGCAGAAGCAGTTAGTACTGCTTGCTATGTGCAATATAGAGTGTTAGTAGTTAAGCCTTATAACAAGACCCCATATGAACTTTTTCATGGTAGAACACCAACTTTAAGTTTTATGAGACCATTTGGGTGTCCTGTTACCATTCTCAATACCATAGATCACTTAGGAAAATTTGATGGTAAGGCTGATGAAGGTTTCTTTGTTTGATACTCTTTGAATAGTAAAGCCTTTAGAGTATTCAATAGTAGAATAAGGATAGTGGAAGAGAACTTGCATATTAGGTTTAGTGAGAGTACACCTAATGTTGTAGGTAGTGGACCAGATTGGCTATTTGATATTGATGCACTAGCAAGAAAATTGAATTATGAGCCAGTTGTTGCAGGTACACAGTCTAATGGTTTTGCAGGTACAAAAGCAAGTGATAATACAGGTCAAGCTAGAAAGGAGACAGAACCTGTCAAAGATTACATTTTGCTACCATTATGGACTGCTGATCCACCATTCTCCCAAGATCCAAAGAGTTCTCAACAAGATGAATTCAAACCTTCAAGTGATGATGAAAAGAAGGATAATGAAGATCCAAGAACAGAAAGTGAATGTGATGATCAAGAGAAGGAAGATAAGGTTAACATCACTATTGATGTTAATACTGCTAGTGATGAAAACAGCACTAACAATGTTAATACTGTTAGTTCAACTGTTAATGCTGCTAGTATAGAATTTAATGTTGTTGACCCAAAAATAAGCAATGAACTTCCATTTGATCCACAAATGCATGCTTTGGAAGATACTAGCATATTTGACTACTCAAGTGATGATAAAGATGATGCTGAAGTGGCTGACATGAACAATTTGGATACAACAATCCAAGTTAGTCCTACTCCAACTACAAGAATTCATAAATATCATCCTCTTGATCAAGTGATTGGAGATGTGCAATCAGCTATAGATACAAGAAAGATGTCAAAGAATTTGAAGGAACATGGGTTTGTTAGTACTCTTCAACAAAGAACAAACCATAAAGACCTTCAAAACTGCTTGTTTGCTTGCTTTTTATCACAAGTGGAACCCAAAAAGGTAATTCAAGCATTGAAGGATTCAAGTTGGATAGAGGCTATGCAGAAAGAGCTTCTACAATTCAAGTTACAAGAAGTTTCTACTTTGGTGGAGTTACCTAATGGAAAAAGGGCTATAGGTACTAAATGGGTTTTCAGCAATAAAAAGAATAAAAGGGGAATTATGATAAGAAATAGAGCAAGATTGGTTGCTCAAGGGTACATACAAGAAGAAGGGATTGACTATGATGAAGTCTTTGCCCCTGTTTCAAGAATTGAAGTAATTAGGCTATTTCTAGCTTATGCTTCATTTAAAGATTTTGTGGTGTATCAAATGGATGTAAAAAGTGTTTTTCTCTATGTGAAGATTGAAGAAGAAGTGTATGTATGTCAACCACCAGGATTTGAAGATCCAAACTTTTCTGATAGAGTATACAAGGTTGAAAAAGCATTGTATAGAGTACATCAAGCCCCTAAAGCTTGGTATGAAACCTTGTCAACATATCTGTTGGACAATGGGTTTCAAAGAGGAAATATTGACAATACCTTATTCATTAAACGACACAAAGGTGATATTTTGCTGGTCCAAGTGTATGTGGATGATATCATCTTTGGTTCAACAAAGAAGGAGCTATGCATTGAATTTGAGAAGTTGATGCATGAGAAGTTTCAGATGAGTTCTATGGGAGAACTTACATTCTCTTTGGGATTACAAGTGAAGCAGAAGAAGGATGGCATATTTATTAGTTAAGATAAATATGTTGCTGAAATCTTAAAGAAATTTGGGTTTACATAAGTCAAGACTGCAAGCACGCCAATGGAAACTGGAAAGCCTCTGCTCAAGGGTGAAGATGGTGAAGAAGTTGATGTTCATATGTATAGGTCAATGATTGGTTCATTGATGTACCTTACATCTTCAAGACCTGATATTATGTTTGCAGTGTGTACATGTGCTAGATACCAAGTCAATCCAAAAGCTTCACATCTTCATGCTGTGAAAAGGATTTTTAGGTACTTAAAAGGTCAGCCAAAATTGGGCCTTTGGTATCCAAAATATTCTCCTTTTGATTTGGTAGCATACACTGATAGTGATTATGCTGGATCAAGCTTGGATAGGAAGTCTACAACAGGAGATTGTCAATTTCTTGGATGTAGATTAATATCATGGCATTCCAAGAAATAGACAGTGGTTGCAAATTCTACAACAGAAGCTGAATATGTGGCTGCTTCAAGTTGCTGTGGACAAGTGCTTTGGATTCAGAATCAACTACTTGATTATGGGTACAATTTTATGCATACCAATATTTTTGTTGGCAATAACAGTACTATCTGCATAATTAAAAATCTTGTTTTTCATTAAAAAACAAAGCATATAGAGATCAAACATCATTTTATTAGAGATTGCAATGAAAAGAAATTGATTCAAATGGTTAAAATCCATACTAACAAGAATGTTGTAGATTTGCTTACAAAAGCTTTTGATGTAATAAGTAGATTTCAATATTTGGTTGCTACTATTTGAATGTTAAATCTTTAAAGTCTTTGATCTCTTTATGCTTTTGTAGAGTTTTGTATGAATTAGTACTGTTATTCATGTCATTAAAAGTTTCTGTTGTTAAGTATAATTAGTACTGCTGGTTATACTTAAAAATGCTAAGTTACTACTGTTGGTTTTACTTAATACTGTTAGTTATAATCAATATTGTGATCATTGTGAAAATTGTTATGGCTTGTGTTTTCTTGGTTTTTGGACTAACATTTTGCAGGATAAGCAAAGAAAAGTGTTAGATTGATGATAGACAAGTGTTTGGAATAGAATTGGAGTTAATGCTGGTGACTCAAAGTTAATGATGTTAGGCTTAACTTACTACTGTTGGGTTATTCAGGGTACTGTTTTATAAATACATCGATTAAGGGTTTATATCATTCAATCACTCATTTAATCGATTTCATTCATCAAAATACTCTCTCATAACAAACCCTAACTCAATTTTATCATCCAATCACAAAACCCAACACAAATCTCAAAAACCAACACAATGGCGACTCTCAAATTTGTTGATTCACATAATATGGCCTCGTTTTTGTCTAAACCCACTGAAAGTGAAGGGTTTGAAGAAATAGTGGATTTTCTAAATGCAAACCCTATAAGGTATGCTTTAACGGTCAATCCTACTATATATATTTCTTGCATTGAACAGTTTTGGTCTTCTGCTATGGTTAAAACTATCAATGAGGAAGTACAGATACATGCCGTAGTAGATGGCAAGGATATAATCATTACTGAAACATCCGTTAGAAGAAATCTTCGACTAGCAGATGAGGAAGGTATTGAATGTTTCCCAAATTCTACCATTTTTGAAAATCTTGCATTGATGGGGTATGAGAAACCTTCTCACAAACTAACTTTTTATAAAGCATTCTTCTCCCATCAATGGAAATTTCTAATTCATACTATTTTACAGTGTCTAAGTCCAAAGACTACTGCCTGGAATGAGTTTAGTAGCACTATGGCATCTGCCATTATCTGCTTGGCTACAAACCAGAAATTTAACTTTTTAAAATTAATTTTTGATAGTATAGTTAGAAACTTGGATAATTTTTCTGGTAAATTTTTAATGTATCCAAGATTTTTGCAAGTATTCATGGACAAACATTTTGTTGAAAAACCAACTCATAAAAGAATATATGTTACCCCCTCTCACACTAAAAAGATTTTTGCTAATATAAGAAGGGTAGGTAAAGGTTTTTCTGGTAAAGTGACACATTTGTTTCCAACAATGGTGGCACTAAACCAACCACAAATGGGTGAAGGTTCAGTCATTCCTATTGATCCCCAACACACACCCACCATTTTGCAACCATCAACATTTCACCCTCAAAAGACACAAAAACCTAGGAAGCCTAAAAGAAAGGGCACTTAGATACCTCAGTTTAGTGCTCCTACTGATCTTGTTGCAGATGAGGCTATCCATAAGCAGAGGGGTGACAGATTGGTGAGGGCTGCCACTACTGCTTCTAGCTAAGAAGCAGAGCAGGAAAGTGGTAACATAAGTAAGACCCAATCCAAGGCAACATATAATGAATCTAGTTCCTAAGGAACTAATTCAGGTGATGGTCCCACGTGCCAAGAGACCATGGGGGATACTATTGCTCAAACTAGGTTTGAGAATGTATCTAAACAATCCTATGATTCACCACTCGGAAGAGGTAACACACTTCGAAGTGATGAGGAGAGTATTAAACTTAATGAATTGATGGAACAATGTACCAATCTACAAAACCAGGTTCTTGATTTGTAGAAGACAGTGACCTCTCAACAACATGAAATCACACATTTGAAGAAGAAGGTCAAGAAACTTGAGCACAAGAAGAGGTCAAGAACTCATGAGCTGAAGAGATTATATAGAGTTGGTGCTACTGCTAGGGCAAAATCCTCTGATGATGAAGAGGTTTGGCTAAGGATGCCTCCAAACAGGGGAGGAATGATGTTATGGATGAGGAGATGTTAGATGAGGGAAATGATGTTGTTGTTGAATTTAATGATGAAGAAACTATTGTTGAAGAAGTTGTTGATGTGGTTAATACTGCTAAGTTAATTGTTGATGTTGTTCAAGTTAATGCTACTAGTGAAAAAGTTAGTATTGCTAGTGCTGCAACATCTGTTAGTACTACTACAACAACTACTGATGATCTTACTATGGCTCAAGCACTGGAAGCTTTAAGAAGCACAAAACCTGTGACAAATGGCAATTTTTCACCATGATTTACATAATAAATGTTAATTTATTAGTACCAGATCAATAAAAAAAATTAGGCATGCATGAGCCTGCATAATTATCACGGAAAACAGACCCGCACACTGTGTCACGCAGTAATCTCACTAAGAACAGTGAAATTTTCCCATCTCACATTTTACCCACTATAATGAAGTAAAAACGGGAGGTTATCTCATTTTTATTCTGAATGACACCACACACGTACCGATGTCTCAACAGTAATAAATTTAAAACTCAGAAATTATTGTAAATTCATAAAACTCTAAATTCATTCAAGAATTATAAAAACGTCTCTAAAAATCCATTCTTCCATATTTATAACGGTTCCGGGAAGGACCCGAGTTCAACTCAGTTCAGCGAGACACGGGTATAATTTTTACTCACTCTTTAATTAAATCAAACCCTATATACTTAAAATAAAAACTCCCCACTCACACATTAACCCAGGAGCATTGTCTTCTTCCCCTAGGTATTTTTGTTCGCCCTTCCTTATCCCAAAATAAAACCGATACATCACCATCCACCACCTCTGTCATCCCCTTCTTCTCGATCTAAACACTCCCAATCATTTTCACTGGTCTCGGTTTCCTCAAGTCAAACCTAGAAAGACTACATAAGAGGAGGAAATAACACTCGAATAGAAGCTTTGCTTCTCCCAAATCTGAAAGTGGTTATGGAGTTACTTTCCATTTTCTTCTTTTTAAACCAATATCCCAGAGACATTCGAATCACACCTCAACAAGCATACTCAAAGATTATGAGTCAAGAATACTCAAGGAAGAACAAGAGAGTGAGGTGGTTGTGGTTCGAAGTGGGATAGCTGGGCTTTTGGATTTAAGGCTTGTTCGAATCTCCTGAGTTCATCCTCTCGTCCGAATCATTGTAAGGATTAAACCTTGTATTAGGAATCTTTTAATCTATTTGTATCATTTTAGATTGTTTTTGTTAATTTTAGATCGAATGAGTGATGAATTAGGTTGTCGGATTTTATTAAGTTTTGATTGTTAATGATTGTCAAGATGTTGTTGTTGTTGCTTTCGTGTGGCATAGGAACTAGAAAATCATTGTTGGGATTGTTGAAATATCATCCTTAAGTCGCAGAAACCAAATGAACCCTTAGGAAATCTATGTCGAATTAAGTCTAGTGATTGTGTAATGAGGAGATTGGGTGCTAAAACCGTTCGAATGACTCACCCTTTTGGTTTAGTGATATTGTTGCGGTTGTAAATCATGTTCATCATTAGTGCAAATGGAAACACCCAAGTAGAGTGTTTGGATGTGATTCTAGGTTGAGGAAGACCACCCCCCATAGGGGCGGTTCTGGCCGAAGGTTGTGCCAAATTAGATCCACCCAGCTTTTTGCTAACTTTTAGTATGTTTTTCTCAGGTATCTAGATTTATGCAAGTTTGGCAAGGCTTGGTAAGGCGGCGGACTTATGCTATTGGCCAAAGTGTTTTTAACAAATGTTTAGGACCTGTTTTTGAGGGACCATTAAACTTTTGAGCAAACTTTAAACATAAAGATTGTTATAATTGAGTTAAACAAATGAATATGTTTTTACATAGTGTGTAATTGGTTCTTCATTTCCTCGCGTTATGATTTCCATATCAGTAGCACCCCATGACTCGAATGCTTCCGAAAAGACAGATTTTGGGGGTGTTACAAAACCCAAGGAGAAAGGGGTTGTTATCAAAGAGCCAAGTACAACAACAATATCTTCACAACAACCACAGGGCAAAGGGAAAGGCATATTAATAGAACCTGTGACAAAGAAAGATCAAATCAAGCTTGATGAAGAAGAAGCCAAAAGACTACAAGCTGAGTTTGATGAGGAAGAAAGACTTACAAGAGAAAAAGCTCAAAATGAAGAAGAAGCCAACATTGCCTTAATGAATACATGGGATGATATACAGGCAAAGATAGATGTTGATCATCTATTGGCTGAACAAATACAAGTAGAAGAAAGAGAGGAGTTGTCAGATGCTGAAAAGGCTAAACTATTTGTACAACTCTTAGAGACAAGAAGAAAACATTTTGCAGCTAAGAGAGTAGAAGAGAAAAGAAACAAACCACCAACATAAGCTCAACAAAGAAAGATCATGTGTACTTACCTCAAGAACATGGAAGGGTACAAGCTCAATGCAAGGAAGAAAAGGAGTTTTGAATCCATTTAAGTGATGTTTGACAGAACATTCAAAAGGGTAAACAAATTTATTGATCAAGAAACAAAGTTGGTGGAAGGGAAAGAGAAGAGAGCAGGAGCATAGCTGATACAAGAGACCACAAAGAAGCAAAAGGTGGAAGATGATAAAGAAATAACAAAGCTTAAACCGCTAATGGAATTTATTTCTGATGATGAAGAACCAACAATTGATGCTATTCCTTTAGCTTCTAAGCCTCCAAAGATTGTTGACTGGAAGATATATACAGAAAACAAGAAAATCTACTGGAAAATCACAAGAGCTGATGGAAATTTACAGCTGTATACTATGTTTGGTCAGATGCTTAAGAGTTTTGACAGAGAAGATTTGGAAGATCTCTGGAAATTGTTCAAAGCTAAGTATGGGTCAACAAGGCCAATAGAAGATCATGACTATGTGCTGTGGGGTGATCTGAAGACTATGTTTGAACCACATGTAGAGGATGAAATATGGAGAAGTATTCATGGATATAAAGTTTTGGAACGGAAGTTATATGACTCCTGTGGAGTTCATTCCTTGATGATGCAGTCTATGGTGGTCTACATGTTGGTGGAGAAGACATATCCCCTTACATTGCCTAAAATTGATTTGATGCTAAAGAAGAAGCTTCAAGTTGATTATTTTACTGAAATGGCCTATCAGCTTCTTAAGAAATTGGAGAAACAGCTTAACAAGAAGTGAAGAGTTTGGAATCATCCTCCTGGTGATTATTAAGCTTTGAATGAAGAAACTTGATGATTTTGAAGAAGAATATCAAGTTTAGGGGAGGATTGTTGGGATTAAAAGCCTTCTTGTTGGGATTGACGGGATTCTTGCTCATGTTTGTGTTACTGCTGCTCTTACAAAGTTACAACTACTCTTACAAAGTTACAACTTCTCTTACAAAGTTACAACTTCTCTTACAAAGTTACAACTGCTAGTACAAGTTACAACTGCTGAAGAACTTCACTGAATATACACTAAGTGTGTTAATGCTGCTAGTTCAAAGTTACTACTACCAGTACAAAGTTAAGACTGCTGAGGAAGTTACTGCTGCCAGTGCAAAAGTTAAGACTGCTAGTGTAACTTAGTGTTGCTCAAGGTTACTGCTGCTTATAGGATATGTATTAGATATGTATAGAAAAGATTTGATATATTCGTATCTTTATAGAAAATTTGATATACTTAGGAAAGTATTATAAGCTGTGTAGGACTCCTTGGTCTATAAAAGGAGGTCCTATGGCATAGAGTTAGATACACGAATTACACAGAGTACACAAAGTCGTATAATTCATATAGCTTCAAGGTTTTGTAACCCTAATACTGTTAGAGTATTTGTATTATTCTTAATAATATTGGAGCTTGATTGTTTGTTGAATTATATGCTTTAATATTTCATTAAATTCTTCTAAAGATTAAAGATTAGATTCCGCATAATCTTTAATACATTCGTACACAGTTTCTACTATAGTTGTGTTAGATTTATCTAATATAACTAAACCTTAAACAAGCTTAAGGAATTCGATCTAAGTTCAACCAGGACTTAACAAGTGGGATCAACATTTACATTGTAACAACTTAGTTTAAATGTGGATTAAATGGTGGCTTAAATAAGCAAGGTAGTTTTTGAATTCGTAAGGTACGAATGCAACCTGGAGGATGGATCACTTAAAGATCCGTCGGTCTTGAAAGATCCTTCGGATCTGCACATGTCCATTTCATGCCCTTTTTGAATAGGAATTCATGTTTTGTTTGAAATATTTCCTCTCTAATAATGCATGGGAAAATAGCCAATCTAAAGAGGTAAGATGCTTACATTAATTGCTGAGCACTCAAAACCTTAAAATGGCTAATGGTGATTTTCATGCAAAAACACTTTTGATGCCTTCCTCTTTGGTCTTGGGTTATTACCAAAATGGCTAATTCATATTTCCATACAAGATCACATATGAATTAATCCCCAAATGGGAAGATTCTACCTAGTTGGTTAATATGATATTAAAACATTTTGTTTAAATAAAAGTTAATATGTTTAAACAAAAATAAATAAATTTTTTTTGAAAGTTTATAAAAATATATAAAGTTTTTGTTGGACCGATAATACTATTGATTTATGTGGTCCGGGAGGTCGGGGAAGCTCAAAGTAAAAGAAAGACATGATATTATTAGATTGAAAGAATGGGGAAGATGTGTGTGTTTTCTGTAGAGAGAGGGGAAAACACACACACCTTAAAAGATACAAATGAGACATCCAACCCTTTCATGAGGTATGAGGTCTCTTTTATAGAACAAGAGCCTTTTCAATGTTTACCTCATGGGGCGATGTGGGATAGAATAGAATACTAAGTGATACAAATGCATTTCCCGACTATAACATAACTTTAAAGGCTAGCAATCTCTCCCCAAAATGATTTCATATGGGAATTGCTTACAATGTTCCCTACAAGTAAAATTAAATAAAAAACATAAGCGCAGCAGCTCCGAGAATGGTCTTCAAACTTCATTACTTCTTTCAGCTTCCTGAATCTTCTCAGCTGCCATCTTTTTACTTGCAGAAGAACAATGTGTGCAAATCTAATTAGGGATTAAGTGTGACTTTTCACTCTCCCCTAATTAGTGCTCTCCCCTAAACTAAAAACCTTTCTGATGAATGCCTTGAATCTGAAGAAGTCTTCTGATGAATAACTGAATACCGTCTTTAGTCTTCTAACACGCAGCAGAAAATGTAGAACAGACTATAGACTCTACCTTCTTCAAGATTGTTCATTCGGGGGAACCAAATATTGTTGGGAATTAAATGTTCAAGCACTTGGTTTTGTCAAAGAACAGTTTGTACTGCTGTAGATTACACTAACAGTACTAACTGAGTTAGTACTACCAGAAGAAAGTTTGTACTACTAAGTCTCCTGAAAGAAGATTTGTACTGCCAGTTATGAAGACGTGTAAGGAGATAAGTATAGAATAGATTTTGTGTATATCTTATACAGTTAGGCTTATACGAATATTCTGCATGTTTAGAATATTATACTTATCTTGTAAAGGACTCCTTGTGCCTATAAAAGGAGGTCCTAGGTTAGATGTTATAGACGTATGCTTTGTTAAGCTTCAAGGTTGTAAACCCTAGTGATAATCAAGATCACTCGTATTATACTTAATAATATTGAAGCATTTGGTTACATCATTGTTCTCATAAACTGTTCATATAATACATTACTGTTACAATGATAAATCTTCTAAGTATTAAGTAGTAGATTCTGTATACTATTTGATATACATTCAAAGTATCCTCAACACAACTCTCATGTGTTTAGATTCTCTCAAGTGGTATCATAGATTGGGGAGCTCTTGATCTAAGGATTAACAAGGTTTTTAGTCGAAGAAAGAAGAAGAAAATCGATTTTGGTTTTTATTTTCGTAACTTTCTGTAGTGCTGTTTTTAATAGGTGATATCTCATTCGTTAACTGTTGGATCTTAATTAAATTTTTACTGGAGGTTCTCTATATAGCAGGGTATATTCTCACCGGAGGGATCTTTAATATGAGCTTTCAATAAAAAGATATATATTTTCGAAGTCTGCTGTATAAAATTGAAGTTGGTCGATTTTTAAAGTTCTTAGGGTTTCGATATTTATGATTTCCTTATTCGTATGGTGTGATTCAACATGGAAGTCAGTTAGTAGTATTACTATAGTTTAAATTCATGCTCTAATATGTTTTAGAACTCTTGGTTGTGAATGAATATGCGTTTCTACAAGATGAATACTGCTGCGACTCTGATTTAGGGTATGATAGTCAGTTTTGTTTTTATTAATTCTTAAATACATCATAACTGACTGGACATCATGGGTTGATGTGTTGTGCTTCATTGGTATTAAACCCTAGTTTTTGGTCTGACATCACTTGCTCTGTTTAATGTGCCTAATGAACCTGATCGTAATGTGAAGGCTGGTAATGCATATGCTGCTGGAATGATCCTGCTGCATTAAAGCTTATTGTTTCTGGTGCTACACTTAAGTTTAATGCTGTTGTGATCTGATTAGGTTTTGTTTGGTTTGAACTCAGATTGTGGTTTTGAATATGGTGGAGCGTGTAGTATGTAATTGTTGTGAAAGATATTAATGAAAAACCTTGTTCAATAACAATTGATTCTTTGTTTGAATATTCCACTATTGTTATTGTTATTCCTAGTGCTCAAAACGATCTAAGGAGTTCTATCAAACTCCACAATTGGTATCAAAGAATCAGTATTACTGAATCATCTGTTAGGAGGCATCTCCATTTAGCAGATGACAATGGTATTAGTGTTTTGCCAAATACTGAGATATTTCACTATATTTCCAGAATGTGGCATGGGCCAACAGATGACAAACTGACTTTTCAAAAAGGTCAATTTGCCCCACAATAGAGGTTTTTCATACATACCATTCTTCACTGTATGAGTCCAAAGAAAACTTCATGGGAGCAATTCAGTAGCAATATTGCGACTGCTCTCATATGCTTATCAACAAATAGGACTTATAATTTTTCAAAACTAATTTTTGATGGTATGGTCAAAAATGTGGATAACAAATATAAATTTTTTATGTATCCAAGGTTTATCCAAACAATTTTGAAAGTAAGAAAAAGTTTGCTATTATCCCATAAAAATGTTTATCCAACTCCCTGCCTACAACAAAAACTTTTCAAAAACATGAGTATGGCATCAAGGGGGTATGGGGTAGTAGTACCACTATTTGAAGATATGATTATACAGGTACAGGGTGAAGGACCAACAATCTCAGTTGAGTCCTAACACACACCCATCAGTGTTCCATCATCCTCACACACCCCTATTATTACGCAAACATATAGGAGAAGGATCAGACAGGAAACTGTGGTACCTCAGCCCAGTTCCCCTACTCATACTCTAGTAGCAGATGAGGCTATCAATGTTGATGACAGAGTGGAAAGGGCTGACACTATTATCACAAGCTTAGTAGCTGGACAGGATAGTGTCAAAATCATTAAGACCCCAACCATGGCATCATCAAATGCGTCAAGTCCTCATGGACTTGATGCAGGTGATGGAATCCCAAGTCACATGGATACAATGGGTGGCTCAGATACTCATCCTTTGGTTGAGCCTGAGTCCATGCCCCATGATGCACCTCTCCCAGAAGGTAACACATCTGGAAGTGCTGAGGGTAGTGTTACACTAAAGGAATTGATGGTTATCTGTACCAACTTGACATCAAGGGTGACTGGACTTGAACAAGAATTGAAGCAGACAAAAGTTCTTTATGGTGCTGCTTACAAGAAGTTAATTAAAAATGTGAAGAACAAAGGCTTGCAAGAGAATCAGCTAAAGCACAAGAGCTTTCAGATGCACTTATGGCCCAAAGAATTTATGAAGTAGATAGGATAACTATTCCAGATGCAGAAAGAGAAGATGCTTTCAATGACTTACTTGAGGTGATCAGAAAGAATCAAAGTAAGAAGATGGTTGCTAAGAAGAAACCTCCAATTAAGGCCTAAAAGATGAAGTACATGAAGGAGTATTTGAGACATCAAGATGATTGGACTGATAGACAACTAAAAGGCAGAACTTATGAAGAAATTGAAAATTTGTACTGCACAGCATATAGGAAAGTTCAACAATTTACTCCAATGGGTACAGAAGAAGCAAGCAGAGCTACAAAGAGGGTAGGATTATACTTGGAATCTGAATCTTCAAAGAAACAGAAGATCAGTGATGAAAAGGAAGAAGAAGATGTAGAGTTGTCAGATGAAAAACTTAAACAAATGGTGGTTGTGATTCCTGAAGCTATGAATGTTGATCCAATACAGGCAAAGCACCCAATCATTGACTGGGAAGTTCACACAGATGAGTTTGGAAAGGCATGGAAGATCATTAGAGTTGGTGGACATTCTGAAGTGTATAAGCAGTTTGCAAACATGCTCAAGGCATTTGATAGAGAGGACTTGAATCAGCTTTGGAGATAGGTTAAAGAAAATTTCTGGTCAACAGATCCTTCTGAAGATAAAGACAAAGAACTATGGGTTGAACTGAAGAGGCTATTTGAACCTGATCCAGAAGACAAGCTGTGGAAATTTCAAGCTCACACTCTGAATACTAAATGGAGATTGTATGATACCTGTGGTGTACATCATGTATCTACAACAGCTGGAGTAGATGTCTACATGTAAGTTGAACAAGAATATCCTTTGCATTCAGGAAATCTCACAGTGATGATGTCTGTTAAACTCAGAGTAGAAGAAGAATCTGAGATGGCAAAAGAATAACTTCAGCAGATCTATGATCAATGTGCAAGAGAAATGAGAGCTGGAAGACAAAGAAGATAAAGTGTTTGGAAGAATCCTCACAAGACAGAGATTTAATTCATAAACTTGATGATTTAGGGTAAATCACAAGTTTAGGGGAGGATTGTTGGGAATTAAATGTTCAAGCACTTGGTTTTGTCAAAGAACAGTTTGTACTGCTGCAGATTACACTAACAGTACTAACTGAGTTAGTACTGCCAGAAGAAAGTTTGTACTGCTAAGTCTGCTGAAAGAAGATTTGTACTGCCAGTTATGAAGACGTGTAAGGAGATAAGTATAGAATAGATTTTGTGTATATCTTATATAGTTAGACTTATACGAATATTCTGCATGTTTAGAATATTATAGTTATCTTGTAAAGGACTCCTTGTGCCTATAAAAGGAGGTCCTAGGTTAGATGTTATAGACGTATGTTTTGTTAAGCTTCAAGGTTATAAACCCTAGTGATACTCAAGATCACTCGTATTATACTTAATAGTATTGAACCGTTTGGTTACATCATTGTTCTCGTAAACTGTTCATATAATACATTACTGTTACGTTGATAAATCTTCTAAGTATCAAGTAGTAGATTCTGCATACTATTTGATATACATTCAAAGTATCCTCAATACAACTCTTGTGTGTTTAGATCCTCTCAAATATCAACATCTTCATCTTACCAAATGCATCCCAATTATCTTACATATGAAAAACTAGCCCGTAACGTAAACATGAAACGATAACACCAAAGTAACAAGTTGAAACACTGATCATATTGAATTTGTTGCCTGACATTGGTGAAGGTGGATAAGGGAGAAATGCGTAGAATAAGATGAGAAGATAAGGATATAGAATCAACCAATCTCTGACAAAAATTGTTTCATAAATCATTAAACCCGATCACGTGAACTTGTTGTGCGTCCTTGATGTATACATTTCTCTCCCCTGATGGTTACGATTTATCGGAATCAGCATAATGATGTGTACGTGAAGCATTAACTGGAAGCACTTTATCATTTAATCATATCCGCCCGTGAGAAGATGTCGATAAACCCAATCTACTAACAATACCATTTAAAAATGTCTAACTCTTTACCAACCCCCTGTATCAAAAACAACGGCTATCTTTAGTAACCACAAGTGAGGAAAACCCGATATGACGAACTTGATAATGAAGTGAAATCTCCCAGACTTGCTACTTAAGCTTATACTATCCTTGTGACTAAGAACAGTGTACTCTATACCCCCAACAAAAGTGTAATAAGCACAATCCTTCTTGACATCTCCTCAACTACTTGAGACACTGAGTACTACAACGTAACTCCTTAAAGTGATAGCTACTTTGTGGTTATAGAGAGAAAGAATCACAAAAGTAACTAGATAACCAAGTCTTCGTCACCATCAAGATATGCCCAAACAAGTCGTCTTCGCGGGAGGGAAGAAAGAAAGAGGACGAAATAAGCACACGCATCCTTAAAAATATCACTTCAAACTCAAATAAGTAATAAATGATCATCCCCGTAGTCACAGTTGATATACATTGCAAACATTAGCCGTGTAAAATTAACCTCGTGAAAATTTGTGTGACCAAAATACCACTCCTGTTTGCCAACGAAAATGCCAAAGTTAAAAAAATGTATGAAAATACATTGATAGAAACTGTTCAGCCCAACTGTAGCAAATTCTGGACTTAATAAAATGAGCCCAACTGTTAATAACATATGCAGCCCAAATATCACAATAGAATCTGGCCCAAGCTACAATCCATCCTAATCATTCGGTATATAATAGTACTAATCAACCCTAATCCTATTAGACCTAGCATATATTGTGCCCACCCCCATCACACACTTCAGATAACTCAACCTACCATATCTTCTTTCACTTTATCCAACATATTCAGTCAACCCTCATCACCATCTATCATAATAACCGATGATAACTCATCTCAATCATCATCGATCTCTCATTTCATTAGTCATCAGTCTTCATCAACACATGAACCAAAAACAAACACGACCCTTCTGATGTTCAAGACAACATCGGCTTCAAGATTTTTGTAAAAAGATTTCATGTAGGATTATGTTGTGATTTTCGTTTTGTATTTAGTCATGAACGAACCAAGAAAGAAAGTGACTTAATAGTTATCCTTCTTCTCTTTTATGTTCGGAAATTAATTGAAGCCAAGTCTTCAAAACATAGATCTTTTGTAACACCCCAACCCGACAACGGTCAAAATGTCACATTATGGTGTCAACCAGAACATAATAAACGAAAGTGGAAGACTTAAATAAATAAATACAAGTCGTGAAACAAAATGACTTCCAAAGAAATACAAATCAAATCCAACTCAAAAATGAAATGCAATAACCAAGACATAAGTCATAAACTAATTCCAAAAGATAGGGAAACTAAGGTTGGGTTGGTCCTCTAAAAGCTCCTACTCTCATCACTCAATCCCAGCATCCCGCTTGAATACCTGCCGCAGGGAAAAGAAAAATGCGGCTGAGCTTAAAAAGCCTAGTGAACAGATATAAATGAATAATGAACTGAATACAAATAAGTATATGAAATGAAATAAAAAAGAATCTGCCGAACAAGATGTCACAAGTCATGAGAATCAAACGAATAATAAATTAAGTGAAGGGTAATGAAGGCAACGAATCATAAGAAATTATCCACGAGCTCACAAAGCTTGCCACCTGCTTATCCACATCATCATATCAAAACACAACAAATGGAGACATGACCTCCCAAAAGTGAAATGGGGTGTATAGCACACACCACCATTCACTAAAAAGCCATAACATAATCATATCACAAATCAAACCTAGGATGCATCCATACGCTCCCTGCAAAACAAAGTTATGTACACCACCATACACCTGTACTCTGACAAATATATTGGCGTACAAAAATGGCAAATAAGTGCACGAGCTCAATAATCATATATACATCAAAAGGGAACGCTATGGACCAATCACACCGCCACAGATAGAGTCATGCCATTGGTGCCTCAATGACATGGCCATGGTACCTCCATGACTAGTTAGCTCGGGTAACAGAATGAACAAAGCTATTACATCATAACGAATTAATTATAGTATCTCCAAACAGTATAACAACATGAATGAATGCCATATCAAATGACATAGAACTAACTATCATATCATAAGAAATCATATCAAACGGAAATCACCAACGAATATCATAACGAAAGAAATAAAGTCAAGGATCGAAGAGTTAATGCGAAACCCTTACTGAGAAAGGGTAGAATATCTGTACCTAAGTGAATGAAATGAAAGCAAACAAGAAAGTGAACACAAGGAAACAATGTCACGCCTCTTTCCATGAATCTACACGGATCAAGGTTCATATGATACTTATTAGCTGATTACTGATTTTAAATGTCTATTGAAATTCATGTTAACACACTTAGGGTTTTACTCTATTTATGGAACTTTTAGGTAGAATTCATAATTAATCAAAATTTAGGGTTAAAAATGCTAATATGCCAAAGTTAGAGGTTAACCATGATTAATAATCAAAACATAAGTTATTAGACTTCAAAATGATATTTACCTTTTTTAGGTTCCAAATACACCAATATTAGGTTTGTAAATGTTTTAATTAATAATTCTGGATTCTTATATAAATCAGTTACGATTCTTATGATTTTTAAAACACCTCAAACCAGATTATTTAATTCTATAATTTTACCCAGTGATACATATATATCTTACGTATTTTCCAGAATTTTTCTAGATTTTATCAGATAGTATAACCATGTCTTAAAAATCCACAAAGACAGACTACTCAGAAACATGACCTCCTGATGCACCCAGAAAGTATGCATTTAAAAGGCATATCAAAACATTTTGGAAAAATCCACAAAATTTATGAAATTAGTAAGATTATAGAAGTCACTTCCTACAGAATCCCATGGCTTAATTCTTTATAGTATAGAAATGAAAAATCAAAAACTTCGACTGATTTTCAGACTCAGATTCACCCTTTTGACACTTAATATAGTATAAATCAAAAGACCACCTTCATCACCTCCAAAAATTATGAAATTTGATATTTAGATAGTACACATCTTGAATTTAGTTTTCGACTCAAAAATCTTGTAAAAATACGTTTGTTTCATTAACTTATAACCCTTGCAACACGACCCAAAATCTGGTCAGCATACTATTGAGACAGAAACTATCACAATCCAAACCCTTGTAAACCATAATCGACCCAAAGCACACCAAAAGCGACCATTGATTAACCACACCGCATCCGTGACCCTTAGTCCTTTTATTTCAATTTATAACATGTTTCAAACACCTCTCGGATTACATAATACCGAGACACTCTTTTTTCCAAAAACCCTAACGAGCCCAAAAATTACCCAAACCCTTTCGGATTAAAACCTTAGCGAGCCCCCAAACCAAAACCCATCTCTCGGTATTATTTTATACCATGACCAAAACCATTTTGCAAGCCAGATTTAAACACCACAACCCCTTACTTTTTTTAACCAACTTATAAGCATGTCAAAATATATGTTAGACACAGGTCCGACACCACATCTCACACACCCACAACAAGGATTTAACAAGGCAAAGACACACACAATTACAAGCCCTAAACCCCTTCAAAAACCCTCATTAATTTAGTATCTAGGTTTTCCATTTTTAGTACCATATTAAATGCTTAATTACTGATTTCATGCAGGTTTTAATGACATAGATTAGGGCTGGAAATAAACTAGGTCGATTAGCAGAAATAAGGTATGATCGACACACTAAGATTACAAGACTTTTCATGATTTTATGTGCGTTATCTTTTACACATATGACCTTTTCAACGAGGGAAAACAAGCAATTCAAGAATATGATTATAATGATTAGCAAAGCTGGTTTATGATTAGGTTTCTTCTAAACATACATGTCGTGTATTATATAGTGTGACAACATTAGATTCATGGTGTACCTTTGGCTGATTAACGAGAGACCAAAGAAACAAGGGCAAATGATTTAACAAGGATGCAACACGATCACCAATAGGCTACTAATCGAATTGAAACAAGGCTGCTCAACAATTTCCTTTAGACTTGGAATAGAGAAACTGGTTTGGAGCTTATGGTTTATGGTTTTCTGATTTTAATTTTGGTATGGAGAGGAGAAGAGAGAGGCTAAATGTATTATAGGGTTTAGGAAGCGTGTGGTTGATTTGGAGGAAAAAGGGAATGTCGTGTATAATAGCTAAGAAAAAGGGAAACACGATATCTTTTATTCAGTAAATTTATTTGGTCTTATCTCTATAAATTGTTTGTGTCGTATGATTGGATGTACACAAGGAAAAAAATGTGGTGTGAACTGAGGAAGGTAACAAATTATATTTAGTTAATTTTCCATAGGTCTATCACTAATAATAAGTATTTACTACATAACATAAAGTTTTAAATATTTACTAATCATAATATAAACTTAGGTTAACAAACAATTTAGTCATTAAAATGTGAAACCGGATTTTAGGGCATTACAATTCTTCCCTTCTAAAAAGAAAATTTCGTCCTCGAAATTGAAATGAAAGAATAAACGGAGACATGCCAGATTACAAAAGGAAATGAAAACGATTCTAACAAACGGAAAGGTTTGTTTCTCATGACCTGAAGATCCAAAATAGCCTCAGGCTCACCAACAAATGACAAATCTTCTCGGATATGAAACATATATATAACGGGTGATAGTGTAACCTCTCAAGAGATGCATAAAGCACAACATGAATACGAAACAAATACGGAGATAACGATAGGAAAATTCATCTATTAATTCCAAACTTTCAAACAAACAGTAGAAACGTACAAATAATCCAGAAGCATGAAGCGAGTCATTAAAATGTATCAAAGCGCATAATGGAATGGGTATAATACCCGCACAAATGAAAATGAAATAAAGAAACCACGAACCGCGGACTCACTTTCCTCTTCCACCATTTTTAGGACAATCACGAGCCTTATGTTCCATCGAATCACATGAAAAACATGCTCCAGTAACCTTATGACAAGGCTTCCCTGAGTGAAACTTCCCACATGTATCACATGGAGGAGACGATGTTTCGTCAGGGTACTTCTTCTGATAAGATGATCCAGTAACACGATTAGACTGTCGAATATGATCTCGCCCGAACCTCTGATAGTAATCACTCTGCCTATCCGAACCACGCCGATCATAACTCCTTTGCTCGTACACACCCCATCTGAACCACGTTGATCATAACTCTTCTGCTCATACCCCTTCCGGGAACTCACTTCAGCTGGTCATATCCTGTCCCCGTCCCTGTTCCTCTTGTTATCCCTAGACCTCTCACATAGAATCTCGATGTTTCGAGCCGCATTCCCAACATGCGCAACATCCGTGAACTCAGTGTTCACAATACCATCTAGAATCCAGTCATTCAACGCCTATTTAAAATGCTTTGCCTGTTCTTCATGAGTACCAGCCTTAGTCCCCAAAAACCCAGCTAACCTTAGGAACCTCTTCATGAATTCACCACTAGTTTCATTCTCTTTCTAACTAATGGTGTGGTACTCTCTCTCATACTTCTGCTGTTCGGACCTCGGAAAATGCTACAAAAAGAAAAGGTCGCGAAAGTCATTTCATGACAATGTGACCACATACCCATCACCTCCCTTAGCCTTCTTGTGAGCCTTCCACCAACTGAGCGCATCTATAGGTGATGTTGAATATGAAAAACATAATTAAATAATTAAACGCAGCGGAAACATCACCTAGAGACGGATCCATATAGCCATATGATCAATAAATAAATAAATACAACGATTATATACCTTTGTAGCGTGATCACGGATTCACCAACACACCAATACCCACGAATGGAATGAGAAACCCTAAGAGATCAATGAAGTCAATCTCTTCTATGTGTGAAACACACTACACGTCCTTGATCACCAATTGATGCTAGTCTTGACCCGGTAACAATGATTCTTGCAACCACCTACAATAGATTGAGCAAAGAAGGGATGAAAAACACAAACCCTAGGGGGGTTATGTTTTTGTGCCGTGAGTTTAAGAGAGGAAAATAGGGAGAGAAAACTTGGCAAGTGTTAAATGTAATTGATATCCATAATGACCAAATCAATTAGGTGGTTATAATGGAAAAGTTATACTTAACCCCTTGATCTTTCCCTCTTGTTTTCCCCTTTATGGCCGGCCACCATATGGGCCCACAATGGGCTTGCCCATTGTTGGTCCACTCCAAAAATGCTAAATCTAATTTACTATTTAATATCCCGTTATAGATCCCGAGTTACGTAGTCGTTTATATATTGTAAATACGATAAATACAATCTATAAAATGATGTCTCTGTGTATAAGTGTGTGACCCCATAGGTTCACATGTGTCTAGTCATATAATTATTTATTATGAAACGAGCATACTCCAACAGCATCACCTTCCAGCTTATAGCTAGTCAGCCTAGCCTTGAACTCATCTGCACATCCCAACACCTCAAAAATCTTCTCAATATGGGCAATCCAGTTTTCAGCGTCAACTGGAGTAGTGGCCGAGCTAAATGATTGAGGTTTCTGCTTTATAAACTTCTCCAACCAAACATGCATGGTGAGCGGAGCATCACCACCAGTACCACCAGAAGTCCCTGTCTGACGAATCTCGTCAGCGATCCTGGCGGTGAGATTCGGTAACAAGGCTTGAACGGCCGCAGCAACAACCGCATTAAAAGCAGCAGCATCACCCCCAGGTGGGGTAGTAGCACGTGTGGTTACCATATAAAAAAGATCAATAAACGAAACGAAGACAAATCAGAGGTTAAGATCAAAGTGTGAAAGGAAACGGTTAAAGCAGAAGGAAACCTAATGTCTACCCAATCCTCACAAGTCATAACCTAAGCTCTATAGGGCGCAACCTAGAGCTCTGATACCATAATTGTAACACCGCAACCCGACAAGGGTCAAAATGTCACATTATGGTGTCAATCAGAACATAATAAACGTAAGCGAAAGACTTAAATAAATAAATACAAGTCATGAAACAAAATGACTTCCAAAGAAATACAAATCAAATCCAACTCTAAAATGAAATGAAATAACCAAGACATAAGTCATAAACTAATTCCAAAAGATAGGAAAACTAAGGTTGGGTTGGTCCTCTAAAAGCTCCTACTCTCATCACTCAATCCCAGCATCCCGCTTGAATACCTGCCGCAGGGAAAAGAAAAATGCAGCTGAGCTTAAAAAGGCCAGTGAACAGATATAAACGAATAATGAACTAAATATAAATAAGTATATGAAATGAAATCAAAAAGAATCTGCCGAACAAGATGTCACAAGTCATGAGAATCAAACGAATAATAAATTAAGTGAAGGGTAATGAAGGCAACGAATCATAAGAAATTATCCACGAGCTCACAAAGCTTGCCACCTGCTTATCCACATCATCCTATCATAACACAACAAATGGAGACATGACATCCCAAAAGTGACATGGGGTGTATGGTACACACCACCATTCACTACAAAGCCATAACATAATCATATCACAAATCAAACCTAGGATGCATCCATACGCTCCCTGCAAAACAAAGTTATGTACACCACCAAACACCTGTACTCTGACAAATATATTGGCGTACCAAAATGGCAAATAAGTGCACGAGCTCAATAATCATATATACATCAAAAGGGAACGCCACGGACCAATCACACCGCCACAGGTAGTGTCATGTCATTGGTGCCTTAATGACAGGGCCATGGTACCTCCATGACTAGTTAACTCGGGTAACAGAATGAACAAAGCAACTACATCATAACGAATTAATTATAGTATCTCTAAACAGTATAACAACATGAATGAATGCCATATCAAATGACATAGAACTAACTATCATATCATAAGAAATCATATCAAACGGAAATCACCAACGAATATCATAACGAATGAAATAAAGTCAAGGATCGAAGAGTTAATGCGAAACCCTTACTGAGAAAGGGTAGAATATCCGTACCTTAGTGAATGAAATGAAAGCAAACGGGAAAGTGAACACAAGGAAACAACGTCACGCCACTTTCAACGAATCTACACGGATTATGGTTCATATGATACTTATTAGCTCATTACTGATTTTAAATTTCTATTGAAATTCATGTTAACACACTTAGGGTTTTATTCTATTTATGGAACTTTTAGGTAGAATTCATAATTAATCAAAGTTTAGGGTTAAAAATGCTAATATGCCAAAGTTAGAGGTTTACCATGATTAATAATCAAAACATAAGTTATTAGACTTCAAAATGATATTATCTTATTTAGGTTCCAAATACACCAATATTAGGTTTGTAAGTGTTTTAATTAATGATTCAGGATTCTTATATAAATCAGTTATGAGTCTTATGATTTTTAAAACACATCAAACAAGCTTATTTAATTCTATAATCTAACCCAGTGAAACATATATATCTTAAATATTTTTTATAATTTTTCTAGATTTTATCAGATAGTATAACCATGTATTAAAAATCCACAAATACAGACTACTCAGAAACATGACCTGCTGATGCACCCAGAAAGTATGCATTTAAAAGGCATATCAAACATTTTGGAAAATTCCAAAAAAAATTATGAAATTACTACACATATAGAAGTCACTTCCTGTAGAATCCCATGGCATAATTCTTTATAGTTTAGAAATGAAAAATCAAAAACTTCGACTGATTTTCAGACTCAGATTCACCCTTTTGACACTTAATCTAGTAAAAATCAAAAGACCACCTTCACGACCTCCAAAAATTATGAAATTTGATATCCAGATAGCACACATCCTAAATTTAGTTTTAGCCTCAAAAATCTTGTAAAAAAACGTTTGTATCATTAACTTATGACCCTTACAACACGACCCAAAATCTGGTCAGCATACTACTGAGACAGAAACTATCACAATCCTAACCCTTGTAAACCATAATCGACCCAAAGCACGCCAAAGGCGACCATTGATTAACCACACCACATCCATGACCCTTAGTACTTTTATTTCAGTTTATAACATGTTTCAAACACCTCTCGAATTACATAATACCGAGACACTCTTTTTTCCAAAAACCCTAACGAGCCCAAAAATTACCCGAACCCTCTCGGATCAAAACCTTAGCGAGCCTCCTAACCAAAACCCATCTCTCGGTGTTATTTTATACCGTGACCAAAACCATTTTGCGAGCCAGATTTAAACACCACAACCCCTTACTTGTTTTAATCAACTTACAAGCATGTCAAAATATATGTTAGACCTAGGTCCGACATCACATCACACACACCCACAACAAGGGTTTAACGAGGCAAAGACACACACAATTACAAGCCCTAAACCCCTTCAAAAAGCCCTCGTTAATTTAGTATCTAGGTTTTCCATTTTTAGTACCATATTAAATGCTTAATTACTGATTTCATGCAGGTTTTAATGACATAGATTAGGGCTGGAAATAAACTAGGTCGATTAGCAGAAATAAGGCATGATCGACATACTAAGATTACAAGACTTTTCATGATTTTATGTGTGTTATCTTTTACACATGTGACCTTTTCAATGAGGCAAAACAAGCAATTCAAGAACATGATTATAACGATTAGCAAAGCTGGTTTACGATTAGGTTTCTTCTAAACATACATATCGTGTATTATATAGTGTGACAACATTAGATTCATGGTGTACCTTAGGCTGATTAACGAGAGACCAAAGAAACAAGGGAAAACGATTTAACAAGGCTGCAACACGATCACCAATATTCTGCTACTCGAATTGAAACAAGGCTGCACAACGATTTCCTTTAGACTTGGAATGGAGAAACTGATTTGGAGCTTATGGTTTATTGTTTTCTAATTTTAATTTAGGTATGGAGAGGAGAAGAGAGAGGCCGAATGTATTATAAGGTTTAGGAAGCGTGTGGTTGATTTGGAGGCAAAAAGGGAATGTCGTGTATAATTGATAAGAAATAGGGAAACACAATATCTTTTATTTAGTAAATTTATTTGGTCTTATCTCTACAAATTGTTTGTGTCGTGTGATTGGATGTACACAAGGAAAAAAAATGTGGTGTGAACTGAGGAAGGTAACAAATTATATTTAGTTAATTTTCCATAGGTTTATCACTAATAATAAGTATTTACTACATAACATAAAGTTTTAAATATTTACTAATCATAATATAAACTTAGGTTAACAAACAATTTAGTCATTAAAATGTGAAACCTGATTTAGGGCATTACATCTTTGACGAGGAAGGTTCAATTAAAAATCTTCAAAACATAGATTTTCTTTTTTCTTCTTTGTTTATTAAGTTGTTGGATGTTGTAAGTTAAGCGCAGAGGTGTTTATGGTTGTGTCGAGATATTGGTCTTCATTTTCTGTCAATTTTTCTTTTCGTTAAATGGCTATTGACTGATGATGGAATAACTGAAGTCACATGAGTTTTGGTATATGGTTGTAGTCAAGGTCTTCATCTGCTTCATCTTTCTTCTGTTTGTAAATTCGACAAGTTTTCTTTAGACCAATTGCGATAACAGGTATTGAAGCAATTGTGATAAATGGTAGTTTGACTTGTCCAATTGCGACAAGTCCAATTCTGACAATTGCAATTGCGATAAACCCAATTGCGATAAACCCTAATTTCGATAAACCCTTGGGCAATTTCGATAAACCCTTGGGTAAGATCGATAGTATCTGTCTAGTTTATACAAGCTATCAAATTTCCCGTTAGTCGAAGTATTATTCGTACTTATACAAGCAAGACAATACCGAGTAGTTGTTGAATCGATTGCTGTCCAGTTTCTCGACCACGGTTTTGACCAGTTTTTTTTTACCACTTTTCACGGTTTTGGTACAAAAGTCATAGAAATAAGAGTTAAACACAAATGTGGGTATTTGGACCAAAAGGACACAAAAAAACAGATGTGTGAAACTTGTAATAAAGGATTGGACTTTTTGACCATTTAGATACAAAAGACTTATAAAAACTGTTACCACCAAGGATAATGGGAAAAAAATTTCCATATTTCAAAAAACGAGGTAAAACAGCTTAGATAAACATACGAACAACAATAAATCAACCAAATAACACAACCAAGTCTCTGATACCAATTGTAGGACCGATAATACTATTGATTTATGTGGTTCGGTGGGTCGGGGAAACTCAAAGTAAAAGAAAGACATGATATTATTAGATTGAAAGAATGGGGAAGATGTGTGTGTTTTCTAGAAAGAGAAAGGGGAAAACAAACACCTCTTAAAGATACAAATGAGACATCTAACCCTTTCATGAGGTATGAGGTCTCTTTTATAGAACAAGAGCCTTTACAATGTTTACCTCATGGAGCAATGTGAGATAGAATAGAATACTAAGTGATACAAATGCAATTCCCGGCTATAACATAACTTTAAAGGCTAACAGTTTTATAAAGTGATGTGAGAGATTGTACTAGATGATGAAAGTGTTTTGATGCGATGTATTTGAAATAAATGAAAATTTAATCATTAGCCTAGTTTGTAAAATCGTGTCCATACCTTATATGAAATGTAAAATGAGGTTTGAAGATAATGATTGAGATTGTAAATATTTAATGACTCTGAAATATATATTTTAAACATTGTCAATAGTTTGTAGATGTTTTGATTATAATGCAACATAACAAATATATACGAAACTGTGTTGAAGCATGAGAAGACTCGAGACGTCAAGAGTTGTTGAAGAATATATGTTGAGACGATTTATGATTACAAGTAATTTATGCATTTTATGTTCATGTTTTCATCATTAAAACAAATCAGAATCTCATATTTGCAGTAACAGACATGTATCTAATTAATTTTGATTTATTCTTAAGGAAAAATCAGTCAAATATTAACTTTTATCAAAAAACAAGACCAATGGAAAAATAGGTCTAAGATATGAGATGAGTAGTTGAGAACATAACTTATCTTACTTGATGGTATAAAGGTAAATGTAAAGCAAATATCTTTTTATTTTTTTATTTTTTTTTAAGAATTGAACCCAATAAATTCTAGTGGAACTAATTCATTATTTTCTCAGGCCATTATTTATTTATTTAAATGTTCATAGATGATATAATAAATAGCTTAATTGGAAAAACTGTAGATTATTGTCACACTGCACACATCATCTATATTTGGCTATTTGAGTTAGAAACTTAGAATCAACTAGGTCTTTTTAACAACTAGGTGAGTATTCGTATATAGCAACGATATTTTATAAGCGGCAAACAGTTATAGTTGTGTCATTGTGGTTAAATGCTTCGTGTAATGTTTATACATACAACGTAAAGTAATCAAAATTATAGGTTAAAAATGTTGTAACATGCGATAATTCAACTCAACGTACAATTCTTAAAACATAACAAAACAATTCTTAAAATATACTAGTAACAAAACTGGAAATAAAATATTACATCAACTTTGAAATATGGTGTCATGTATAATAAAGTTTGTGGATGAACATTTTTAGAAATTATTAATGTTGAGATTAAATATTAAAAAAAAAATTATTTTTATCATAAAACCACACTAAAAAGAGAGTTTTCATGCATATTTTTAAATTTTTGGTGAGAATTGTTAAGTCAACTATTTCATTAAGGAAACATTGTTTGAATTTTACGTTAAAAGGTAAATAAAACATTGAAATTTAAGTTTTAAAAGAGTATTTTGGAGATTGAATATTACTTATTTTTAAGTTTTTAAGTTTAAGTAAATGTAGTTTCGCATTACTGTAGTAGAGATAGTTATTGGGTAATCAGAAACACATTACACATGCATGTTTCATTTTAAAACATGAATGCGCAACTTCTTGCTCATTAAGATCAATTTTGATAGTATAAAGATTTGGGGAATCACTTATTTTATGGAAGTGAAAGTTTAGCTATCTTCTATCTTATCATGTGAAAGTTTTTAATAGTTACTTACTAGACATACGAACATTAGTTGTCGAATTGATAATATTTAAGTTATCTAGTAAAATTATATAGATATTGTGATACTGTAGTGATAAGGTAAACAATCTTAATAAGATTGAATTTACGTGTTGAAATTTAAGCAGAGAGTTGAATTTTTGTTTAATTATGTCGTACATAAACGATATGATGTTGATTTGAGTCCATATTATGACGATTCTAGTAAAGATACTCCAATTGACATCTAATGGAATCGTTGAAGAAGTCATTGTTATTATATGTGCAACATTTTGTATTAGCAGAATATATGCGTCGTATTTGTTTATTCATTATTTCTAAATTATTGTTGCCACTTGCCTATTGGCATGGAGTTTTAGGCAAAAGTTCAATATAGATGACATATTTGTTATAGATCCAATTAACCAATTTTAACTATTCATTTTTTTATCAAAACAAAAAATATAAAATTTCACAATTTTTTTAAAAATTAAATATCTCGTAAACCGTTAATGGTTACGTGAAAAAATTCATACCATCGCGACGAGAATTAAATTATCTTTTTATAGATATGCATTATTATATACTTTCGACGAATTTTTTTTTTTCAAAATTTTCGCCCAGAAGAATCACACATGATTTGTAAAAATCACATGTGATTTGATTTTTACGAATCATATGTGATTTTTACAAATCACATGTGATTTTTACAAATTATATGTGATTTTTCTGGGCGAAAATTTAAAAAATTAAAAAAAAAAATCGTCGAAAGTATAGAAAAATGCATATCTATAGATAGATAATTTAATTCTCGTCGCGATGGTGTATTTTTTATAGCTTTAAGATTTATCGTTTGCAAGATATAATGTTTTAAAAAAATGGTGAAAAATGGTTTTTTATTAATCTAGATAAAAAATGGATGGCAAAGATTGGTTCTTTTGATCTATGACAAATATGAGATCTATATTGATCTCAATTCAAAGTAATTAACCAGATAATTATACACTCACAAACATAAAATTCGTGCTAGCTTGTTAAAAATTTTATTCATCAGAAGTCTATATCTTATAATCAATCAAGCCAATATCATATAAATGAACAACTATACATATTCAATTCAAATTCAATTTCAGATCATCAAAATATATATATATATATATATATATATATATATATATATATATATATATATATATATATATATATATAGTGAGACTTTCTTGCGAGAACCATTTTATCTGCGAGAACTGAGAGAACCACCAAAAACATACATGCACGCCTTCAATAATTGTATTTTTGCACATATGTTCTAAAAACAACATATATTGTTTTTTTTTAAAACATAGTTGTTCTAAAGAATTTGATAAGAAATTGGAAATACAACATTTTTCTTTGAAGGTGTGTATGTATGTTCTTATAAGGCGTGCAACGACAATATTGCGGCCTTGTGTAAGGTTTTTGTGAAAAAAGAGGATGAGTTCATGATGATATTGAAGAACATAGGTGGATACTTACGATTATTGATGATTTGCATGTATTTTTATTTTATTTTAAAAGGCGTGCATGTATGTTTTTTGTGGTTCTCTCAGTTCTCGCAGATAAAATGGTTCTCGTAAGAAAGTCCCCCTATATATATATATATATATATATATATATATATAATATATATATATATATATATATATATATATATATATATATATATATATATATATATATATATATATATATATATTTAAAAATGCAAGTCCAATAAAGAAATTGTTGTATTCTCTAACACTCTGTTCCCGAGATATAAAATGGAAAAAAGAGAAATGTAGAGGTTAAAAATGAGAGAAAAGAAGAGGAGAGTAAAAAATATTTGATTTTTTGTTTGTGTTTCCAAGTTGGAGAGAAGAGAAAAGAGATCTAATAAAATTATGCACAAAAATCATCTTCTCTCCAAATCATCCCAATTTAGGAAGTTTAGGAAAGGAAATTTAGCATAATTTACTTCACTCTTCTCTTTAAAAAAAACTCAAGAACATAAATATTTTGTTATTTCCTTTTCCCTTCTTTTTTTATCTCTCTAAATAAAAACTCGGGAACAGAGTGTAAGTATTGTTTGGATTAATTTCCATTTGAGGGAGACGTGTATGTGAATTCATTCGTAGAAAAAGATAAGTTGGATGGTGTCCACAAATGCCACGCTAGAAAAGGCTACACCATTGATGTCGTTTCTAAATACATGCACCAATACCCTACCCTACCCACTTCCTAGCATATGTATCACAACTTTAATCCCTTAGGTTAATTGTATTTAATCTATCATCATACCTAATCATATCGGTTATGATTCTATTTATAATATGTTACGAGTAAAACATATCCGTCTCTTAGCATTTCATACTATAGATAGCTCGATGATTCCGTCTTATCAGACATTGATAACGAACAATGTTGGCTGACACACTATGTCGGAAGAACGATATCTAAAAGACAATTTTAGGCTGGGCACAACCCTGACCCAAAGCGACCTGGGTCACTGGCTGCCACGTCAGATTTCTCTCTCCGGCGACCAGAAGCGACCGACCTGCCACAGTAGGTGACCGATTTTTTTTTTTTTTTTTAATCAAACATTTAAAATAAACTTAAAATTCATTAATAATAAAAACATTACAATACTGAATTAAAAAAACGTAAACTAATCAGCTACAAATTGTATTTTGCTTTGATTTCTGCCTTAAGCTGCCTAAGATGATTTTTTTCACTTTCGGGCAATGTTGGGTCGATTTTGGTGTAGCATAAGACAAAATCTTGGTTCTTCGTCGATTGTTTCAAGAGATCGACCTGTTCTTGTTGAAGTGCTACTTTTTTTTTCTTTGATGGCCATCTCTCTTTCTTTCATCGACCTATATTCATCTCCATCGATCTTCTTTTTTCCCTCTTTTGATGGCTTCGATCCCCAGAAGTTCTTGCTTATCGAAGCTACAAACGATCGTGGTTGTTCACGAGAGGAGGACGATGATTTCTTCCTTGCTGCGTCACGACCTTGTGGCCGTGATTCTCTAGTATCATCTTCAGATTCATCATCATCGACTTCATGAAAATTCATAGGACCTTGTGTTGACCCCGAAGTTGTTGTAGAGCCCTTTGATTTCTTCCTACTATTCGTTCGAATAGCTTCCCCCTCCGTCTTCCAAGCATCGTGATGTCTCAAGATTTTCCAACATTCCACCAAGTTGAACTCATGCTTGTAAAGCGTACGGTATTCCCTCAACGCTTTCTGATGATGATCAACATCATTTTCACCACTACCATGGTTAAGCTTGATATTTTCCATGATAGCACCAAAATTACCAACCCGTGGCCTAATCCGATTCTTCCATTTGCTTGCGATAGAGTCGTAGCTTCGATCTGAACCGGTTTCTTTCTTAAAATACGCTATAATCAATTCCCAAAAGCGGTTCTTGTTGACAGCGTTACCTCGTTGCGAATTTTCTGAGACATATTGTTGTTCCCTTAACACACTTAGAGTTAACTAGAAAGTTAATCTATTTGTGTTTATGACTAATACAACGTATTGATTAATTCTAACAGTTAATGAAACGTAAATATAAAAACACACAAGTATTTTCAACGTTTAAATTCTTATTAGAAATGAATCAAAGAATCTATTACCCAAGTGTTTTGCGGAACAAACACTTGGGATTGAATAGACAAGGTATGGTGTCTACTATCTAAACTTAAGCAATGCTTTAAGTGGTAACAATTCGACCCACTGAGCTATCTCAGGGATACGTTACTCTTTGTAGGAGAAAAGGGGTATTGTGAAAGTCTAAGTTTTAATTGCACAAAAATACCTCACACACTTTTCTCTATCTGTTTGCTATTTATAGACAAACAGATCAAGGGTACTGAAGATTAAAACTAGATAAACAAATAGGAAGCGTGTCTGACAACTACAACAGTAGTTGTCATTTCCAAGAACCAATAGGATTGTGCCAAAAAGTCTTCGAGTGTCAGACCTTACACTTCTTCGACTTTAGCCACTTGAGGGATGGTTTGTCTGACCCCGATAAGACTTGTTCTTATCTTCTTAAAACCTTCCCTCTTTATCCCGCCTTTTATTCAGGCTGTAGGTTCTTCAGGCATTTATCTTCAGTCTTCAGTCATTGTTGTTGAGGAGACTTGGGGTTCAGTGAACTCTTGTCTAACGCTCACTGATCCATTACCTTCTTCTTCATCTCAAGTAACACTTCAGTGAGTACCGCCTCACTGTGTGGTGAATCTTTCTTCTTAGACTCGTCCTGAGCATCTTGAAGGTAACTCACTGAGTGACTGATATGTGTCTAAATACACATATATTTTATATTGTTTAAACCCACAAAAATGACCAAAAACACACAAATGACCACACAAATGTTACAAATATCATGAAAATGTGTTTTTATGTAAGTCAGGTACAAAAAGATTGAAAAGCATGCAAAGTTCACACAAATGTCAATTTCAGTCCCTGTAGTTTCACAAAATGGCAAAACTAGTCCCTGAAGGTTTAAAAAGGAAGAAAAGTCAACTTTAGTCCTTGGATAATCAAACTTGTTCACAAATAATCCCTGGATAAAAGTTTACACAAAATGGCAACTTTTACCCCTCAAGTATCAAAACTGGCAAAATTAGTCCTTGGGTGTAATAAAATTTGGAATTTAACATAAAATACCCTTAAACTATTCATGAATGACAATTTGGAACCTTTTTGATAACTTTTGGAAAATTACAATTTCACCCCTAAACTTTTGGAAAATTACATAAATGGTCCTCGGGTGTTTTAAATTGTAACAAAATACAAAATAGGTCCTTTGGTTTATCTAACTTGGCAATAATGGTCCTTGTGATAACTTATGAAATGTTGCAGGTTTAGTCCTTCAAGAATGCAAAAATTACAAGTTTAGTCCTTGGGCTTATTTATTATATAAACCAAATCCGGACCCTTTACTTCAATAAACCCAAAAATCCAAATAATAAACCCAATCCACTCTTTTATATCACCAGCCCAACACCATCCAGCCCAACTCCTTAAATAAATAATACCCGGTCAAATACCAGGTCAAACCCAGACCTGGTATTTCTTCTTCCTCTCACAGCCCGCCAAAACCAATACTACCCTCCACATACCTGGTTTCTTCTCCACCTGCTACCCTAGTCACTACCAACCCTCCACCCTTGTCCCTTCCACCTCTACAAACATCCAAATACCCTTAATTGCCCCATTAATTAAAAGAACCTGCTATTGATATTTTTCCCGCCAAAATGGCCATGTGTACGTTTATGATGATTTTCAAAGATCCAAAGGCCAAGATCAAGTGGGAAATGCTCAGAGGTCGACAAGGGACTCTCAGAGGTGTATAAAGATCAAAGAAGAATGAAGGAAAGATCACCTTGGGCTAGCCTTGGTCACGTAGTGTAGTTTTTTAAAAGCTTTATTTAAATTACTTGTCATTTAATGTTTTAATGTTGTAATTTTCCTCAAATTAGTGTAATAGAACTTTAATTCCAGTTTAATTTCAATCTAAATTTCAGTTTCAAGTTTTTGCTTAATTACCTTTAATTTTCAGTCAATTCAATTTCATGTTTAATGTAGTTGTTTAATGGACTCTTTAAGCTGAGATAAGCTCCTAAAAAAGCTTTAAAGCTTTTAGAATCCTTAATTCAGTCTTAGTCTTTAAAATTCAAAAAAGTACTAAAAAACCAAGAAAATCCATGAAAAACCCAAAATCCAGTGATCATGATGGAAATTGCAAGGAACAAGGTGAATCTTGGAATGCTTTGGGTTTAGAAGCTTTGTGGAAAGCCTTAAGTAGTAAGTAAGTCCTTGGTCTTGTGATTCTCATCCTTGATCAACTTGTAAGCTCTTGATGCGCGTGATGTGTCGTTGCGGTTTAGCAGTTTTAATGCCTACTCAAGTTTTAAATTTATATTTAGCCGACTTATCAATAACACACACACTTAACGAGCAGTGTACCCGGTCAGTATGAAGATAATGGTAAGTAGAGTGTCGATCACTAAGAGTGGAACGTATTATCTAGTTATTCTAATCAGTATTTTAATATCCTAACGCAAGGGGGTTTCAGCCTGAGAGACTGGCACAGTTTTGTTTGCAATTAAATAATAAAATAAACCAATAGGCACGAATCAGCAAGTAGCACACACGTACACAGATAGATACTCGAGACAATAAGAGGGCTGTCCTTATAATTAAGTAGATTGTCACTTGTTTTATTGATAGCTTTATATGAAGTGTATGTAGTTAACCCTTTCTCGTTGGTCCTATTCTTATCGGCGAGTAAACCCTTAATGATTACTTATGTCTAAAATTATTCCTAAGTGATCAATTTAGAAACAACCGTGGGAGCCACATCTTGTCCCGCAGTCAAATGCCCGCAAGCCACTAATAAACACAGAGGTTATCAATGCACTAATAAGTAGTAACCAAAGACATCAACATATAAACTTTAATTAATGAGAAAGCAGTTTTAAGGGAGTGCAATCTTTCCGTTGCCACATTACACAAGCCACCAATCTTGATGAATTAAAGTTTGCTAAAACAATAAAACAAAACTACTTAATGAATTAAATACATGCAGCACCTTCTTACAGCTCTTGTATCTTAGATTTGGGTGTGTCTTGTGCTGCCTCCTTGACTGAATTTGTCCTTTTGCTCTGCTGTCCGAACTTCGGTTTTAGGGTTTCGAACTCTTAAATTCGTCTGGTCTACGGGGTATTTATAGTTTCTGTCTGAGGGAAGATGCGGCGCATCTACTAAGTAGATGCGGCGCATGTACTTAACTTCGCGTGGGGTCCAAGATTATAATATTCAGGAATATTCGTACACCGCCAGAAGATGCGGCGTAACTCTTGATTAGGATGCGGCGCATGTCCTCTTGTATCTTGGATCGTATCTGGTGATATCTTTTTAGAGATGCGGCGCATGTTGATAGTGAGATGCGGCGCATCTGGAGCAGAATTGACTTGATCTTGTCCATGTCAGTAGACTTCCACTTTATGCACGTTTTGCTCCATTATTAGTCCATAATCGCTAAGTTTCACCAAATGCTTGTTTTTACCTGAGAATTACAAAAGTAAACAATTAAGTATCAATCCTCATACATAATATAGTAAAACAAGTCAAATTAATAGGATAAATGATAGTAATAAAATGTACTTATTTGAGTTCATCAAATATCCCCCCACTTGAACTTTACTTGTCCCCAAGTAAACCTTAGAATTTCATTTATGAAAATGTATCCTAAAAGATGTTAGGATTTATTTTTATTTTTAAGCATGTATTCGTTTATTTCATAATCACACAACTAAACACTTAACGAATTAGAAGTAAAATAAAATAAGTCGATAAAATCAAATCTAATCGTTTAACTGTCCAGTCGCGACGAATATTCTATCATAAGCTTGGCAAGTATACACATCTCCACCACTAAAGCTAAGGAATAACAAGTCTAAAGCGGTAAAAAGGGTTTTTAGGCTAAAGGGTTAATTATTCTTATTTACTATCGATCTCAAATTCCAGAAAAGGCGACAAAATCACAAATACATGATCGAATCCACGAACACGATACTTGCAATTGCTCAAATCCTTAACTCGAATAGGCTAAAGATAGGTCCAAACTTCACCAATAATAATATATCAAAAAGGGCGACAAAATCATAAATACATAGCCGAATCCACGACTACGATACTTAAGATTGCTCAAATCCCTAATCTCAATAAATCAAAGGTTTGGTTGGACAAAGAACAATACAGGGTATGGATAACATTTGGGATATAAATTGGTGTAAAAATAAAAATAAACAAAACAAAACAAATAAATTAAAATCCTAAGTGTGGTTAATCACTATCCCAACCATCCCATGAATAAGACTCATATCATTGAATAACTCACGCTTTAACACTTGAAACACACGCTTTAGGTAGACACGAATTATACTCAACAAAATCTTAATCAAAGAATAAACCTTAATTGGCATTCCCATAACTGCCAATTCCCATTCAATCCATAGATATAATACAACAAATAGTGGTGATATCGACCACTTACATAACTCTACATCGTTGGCTTAAAATAAACATCCAACTCTTTTTTTCTTTTTTTTTTTTCGATTTTTTTTTTTTTTTTTTTTTTTTTTTTTTTTTTTTTTTTTTTTTTTAACTTGAAACATAAACATAGATGTGTAAAATTTCACCACATCACTACAACTTTCTTTCCGGATAATTTTTTTCATACTTTTCATACTTTCAGAAATAACGGTAATAGTGAAAGTAGTAAACACACGAAAAATAAACTCAAAGATATACAATATTTACTTTCACTCCAATTTGCATTGTGCAATTTCCCGACCTAACCATAGATAATGAATTACGCACGCGAACACAGGTAATGTAAGGAAACACACTCTGCCTATAGCAATTAACCAACCACGGATTCTAATCTACAGGGTAGGCTAAGGTTTAAGGTGTAACAAAACATTTTAAACATAGGTGTAAGAAACGAAAGGAATGGCTCTGAGTGTTTTTCTAGGGGTATCTTACTCTAAAAATGAGAGTAACAAAAGGGTTTTATACGGGGGTTAACTAACCAGTGTAGTTAGTTAATAACACATAACATATAATAGGCTATTTGGTGTAATCCTAGAATTTTACCAAGTTAGACAAGTCATTCCAATTATATAAATAATACTCATTATGGTGGTCTCGAATAGTATACAAGCCAAGTTCTAAAGTTTACAAGTCACCGGCACACTCATAGATTTGTGAATTTTGAAAAATCACAATTTTTGAAAATAATGTCATGTGTGCAGTTATGTAACTTAGATCTTAAACAAAAACATGCTAAAAAAAATTTTAAGTTTGATATATTAAGCACATTTTAAGCATAATTTTTGAAAAAGTAGGACAAGTAATTGTTAAGTGTTCTAATTTTCCAATCCCCCCACTTAAGTTAAACAACGTCCTCGTTGTTTGTATAAAAGGTTAAAAACTGGAAAATAAAAGAATTAGAACGGAAAAACTCCCCTGAGATTTGCTCGGTATGATCCTCCATTAGTATAAGAGCAAAAATCAACTTCCATGTGGATTAGAACGTTAAAGCTTCATACTTGATGTATCCACAGGAAATCCAGGAAACTATAATACCACCAACACTTTAAAACACACCTAAGATAAGAAAGGTTCAAACTTGCATAATACATTAGTAGTTAGGAAAAATAAAACTTAAAAATAGAACGTTAAAGCTTCATCAGGTCAGTCGATGCGCCGTATCTTATTGAAGAAGATACGCCGTATCGAGCCTGGAATAATACGGATCAGAATAAAGATGCGCCGCATCCTTAACCAGGGATGCGCCGCATTAAAATAAACTGATAAATAGTTTTAAAGTCGAAAATAAAAATGCAGAAAAATAAAATAAGATATGACCATTGCAGAGGATGCGTCGCATCTCAGAATTGAGATGCGCCGTATCTTCGTGCGGCCTGGACTGACTCGACACAGAAAACAGAATAATAAAAGATAAATCCGGGTTGTCTCCCGGTAAGCACTTGTCTTTATTCCAGAGTCTTCAAGTTAGACTCACGTTCAGCACTTCATTCCAATACGTCGGGTTCAAACTCCACCACCTCATTCTCATTATCCTCGATTCTATTATCAAAGTATTTCTTCACACGTTGCCCGTTCACTTTGAATATATAACCATTTTTATCGCATATTTCAATAGTTCCATATGGATACACTTTCTTGACAACAAACGGTCCCGTCCATCTTGATTTAAGTTTACCAGGATACATCTTTAATCTGAAATTAAACAGTAGCACTTTTTCTCCAATAGTAAACGTTTTATCTCCACGTAACCTCGAGTCATGCCATCTTTTAGTTCTTTCTTTGTAGATCTTAGTATTTTTGTAGGCCTCATCTCTTAGTTCATAGAGTTCATTAAGTTCCATGAAACGGTTCTTTGTTGCAGCTTCCATATCCATATTACAGTTCGTCAAAGCCCAATATGCACTTTGTTCAACTTCGACCGGTAGGTGGCATGCTTTTCCGTATACAAGACGAAATGGAGTGCATCCCGTTGGTGTCTTATAGGCTGTACGGAATGCCCATAAAGCATCATTTAACTTGTCAGACCACCCTTTAGGATTATACCCAGTTGTTTTTTCAAGAATTCGTTTTATAGCTCTATTGGTTACTTCAGTTTGACCATTTGATTGAGGATGGTATGCGGTGGAAACCCTATGATATACTCCATATTTTTGCAAGGCTTTTCCCAGATGGTGATTACAAAAGTGCGTTCCCCTATCACTAATTAATGCTTTAGGAATTCCAAATCTAGAGAACAAATTTTGCAAAAATTTAAGTACTACCTTGCTGTCGTTTGTTGGAGACGCTTGCGCTTCGACCCATTTTGATACGTAATCAACAGCAACTAAAATATATTTATTACCTTTAGATTCAGGAAACGGTCCCATGAAGTCTAATCCCCATATGTCGAAAACTTCACATACATGGATATAGTTTTGCGGCATTTCGTTCTTTGATGTAATATTTCCAGATCGTTGACACGCATCACATCCTTTTATATAATCTTTCGCATCCTCCAACATAGTGGGCCAGTAAAATCCCGCATCCAGGATCTTTCTTCTTGTGATGACTGGACCGTGATGTCCCCCTGTTGGCCCTGAATGGCAATGTGCCAATATTGCAGGAATGTCATCACCATCTACGCATCTTCGTATAATATTGTCAGGACATAATTTAAAGGCATAAGGTTCATCCCAAATATACTCGCTAGAGCGAGTTATAAACCTCCTTTTCTCGTCGGATGTTAGCCCTTTTGGAATTTCATTTGCAACAATAAAGTTTATAAAATCGGCGTACCATGGTCGATTATTATTGCTCTTAATTCCTACCATCATAAGGTGTTCATCAGGGAAGTCGTCAGCTATTTCCCTTTCGTCAAGCACCTCCATATCAGGGTTTTCAAGTCTAGATAAGTGGTCAGCAGCTAGATTTTCGGCACCCTTTTTATCTTTAATTTCAATATCGAATCCTTGGAGCAATAAAACCCACCTAATAAGCCTTGGCTTGGCATCCTGTTTATTGAACAAATACTTCAAAGCAGAATGGTCAGTGTAAACCATAGTTTTTGACAATATAAGATACGATCTAAATTTATCGAATGCAAAAACTACTGCTAAAAGTTCTTTTTCCGTGGTGGTGTAGTGTTCTTGGGCATTATTCAATGTTTTGCTAGCATAATAAATTGGCTTAAATTTCTTATCTATCTTTTGGCCAAGTACGGCTCCAACAGCATAATCACTAGCATCACACATTAGTTCAAAAGGCAGATTCCAATCCGGCGAAATTATAATGGGTGCAGAAGTTAGCTGTTCTTTAAGTATATTAAATGCCTTTTTGCAATCTTCAGAAAAATCAAACTTTGCATCCTTTAGCAATAATTGGGTCATAGGCCTAGATATTTTTGAAAAATCCTTTATGAATCTACGATAAAATCCAGCGTGCCCTAAAAAACTTCTAACGCCTTTTACGTTAGTTGGGTAAGGTAGTTTAGCAATTACATCAATTTTAGCTTTATCGACTTCTATACCTTTCCCAGAAATCTTATGTCCTAACACAATTCCCTCTCTAACCATAAAGTGACATTTTTCCCAATTAAGAACAAGGTTAGTTTCTTCACACCTAGCAAGCATTTTATCAATTTTAAAGAGACAATCACTAAATGAGTTACCGAACACCGAGAAGTCGTCCATGAAGACTTCCATAAAGTCTTCTACCATATCATGGAAGATAGCCGTCATACAACGTTGGAAAGTAGCAGGGGCGTTGCATAGTCCGAACGGCATTCTCCTATAGGCGAAGGTTCCATAAGGGCAGGTGAAAGTCGTCTTCTCTTGATCCTCGGGGGCAATGGGTATTTGGAAGAAACTTGAAAAACCATCCAAAAAACAATAATAATCATATCCTGATAGTCTTTCTAACATTTGATCAATAAATGGAAGAGGGAAGTGATCTTTTCGCGTAGCATCATTGAGTTTGCGGTAGTCGATGCAAACTCTCCATCCGGTAACGGTTCTTGAAGGGATTAGCTCATTGTCGTCATTGAGTACTACCGTCATTCCTCCTTTTTTCGGCACAACGTGGATAGGACTGACCCACGAGCTGTCGGAAATTGGGTAGATAAGTCCGGAGTCAAGTAACTTTACGATTTCATTTTTTACCACATCTTGGACTTTTGGATTCAAACGCCTTTGGGGTTGGATAGTTGGTTTGAATTCATCCTCCATAAGGATTTTATGTGTACAAAATGACGGGCTAATTCCCTTAATATCAGACATACTCCATGCTAATGCTCCTTTTCGTTTATAAAGTACCTGCAAAAGAGACTCTTTTTCTTTTGGCGTTAAGTCAGATGCAATAATAACGGGTGAATTAGTATTTCCGTTTAAATAAGCATATTCTAAAGTAGAAGGAAGATCCTTAAGCACAGGTTTAACATTATCAATCTCAGTAGCACTAGCGGAATAAACCTGTTCTTTAATTATATCGCTGCTGTCATCGGATAGATGTGCCGCATCGAGGTTTTCGATGCGCCGCATCGCGTTACATACAGCAGAATCAGCAGCAAAATTATAATCAATAGTATTCTCATCAACTTGATCTTCTATAGCAATTGTGTTTTCTAAATTTTTAAGCAGAAAAGAATCAAGCAAATTATTTTTTAACAATCTCTGAGTAAATTGATTAATCGTGTCATCAGAAACATCGACGTTATAGCATTCATCATCATCGGAATTATCTTTACTCATAGATTGTTCCATGTTAAACTCAACCTCATCTTTTCCTATGGTAAGAGTTATTTTTCTATTAAAAACATCAATCATGGCCCTAGCAGTGGCTAAAAATGGTCTTCCTAATATTATAGGAGTTCTAGAATTTTCAGGCATATCAAGGATAACGAAGTCGATAGGTAATTCAAATTTATCAACTTTTATTAATATATTTTCCGCTATTCCTAATGGGTATTGTATGGACCTATCAGCTAGTTCTAAGCACATCCTAGTAGGTTTTGGTTCACCAAGACCTAATTTATCATACATAGAAGAGGGCATAAGACTTATACTAGCTCCTAGGTCGGCTAAGGCATTTTCAATATGCAAATTTTTAATCTGACAAGGAATAGTGAAACTCCCTGGATCTTTTTCTTTAGATGGAAGTTTGTTGAGCAATGCCGCTGAGCTTCTTTTCCCCATTGTTATGGTGCAAGCCTCTTCGAGTTTAGACTTGTTTGTAAGCAAGCTCTTCAGATATTTAGCATATTTCGGCATTTGCACTAGGGCTTCCATAAATGGTATGCTTAGCTGCAGCTGCTTGAGATTCTCCAGGAACTTCTTTTGATAGGCATCTTCTTTCTCTTTCTTTACCCTATGTGGGAAGGGTGGTGTTGATCGTTTAGGTTCAACAGAAGGTTCTCTTCTAATTACAGGTTCTGGATCAGTCTCATTTGGTTGCTCTTGCTCAGGTGGTAAAGATTCAGGGGAAATTTTGTTTATACTGTTATCCTCGGGTGTTTCTCCGATTTGAAAGGTTGACTTTCCGCCTCTAGTTGTAATTCCTTTCAGATCGTGCCTTACCAAAAGAACCTTATTAAGTACTGTTGACAATTGGTGCACTTCAATTGCCAAACCATTGATCAAATTGTTTTGTTCCTTTAGTAATAGCTCGTGACTGCCTTTGAATTCGGTGATAAAGTTCCTTGCCTCATGATATTCTTGTTCATTGGCTTGGGCGATTAGTAGTGCAAATTCTTCCATAGTAAGGTTTCTTTGGGGTCTTCCGAACCAGTTTGGGAAAATATCGAACATTGATCCTGAAAATTAAGAACAAGAAGATTTCAAAGTAAAAGCTTCCAAGTATAAGGGTAAGTCAGAATATTTTCCGTTCGGAAATGAGAAAAGAACAAGAGTTGCTGATATCTGCAGACGATGCGCCGTATCCAAAAAGTTGGATACGCCGTATCTTAATACGTTAAAATTTAATCAGACTTAATTCAGAAAATAGATACGCCGCTTAGAATTCATGAATGCGCCGTATCGAATTAATTAATCAAAAACCAACTTATCTAATTAAAATTAAATGCGTCGTATTAACGAAAGTTAATGCGCCGTATTTTCGTTACGTTTAAAAATAAAAGATTTTTGATTCAGTAAGATGCGCCGTATCGACAGAGATCGATACGCCGTATCTGTTTAATAATTCGCAAACTGTTTTTAATTAAAATAATAGATACGCCGTATCTTCAAAAGAAGATGCGTCGTATGGCGTTAATGTTTTAGAAAATTTTTTTATCAAAAACAGATACGCCGTATCTGCAAAAGCAGATGCGTCGTATTACTTTATTGCTTAGAAAAATTTTCTTGTTAAAAACAGATACGCTGTATCTTGGGGAAAAGATGCGTCGTATCGAATTAATTAAACGCGTTGTATTAAAAAAAATTAAACGCAATACGCCGTATCTGAGAGATCAGATGCGCCGTATCGTTTGATTTAGCACAGTACAACGATAGCAGAACAGAAAAATAAAAAAAAATAAAAACAAAAATTAAACACACAAACGAAAATAAACACACAAAAATAAAAGAAAACAATTAACACACAATACAACAAATATGCAAAATAGTACAATGATGCAATTAATCTAATAAAAAGAAAAACCTAATTAAAATACTAATCAAATTAACAGATAATAACAATTCACTCCCCGGCATCGGCGCCAAAAACTTGATGCGCGTGATGTGTCGTTGCGGTTTAGCAGTTTTAATGCCTACTCAAGTTTTAAATTTATATTTAGCCGACTTATCAATAACACACACACTTAACGAGCAGTGTACCCGTCAGTATGAAGATAATGGTAAGTAGAGTGTCGATCACTAAGAGTGGAACGTATTATCTAGTTATTCTAATCAGTATTTTAATATCCTAACGCAAGGGGGTTTCAGCCTGAGAGACTGGCACAGTTTTGTTTGCAATTAAATAATAAAATAAACCAATAGGCACGAATCAGCAAGTAGCACACACGTACACAGATAGATACTCGAGACAATAAGAGGGCTGTCCTTATAATTAAGTAGATTGTCACTTGTTTTATTGATAGCTTTATATGAAGTGTATGTAGTTAACCCTTTCTCGTTGGTCCTATTCTTATCGGCGAGTAAACCCTTAATGATTACTTATGTCTAAAAGTTATTCCTAAGTGATCAATTTAGAAACAACCGTGGGAGCCACATCTTGTCCCGCAGTCAAATGCCCGCAAGCCACTAATAAACACAGAGGTTATCAATGCACTAATAAGTAGTAACCAAAGACATCAACATATAAACTTTAATTAATGAGAAAGCAGTTTTAAGGGAGTGCAATCTTTCCGTTGCCACATTACACAAGCCACCAATCTTGATGAATTAAAGTTTGCTAAAACAATAAAACAAAACTACTTAATGAATTAAATACATGCAGCACCTTCTTACAGCTCTTGTATCTTAGATTTGGGTGTGTCTTGTGCTGCCTCCTTGACTGAATTTGTCCTTTTGCTCTGCTGTCCGAACTTCGGTTTTAGGGTTTCGAACTCTTAAATTCGTCTGGTCTACGGGGTATTTATAGTTTCTGTCTGAGGGAAGATGCGGCGCATCTACTAAGTAGATGCGGCGCATGTACTTAACTTCGCGTGGGGTCCAAGATTATAATATTCAGGAATATTCGTACACCGCCAGAAGATGCGGCGTAACTCTTGATTAGGATGCGGCGCATGTCCTCTTGTATCTTGGATCGTATCTGGTGATATCTTTTTAGAGATGCGGCGCATGTTGATAGTGAGATGCGGCGCATCTGGAGCAGAATTGACTTGATCTTGTCCATGTCAGTAGACTTCCACTTTATGCACGTTTTGCTCCATTATTAGTCCATAATCGCTAAGTTTCACCAAATGCTTGTTTTTACCTGAGAATTACAAAAGTAAACAATTAAGTATCAATCCTCATACATAATATAGTAAAACAAGTCAAATTAATAGGATAAATGATAGTAATAAAATGTACTTATTTGAGTTCATCAAAGCTCTTTTTACCATTTTTTGCATTGTACTGTTTCAGTGTTTTAGATGCTTTAATTTTCATGTTTCTATGTTTATTTGCTGTTTGTTAGTGCTATTATAGCTTAATCTTAGGTAAGTATGATTTGGATTGGACTGTGGTTTGAAATTGTGTATTGATTGTCAATATGCATGTTTTTGACATTCCTAGGTTTGAACATTTGTGACTACTTGTTTAAGCTTAAAAGGGTCCATTTTGACACTTTGGTTCCCCTGGATTTGATGGAATTGGCTTACACAGTCCTATGCTTTGAAAACCTCAGTTTGGTCCAATTTAAGGGTTGTTTGGATTTAATATTGAAACTGTGTTAAAGGGTGTTTGAATGGTGTTGTTCTTGTTTGATGTACATCACATAAGACCTAAAAACCTCAGTTGAAACTTAATCAAGTGGTGTAGCATGTTAGAAAGTCAATTTGACACTTGACAATCTCAATATGAGCATTGTGAGATTGTTAGATCATACAATCCTGCATATCTGTGTATAAGTTGTTTATCTTTGTTTCTTTCATGTTCTTATAGCTTAATACAACTTAATAAGTCAGTAGATTAAGTTCTAAATTCACTCAAGTCAACTTTTTAGTTTTTAGTTAAAAGTCAAATTTTCTTATTTGTCATGTTTGAATAAACTGATTAATTTTCTTGTGTCTTTGTTATTAAGTTTCTGTCCTAGTACTTTTTAGGTTTTAATCTGTTGTTGCCTGTCTTGTTAATGCTATTTTTGTTAATCTTTAGCTCAATTGTTTAACTGCTTATTTAAGTGCTTTTTCTTAGTTGTTTTTGCCCTGTGCACAGGATTTGCTGTCAAATCCATAAGCTTGCAGAAGCTTATGGAGTTGACCCTATCTTGTGCATTTGGCTTATTAGTGTAACCTATGTAGCTTATGTTTAGTTTATTCTTGCTTTTATATTTAGTAGCTTTTTAAACCACTTATTTTTACCCAACTTTTTGTTCCACCAAGCTAAATACACTGAAGCAAACAGTGTATTTGAGCTTTTTCATAAGCTTATTAATAGCTCCTCACTGAGCTTGAGAGTGTGAGCTTTGGCTTTTCACAAAGCCAAGCAACCCAACTCAAGTTCTTAGTGCTAGTTGAGCTTGTATAAGCTTATTTGATAGGTTATTTATGAGCTTGTTGTTTGCCCACTCATAATAGTTCACTGAGTAATCAGTGAACTAACACCATTACCAACAGCTCTAAAAAGCTCATTAGTGAACTAGAGCTTGAGTGGTTTGGCTTTTTATAAAGCTTAACCACCCAACTTATTGTTCCTTTTCCTCATTTCACTCTTGCAGCCTATTTATTAGGGCTGCAAGTAGCTACTAACTTGTCCCATTTTGGTTTGTATACTGGTTAACCAGCATGCAGTCATTTGGGAGGTTTTTCACAAGCTTCTCACAAGCTCATCTGTGGACCCCACAGAGTGAGCTTGGGCTTTTTGGAAAGCCAACCAACATATCTTGCTACCTCCACTCATAACTTGGCTTATCAAGCTTATTCCCTAAGCTTAATCTGCCAAATAACAAGGCTGCAGGGGTGTTTGGAACAAGGGTATAGTGGAAAGTGCTTATTTGCTTATAAGAGCTTATTCTGAGCTTTCCATGGTACCATTTTGATTGTTTCCTGTTTATACACTTGTGCATATATATCTTTACTTCTGTTTTCTAGTGTGAGCTTATGCCAAGCTCATTTGAGCTTTCATTCCATCCAAGTCAAGCCTTGGCTTGACTGTCTAAACAATAAGCTCTCACTTTGTTCATTTGGGCAATTCAGTGCACATTTCTTGTTTACATTTGTCCATTTGGCATGTGTGCATGTTTCTTTTTCCTTCTTTCCCTGTGTACAGCCTTTTTAAACTTGTTTCAAGCTTATGACTAAGCTGTGAGCCACAAGCCCACTGAATAAGCCATAAGCCATGAATCAGCTTATTTCTTTGTTTATAAAGTTCCATTTTCTTTAAATATGTTTAATATTAGTCAGTTAATAATCCAGAAAACATAAAACACAAAAAGAACCACTTTTACCAATAAGTGATAGCTTCTATTTAGAAGCTTGAGCTTATTGGCTTATTTTTATACATAACATATAGTTTTTATAATTTTCCTAGGTTTTTAGATTTATTTTATAATTATGTAAAAAGTTTCATATTTTTCTTTAACTGTTTAATATTTTTAGTAAATCAATAATAGTTTTTAATACTTTATAATAGTAAATAATTAATAATAAATACTATACTTGTAAAATAAATACATTTTCAGTTTTAAAATTCATTTTATAATATTTAAGATTTTTCCAATTCATTATTTCATTTATTTAAGTTAATTTTAGATTTTCTTATTATTTAATTCATTTTTAAATACATTTAATTCATTTTTAAGTAATAATAATTAATATAATAGTATAATAAATAATTTTAATTTTCTAATAATTTTCTTATCCTTTTAGGATTCCAAAAATATAATTTTCACATTTGTGGGAGTTATATTTGACTGAATTCACTTTTTATTTTGGTACGCTTACGTAATTGTTACGTAAACGTATATGTTTTAGGTTTTTAAGTTTTTCTTAACATTTTAATAAGTTTGTAAATATAGTTAAATATTTTATTTTTATTTAATTTGCATTTAAGCCCCTTAGGCATGCAAATTCCTACTGTAATTATAACCGTTTTGTTTTGTTTTGCACGTTTATGTTTATTTAAACTAAACGTACGTTTGTAAATCCTTTTACGTTTTTAGGTTTCTGATTGCACGTTTTTTTTAACGATATAGCTGTGACAGAGCTATGACTATTCACATTCCTAGTGTTAGTCAATCAGATTCCTGTTTTTATATATTCAATATCATTTCAACACACACATTCGTTATATTACATTTTACACACCTCGTTGGGACATAACGACCCGGGGATATAATTCTATACTCCCTTGGATTTAAATTGCATTTGGTCCTAGATTGGTTTGACTTGTATGGTTGACCATTCACAAGTGGTTGGCTGATATAAAGATGACTGTTTAGAGCCAATCAAATTTTGGCGCCACTGCCGGGGAGGTGTGGTGTGTATAATGAATTTGTGTTTTGTTGAAATATCTATCCCTTGTATATATATTATATATAATATCATATTTCAATTCCAAAAACAATATAAAACACAAAAATATTTTCTTTTCCTTTGTATATATATAAAAGATAAAAATACAAAAACATTTTCCCTTTTCTGTTTATATTATAAAATCAAAACAGTAGCATTCACTAAGGAAAGGGGTAAAAAGAGAGAAATACGGGGGAAATCCCATGTGGAATGTTACCCCTTTCTACCACCTAAGTGTGGGGGAGATGCCCCACATGTTGTATATAGATCTAAAAAATGAATGAAAATTGTAAATATTTAAAAAAGAGAATAAGTGTTGTGTTTCCACACTTGGCTAAGAATGTTATCTTTTTACGTTCAAGGATTCGGCATAATAGCCGGGACTTTGAATATTGAGGACAATATTCAGTTCTAAGTGTGGGGGGGAAATTCTGGCGAATTTGATCATATATGTACCCTTTTAGTCCCTTTTTCCCCAAAAATGGCCAAATTTAAAAAAAAAAAATTAGTGGAAGTGCTATGTACTAAGCACAACAAATGGTAATCAGTCCACCATGTCTAACCCACATAAGGATTGGCTAATCCGAGAGCAAACGGCTCTTGGTAAAGATATCTCAAATCCGTTTATGGCTTGCAATTTGCCAAAAATTGTATGGTATTCAACTCACCATATCCTAAAAAATGAAGAGTTGGCTAGCCCGCAAGTTTATGGCTTGTGGTAAAGGCAGTGGAAAAACCATAATTGGTAATCAGCTCACCAAAGATAATAGTGATAATTTATCTAAGAGTTGGCTAGTCCAGAAGCAAACGGCTTTTGATAAAGACAAATCAAAACCGTTGACAGCTGATGGTTTACTCAAAATCATTTGGTTATCATTGTACCAGAGTATCACATACTAAAACAATTGGCTACTCCAGAAGTGATGGCTTTTGGTAAAGAGATAAATTCCATTAATTTTTTCATAAAAGATTGCTAGGGACTAGCAATAGTTTAGTGTGGGGGATTTGATATGTGTCTAAATACACATATATTTTATATTGTTTAAACCCACAAAAACGACCAAAAACACACAAATGACCACACAAATGTTACAAATATCATGAAAATGTGTTTTTATATGAGTCAGGTACAAAAAGATTGAAAAGCATGCAAAGTTCACACAAATGTCAATTTCAGTCCCTGTAGTTTCACAAAATGGCAAAACTAGTACCTGAAGGTTTAAAAAGGAAGAAAAGTCAACTTTAGTCCTTGGATAATCAAACTTGTTCACAAATAATCCCTGGATAAAAGTTTACACAAAATGGCAACTTTTACCCCTCAAGTATCAAAACTGGCAAAATTAGTCCTTGGGTGTAATAAAATTTGGAATTTAACATAAAATACCCTTAAACTATTCATGAATGACAATTTGGAACCTTTTTGATAACTTTTGGAAAATTACAATTTCACCCCTAAACTTTTGGAAAATTACATAAATGGTCCTCGGGTGTTTTAAATTGTAACAAAATACAAAATAGGTCCTTTGGTTTATCTAACTTGGCAATAATGGTCCTTGTGATAACTTATGAAATGTTGCAGGTTTAGTCCTTCAAGAATGCAAAAATTACAAGTTTAGTCCTTGGGCTTATTTATTATATAAACCAAATCCGGACCCTTTACTTCAATAAACCCAAAAATCCAAATAATAAACCCAATCCACTCTTTTATATCACCAGCCCAACACCATCCAGCCCAACTCCTTAAATAAATAATACCCGGTCAAATACCAGGTCAAACCCAGACCTGGTATTTCTTCTTCCTCTCACAGCCCGCCAAAACCAATACTACCCTCCACATACCTGGTTTCTTCTCCACCTGCTACCCTAGTCACTACCAACCCTCCACCCTTGTCCCTTCCACCTCTACAAACATCCAAATACCCTTAATTGCCCCATTAATTAAAAGAACCTGCTATTGATATTTTTCTCGCCAAAATGGCCATGTGTACGTTTATGATGATTTTCAAAGATCCAAAGGCCAAGATCAAGTGGGAAATGCTCAGAGGTCGACAAGGGACTCTCATAGGTGTATAAAGATCAAAGAAGAATGAAGGAAAGATCACCTTGGGCTAGCCTTGGTCACGTAGTGTAGTTTTTACAGTGTTTTAGATGCTTTAATTTTCATGTTTCTATGTTTATTTGCTATTTGTTAGTGCTATTATAGCTTAATCTTAGGTAAGTATGATTTGGATTGGACTGTGGTTTGAAATTGTGTATTGACTGTCAATATGCATGTTTTTGACATTCCTAGGTTTGAACATTTGTGACTACTTGTTTAACCTTAAAAGGGTCCATTTTGACACTTTGGTTCCCCTGGATTTGATGGAATTGGCTTACACAGTCCTATGCTTTGAAAACCTCAGTTTGGTCCAATTTAAGGGTTGTTTGGATTTAATATTGAAACTGTGTTAAAGGGTGTTTGAATGGTGTTGTTCTTGTTTGATGTACATCACATAAGACCTAAAAACCTCAGTTGAAACTTAATCAAGTGGTGTAGCATGTTAGAAAGTCAATTTGACACTTGACAATCTCAATATGAGCACTGTGAGATTGTTAGATCATACAATCCTGCATATCTGTGTATAAGTTGTTTATCTTTGTTTCTTTCATGTTCTTATAGCTTAATACAACTTAATAAGTCAGTAGATTAAGTTCTAAATTCACTCAAGTCAACTTTTTAGTTTTTAGTTAAAAGTCAAATTTTCTTATTTGTCATGTTTGAATAAACTGATTAATTTTCTTGTGTCTTTGTTATTAAGTTTCTGTCCTAGTACTTTTTAGGTTTTAATCTGTTGTTGCCTGTCTTGTTAATTCTATTTTTGTTAATCTTTAGCTCCATTGTTTAACTGCTTATTTAAGTGCTTTTTCTTAGTTGTTTTTGCCCTGTGCACAGGATTTGCTGTCAAATCCATAAGCTTGCAGAAGCTTATGGAGTTGACCCCATCTTGTGCATTTGGCTTATTAGTGTAACCTATGTAGCTTATGTTTAGTTTATTCTTGCTTTTATATTTAGTAGCTTTTTAAACCACTTATTTTTACCCAACTTTTTGTTCCACCAAGCTAAATACATTGAAGCAAACAGTGTATTTGAGCTTTTTCATAAGCTTATTAATAGCTCCTCACTGAGCTTGAGAGTGTGAGCTTTGGCTTTTCACAAAGCCAAGCAACCCAACTCAAGTTCTTAGTGCTAGTTGAGCTTGTATAAGCTTATTTGATAGGTTATTTATGAGCTTGTTGTTTGCCCACTCATAATAGTTCACTGAGTAATCAGTGAACTAACACCATTACCAACAGCTCTAAAAAGCTCATTAGTGAACTAGAGCTTGAGTGGTTTGGCTTTTTATAAAGCTTAACCACCCAACTTATTGTTCCTTTTCCTCATTTCACTCTTGCAGCCTATTTATTAGGGCTGCAAGTAGCTACTAACTTGTCCCATTTTGGTTTGTATACTGGTTAACCAGCATGCAGTCATTTGGGAGGTTTTTCACAAGCTTCTCACAAGCTCATCTGTGGACCCCACAGAATGAGCTTGGGCTTTTTGGAAAGCCAACCAACATATCTTGCTACCTCCACTCATAACTTGGCTTATCAAGCTTATTCCCTAAGCTTAATCTGCCAAATAACAAGGCTGCAGGGGTGTTTGGAACAAGGGTATAGTGGAAAGTGCTTATTTGCTTATAAGAGCTTATTCTGAGCTTTCCATGGTACCATTTTGATTGTTTCCTGTTTATACACTTGTGCATATATATCTTTACTTCTGTTTTCTAGTGTGAGCTTATGCCAAGCTCATTTGAGCTTTCATTCCATCCAAGTCAAGCCTTGGCTTGACTTTCTAAACAATAAGCTCTCACTTTGTTCATTTGGGCAATTCAGTGCACATTTCTTGTTTACATTTGTCCATTTGGCATGTGTGCATGTTTCTTTTTCCTTCTTTCCCTGTATACAGCCTTTTTAAAGCTTGTTTCAAGCTTATGACTAAGCTGTGAGCCACAAGCCCACTGAATAAGCCATAAGCCATGAATCAGCTTATTTCTTTGTTTATAAAGTTCCATTTTCTTTAAATTTGTTTAATATTAGTCAGTTAATAATCCAGAAAACATAAAACACAAAAAGAACCACTTTTACCAATAAGTGATAGCTTCTATTTAGAAGCTTGAGCTTATTGGCTTATTTTTATACATAACATATAGTTTTTATAATTTTCCTAGGTTTTTAGATTTATTTTATAATTATGTAAAAAGTTTCATATTTTTCTTTAACTGTTTAATATTTTTAGTAAATCAATAATAGTTTTTAATACTTTATAATAGTAAATAATTAATAATAAATACTATACTTGTAAAATAAATACATTTTCAGTTTTAAAATTCATTTTATAATATTTAAGATTTTTCCAATTCATTATTTCATTTATTTAAGTTAATTTTAGATTTTCTTATTATTTAATTCATTTTTAAATACATTTAATTCATTTTTAAGTAATAATAATTAATATAATAGTATAATAAATAATTTTAATTTTCTAATAATTTTCTTATCCTTTTAGGATTCCAAAAATATAATTTTCACATTTGTGGGAGTTATATTTGACTGAATTCACTTTTTATTTTGGTACGCTTACGTAATTGTTACGTAAACGTATATGTTTTAGGTTTTTAAGTTTTTCTTAACATTTTAATAAGTTTGTAAATATAGTTAAATATTTTATTTTTATTTAATTTGCATTTAAGCCCCTTAGGCATGCAAATTCCTACTGTAATTATAACCGTTTTGTTTTGTTTTGCACGTTTATGTTTATTTAAACTAAACGTACGTTTGTAAATCCTTTTACGTTTTTAGGTTTCTGATTGCACTTTTTTTTAACGATATAGCTGTGACAGAGCTATGACTATTCACATTCCTAGTGTTAGTCAATCAGATTCCTGTTTTTATATATTCAATATCATTTCAACACACACATTCGTTATATTACATTTTACACACCTCGTTGGGACATAACGACCCGGGGATATAATTCTATACTCCCTTAGATTTAAATTGCATTTGGTCCTAGATTGGTTTGACTTGTATGGTTGACCATTCACAAGTGGTTGGCTGATATAAAGATGACCGTTTAGAGCTAATCAGTGACTGTTCACTCAGTGACTTATAATGTTTTCGGTTTCATTTACACTTAGCTTAATTTGTATTCAAATCTTGTTTTAACGACTCTTGGGTACTGAAGGACCCAACAATCTCCCCCTATTTGGATATAAATTATGCTTAAGTGTTTTTGATCAGTTATGAGTGAGCTAATGACTTCTGCTCATACTGAATGTACTAGAAAGTAAATAAGGACACTGAAATAATAGAAACATCATCTTATTAATATTATTACAAGTCCTAACAAAACTATACATAGTACGAGGATAGTGGTGGTGTTGGCAGATTCATTCAGTCGAACTTATAACCTAGGGCTTCAAGCTTTGGCTTTTTGGATTCCAGCTCATGTTGATCAGGATGGTCTTGAATCTTTGTTCTCAGGTCTTGGCAGAACCTCACATTTTCAGGAGTGTTGATTGGTGAGGCCATCATGAGGAAACCTAGCATTTCCTTGATTCTTGATTGGTCAATATCACTCCATCTTTGGAAGGCTGGGTCTCCAAACTCATCAGTGAAGAACAAACCTCTTTCAGGTTGTTCGATGACCAAGTTGTTCCTGAATGGAACTCCTTCTGGGAGGGCTCTGTTGCAATCCAGACCAGGGACCTTGTGTTAGACCCGTATCCTGGTTACAAGTAGGCCCCACCCTAGATGAAATATGCTAAGGTTGGATGTAATTGGTTGGTCAACGAAGTTACGTGGAAAGTCAAACCCGATGGTCAAACTAGTAGTCAAAGTATGACTCATGTAGTAATATGAAATGTGATGTATAAACTAGAAGGACCTAAGTTGCCAATTGTTAGTTATGTGTTATAAGTTAGTGTGGCCAAAATAGAAGAAAAGAGACTTGAGGGACCATCTTTGCCTTTGCCCCAAACTTGTACCTAACTAGTTATATATAGTTTTATCTAGATAATTCTCTCATTTTTGAGAGAGAGTGAGAGGCCGGTTTTTAGAGAGAAGGAAAAAGAGAGGAAAAAACTAGTTATTGATCAAGGATGAAGAAGATGAAGATCTTATGTCCATAGCCTTCCTTAGTTATGATCTTATGCAAGTAAGTAATCTATTATCTTGTTTTAGTGAAGTTGTAGATGAGTAGGAAAGTGGGATATCATCATATGATCTAGGTGTGATCATATGATGATTTGGTAAGAAAGATGATTTTGTTTAATGGGTTTTGTTAACCCTTGTTTATGTATTTGATTATTATGTTATTAGGTCTTGATTAGTTGTGAAGGATGATGATGATGATGGAAGATTGTATTGTTGATGATGTTCTTGATGTTGTTTAGCTTGGACCAAGGTAAGTAAAATGATGATGGCATGTATTATATGGATGTCTAACATGTATGTGTTATGTATGTTTTGTGGTTAGTGATAAGAGATTGGATATGTGCTTATGTGCTAGGATGAATAGGATCTAAGTGGTGAATTTGGTTGTGATGGTAAGTTGATGTTAGGTGATTATGCAAGAATTAGAGAGTGGAGTAGCTAAGTAAGTGTTTGGAGATATGTGATGCTTATGTGTTTGATTTGAAGTATGATGTTATGTGATTATCGTTTTACTTACTAAGCGTAAGCTTATTCTTTTAGTTGTCAACGTTTTGTAGGTTAATGGCGATGAGGATAACTTGGCTTGGATTATAGCATAGGGATTTGGAAGCGGATTCGGGAGATAATAAGCATAGGAGCTAGGTAGAATACCGAGCTCGAGTCAATGTTGTACCCCCGAGAGTCTCTTTTATGAGTCCTATAATGTGTGTCAAAGTCGTGTAATGGTTTGGTGGTCTAATGATGTGTCGAGTGTGTTTTAAGTGTTTTTGAGTAATGATAATGGGGTGTTTGGTTTAAGCGTGTTCATACCTATTTTGGGTTGTAAACGGGTCAAGTGCCCTTGGAAAACATTGGGTATGTTAATGTAATGCTTTTGGTAAAGTTTGGGTGGTTAACGGTGTGTCCAAGTGCGTTAAGTGGTTTATAGTGAATGTTTAAGGGGGTGTTTGGCAAAAGGGTAAATGTACCCATTTTGATGTGTAAACGGGTCAAGTGTCGTTGGAACATGTTTGATATGTTAAATAAATGAAGTTGGTCAAGTTTGGTGTAAAACGGAAGTGGTATAAGTAGTTTGATGTCATGAAATGGGTCAAAATGTTTTTTTAGTGGTGAAAACTGCAGATTTGTTCTTGATGGCCTTCTTGACGGCGTCCCCTTTTAATCGTCCAAAAATCTTCTGGCCCGTCAAGGTTTGACGGCGTCACCATTTTCTTGACGGCGTCACAGTTTGTTGGGCAGTTTTCGAAAAATCATATCTTTTAATCCGTAAGTCGAAACGGGTCGTGTGACCTATCGTTTTGAAGGTAATTGAGTCTAGTTTCATCTAAAAATAGGTTCAAGGTCTGAAAGTCTATAGATTTTTGCCAGTGGTTAAAAGAGTAAGCAGATGTCTGTTTTAATTCAAGTTTTTCCGCGTAAAAGTCAAAGTTTTTAGTATAAGCGGGCACGGGGCGTTACAACTTGGTATCAGAGCTTCGGTTTAAGTGAATTAGGTTTCCTTTAGGTTGCCTAGACTTAAACCACTCGTAGACGCGTTAAGTTAAGTTTGAGATAGGCGGGCTAATAGTTTGTGAGTTATAGGATGTGGATGTAGAGTTTGAAACGAATGATGTGATTGTTATATGGGTAGTATGATGGGGACTTAGGGATGTGTCTTGTGTGATATATGTTGTGGGAGACTTGGTGTGTGAGTGATAGGATTACCGTGCACCTCGGGCTGTCTCGGTAATTATTATATGATTATGTGATTATGTGCTATGGTAGTTAGCGAGGGTGAATAGGTGTAATAAGATTGTGTAGTGGGTTATAAGAAATGTGACTAAAAATGAAAGTGCGTAACTTGTATGATAGGGATGATCAAGGCATGGCCTTGTGAGCATTTATATTTAGCATGGTGATCATTAAAGAGGTATTAGAGGCGGGTTAGTGGAGAGTTAAAGTATTAGGAGTATAAGTATGAACATGTGGTGACGTTGAATGTGTGTGGTGAAGAAATGAAATAAAAATATAGGCATAATAAGTTTGTGATGAACTTAGTTACAAATTGAGAAAAAGGCATAGGAGTTGAGTAAATAATGAAATAGAGCGAAATTTCTTAAGTGATAATAGCTAAAATGAGATGAATATGTGTGAAGCTAAGGTGTTGTTATGAAATAATTATATTACGGCTAAGGCGATTAGCTGTAATTATTAATAAATAATGAACGTGTTGTAGTTGACGATCTATGTAAGATCTATATGTAAAGGAAGCGAGTGAGACTAAAAGAAGAGAGATAAGATATGGAAATAAAAATGTGGTGGATTAAAAACGTAAGAAAGAATGAGAGGAGTATGTGTGAGAATAAAGAAGTTGTCTTGAGATTATCATATTACGGCGCTGTAATCACTATAATGAATGCATGAGTTACGGTTGGTAAAATGTGAGAGGTCTAGATGTAAATGAGTCGGGTGGACTAAAATGTAAAATAAGAATGTGAAATTGATTAATGAAGGCTAAGAATGCAAGAGGTAAAGTAAAGATGTGAAAATAACTAAGGCGGATTAAAAATGTAAGGAGTGTGTATGAGATAAAGGCGTTGTTCTAAAATTATCATATTACTACTAAGGCGATTAGCGGTAATTACTATAAGAAACGAATGTAATAATGTGTGTTTGTGGTGCTTATGGCTTGGATCCGATGTTAAAATGTGAAAGTGGTAAAGTGATGAATGTAATGATCCTTCGGGATGAATGTTAAATGTGGTATCCATCGGGATGACCAAGTAAAGGAATGTTAAGGAATTCTTTGGGATGAATGTTAAAGATCCTTCGGGATGAAAAGTGTTGCTTTCACCGGCAAGGGGTTGCCTACATCCATGGCATATAAAAGTATCCCCATGATGAATGTGATAATGTGAAGGATCCAAGTCTAAGAAGAGTAAAAATAATGTAATAAAAACAATGAGAAAATAATAAAAGTTAAATTGGGAATTAGGGGTAGTGGTGTTATGTCGGGAGTACATAACCACTAGTTTATATTTCTTGATTTACATCGATTGGGACGCCTCTCCATGTAAATGAGGAATTATAAACAAGTGGGCTATGTGTTGCCGACACGGCACGAGTAGGGTTAGAGAAGTAGAAAGCGAGAGTTTAGAATTTGTAGAAATTTTAAGGACTAAGATAGGAGGATTAGAATTTGGCCATGGCTTTAGTTGAGACTTAGAAGGACCTTGATGGGATGAAGAAATTGTAATGATGATAGGATGGGCCTTGCGGTGTGGTGCAAAAGATGATGAATGAAGATAAAAGAATGTGAACGTATTAGCCGGGTGTGATCATGTAAAGTCAACTAGTACGAGTTTCTTAAGTATTGAGTAGTCAAGAATGAGGGTAGAGGATAAAGCGAGTGAAATAATGATGTGCGGTAATAGGGCGGATTAGGATGATGATTGGCAATAATAAATAAGTCTATTATTATGTAAAATCTAAGCGAGAGTTGTGTGGCATAAAAGTAAGCGGGGGTAATGTAGATTAGGGCATGTGATGCGTTATAGTATGCACAGAGTTGTGCGGTTACTTAAGTCGTTGAACTAAGTAACTAGGGATTAAGGTGTTAGGAATGAGATGAGTTAGGTGACTAAGTGTAGGCTAGAAAAGAATGACAGATTTCGGGGACGAAATCTAAATAAGGGGGTAGAATTGTTAGACCCGTATCCTGGTTACGAGTAGGCCCCACCCTAGATGAAATATGCTAAGGTTGGATGTAATTGGTTGGTCAACGAAGTTACGTGGAAATTCAAACCCGATGGTCAAACTAGTAGTCAAAGTATGACTCATGTAGTAATATGAAATGTGATGTATAAACTAGAAGGACCTAAGTTGCCAATTGTTAGTTATGTGTTATAAGTTAGTGTGGCCAAAATAGAAGAAAAGAGACTTGAGGGACCATCTTTGCCTTTGCCCCAAACTTGTACCTAACTAGTTATATCTAGTTTTATCTAGATAATTCTCTCATTTTTTAGAGAGAGTGAGAGGCCGGTTTTTAAAGAGAAGGAAAAAGAGAGGGAAAAACTAGTTATTGATCAAGGATGAAGAAGATGAAGATCTTATGTCCATAGCCTTCCTTAGTTATGATCTTATGCAAGTAAGTAATCTATTATCTTGTTTTAGTGAAGTTGTAGATGAGTAGGAAAGTGGGATATCATCATATGATCTAGGTATGATCATATGATGATTTGGTAAGAAAGATGATTTTGTTTAATGGGTTTTGTTAACCCTTGTTTATGTATTTGATTATTATGTTATTAGGTCTTGATTGGTTGTGAAGGATGATGATGATGATGGAAGATTGTATTGTTGATGATGTTCTTGATGTTGTTTAGCTTGGACCAAGGTAAGTAAAATGATGATGGCATGTATTATATGGATGTCTAACATGTATGTGTTATGTATGTTTTGTGGTTAGTGATAAGAGATTGGATATGTGCTTATGTGCTAGGATGAATAGGATCTAAGTGGTGAATTTGGTTGTGATGGTAAGTTGATGTTAGGTGATTATGCAAGAATTAGAGAGTGGAGTAGCTAAGTAAGTGTTTGGAGATATGTGATGCTTATGTGTTTGATTTGAAGTATGATGTTATGTGATTATCGTTTTACTTACTAAGCGTAAGCTTATTCTTTTAGTTGTCAACGTTTTGTAGGTTAATGGCGATGAGGATAACTTGGCTTGGATTATAGCATAGGGATTTGGAAGCGGATTCGGGAGATAATAAGCATAGGAGCTAGGTAGAATACCGAGCTCGAGTCAATGTTGTACCCCCGAGAGTCTCTTTTATGAGTCCTATAATGTGTGTCAAAGTCGTGTAATGGTTTGGTGGTCTAATGATGTGTCGAGTGTGTTTTAAGTGTTTTTGAGTAATGATAATGGGGTGTTTGGTTTAAGCGTGTTCATACCTATTTTGGGTTGTAAACGGGTCAAGTGCCCTTGGAAAACATTGGGTATGTTAATGTAATGCTTTTGGTAAAGTTTGGGTGGTTAACGGTGTGTCCAAGTGCGTTAAGTGGTTTATAGTGAATGTTTAAGGGGGGTGTTTGGCAAAAGGGTAAATGTACCCATTTTGATGTGTAAACGGGTCAAGTGTCGTTGGAACATGTTTGATATGTTAAATAAATGAAGTTGGTCAAATTTGGTGTAAAACGGAAGTGGTATAAGTAGTTTGATGTCATGAAATGGGTCAAAATGTTTTTTTAGTGGTGAAAACTGCAGATTTGTTCTTGATGGCCTTCTTGACGGCGTCCCCTTTTAATCGTCCAAAAATCTTCTGGCCCGTCAAGGTTTGACGGCGTCACCATTTTCTTGACGGCGTCACAGTTTTTGGGCAGTTTTCGAAAAATCATATCTTTTAATCCGTAAGTCGAAACGGGTCGTGTGACCTATCGTTTTGAAGGTAATTGAGTCTAGTTTCATCTAAAAATAGGTTCAAGGTCTGAAAGTCTATATATTTTTGCCAGTGGTTAAAAGAGTAAGCAGATGTCTGTTTTAATTCAAGTTTTTCTGCGTAAAAGTCAAAGTTTTTAGTATAAGCGGGCACGGGGCGTTACACCTTGATCTCAGGCTCAGCTTCAATCTTCTTTCTCTTTCTTGAGGAAGACTGAGAGGGAGCAGGTTGTTCGGCTGAAGCAGGAAGAAGAGAGGGAATACCAAGTTCCTGAGGTGTTGCTGTCAGTTATTCATACCTCAGACTCAGGGACTTCAATATACCTGGGACCACAACATTTGACTTTTTCGCTATCATTGGATCCAATTCATCCAATTCAATGATCTCGAATTCAGCGAATCTGAAGGGGTTATAAACCTCAAAGATTCTCTTGTCAACACTTCTGTAGACAGTAACAATGGCAGGCTTGGTGTTTCGATGAATCTTGACATCAGTGATTGGTTCTGGCTTCAACCTGCTTGTCATGACCTACTGATATCTCTCAATCCTGTTCTGCCTAATCTCTTCAGCCCTTTTCAATTTTTCCTCCCTTTTCTTCCTGAGAGCAATCATCTCAGCAGTCTAAGCTTTCACAAAGCTCTGACCACCCTTCCTTCCAGCTAGTTCCTTAGGCTCAATTCCAAGTTTTTCAGCCTCTTCTCTGACAACCTGAATGAGGACAGACTTGTTCTGCCTCTCTTCCTCAGCAGCTCTTTTCAATCCTTCTTCCTTCTCCATGTGAGCCTGAATTTCAGCCTCAGTGAGAAGTTTCATCACCCCATTGATTTCATAAGGGACCCTGACTTCCTCATCAGGGTCTTGCCTTCTTTCCTTGGAAGCCGGCACCAAGATTGTATGCTCAGGCTCAGTGGTTGTTAGTATGCTTTTGCCTTTGTCTTGGCGGGATGATGATGGGATTTCTTCAGGATTCTCCCCCTCAGTGTGAGAAGGAGGTTATTCTTGTTCAGGTTGTTCTTCTTCAGTGACTTTCTCCCCCTCAACTGTTGCTTGACCCATGGTGAGAGCAAGAGTTGGTGCGCTCATTGAAGTTGAGGGAGCAGCCTGACCTTTGAAGGCTTGATAGATCTCAGTCATCATTGACTTGATGTTTGAGGTGTCCTTCTGAAGAGTTGAGACCTTAGCCTCAAGAGAAGCCTGAGAAGTCTCTATTGCTGTCATCCTTGGCCCAAGATTCCAAGCCAAGGAAGAAGAAGAATTTGCCAAAGATGCCAAGTGTGACTCCATAAGACCCAGAGAAGACTTGATGGAGTCCACAATAGAGCTGAGTCCCTGAAGATTGGAGGATCTCAGCATGTTTACCAGCTCAGCCAACTGAGTAGATTGTTGCTGGTAGGTCTCAGAAGCCTGAAGAATTTTCCTGTTAAGCTCAAGGTCATCTTTCACTGACTCTTGAATAGTTTCAACACTCTTTGTGTATGTTGGTGAGAGACTCGTTGAACAGTTTAAGATTGTGATCAAGATTTGTCAGGGAGAAGGAGATAGATGACTTGTGCTCATTAACATCATCATGATAGGATTCCACTGATTCCTTCAGGTCGACATAATGAACAGCAGCTTCACAGTGTTGGTCAAATAATTCTTCAGTGAGCCCAGTAAAGAGAGCATTGTTGGCCTTTTGTAGGAACTTGACCAATTTCCTTTCAGTAAGAGGAAGAATGTTGTCATACTTCCTGAGTTCGGGAAGGCAGGATGATTCAGAATCTGAAGAATGATCAGCCTGAGATTCAGATTCTTCACCATGTGGAGAAGACTGATGCGATTGTTCAGTAGGTTGTGCATCAGTGTCCATATCATCACCTGCCTCAAAAACTTCCTCCTCACTCTCTTCATTGAGCTCATTATCAGAATCAAGAAGAGCCTGAATATCCACCATAGACTCGATCTCCAAAAGGTTACCCGGCTCCTCTTCATAAGAAGACTTGCCTTGGTTTTGGCCAGGTCCTGACCCCGCCATAATAACTGAGTTGGTTGTCTCAGCCTGGCTAACCATAATAACTGATTTCTCAGCCTGGTTTTTGGGGTCAGTTCCCAAGAGAATGGATCCGCCTGAGGGGGTTATGGGTTCCGTATCAGCGGGTAGTCTATATCCCTCTGAGTCTTTGTCCCCCTTTGCGCCTTCAAGTACTGATGGGTGTTTTCTAGCACTATCATGAGGCATAGTTTGTGAATGTTGATGGACCCCCTTCCCATCAGGGTTGTACTGCCCTTTTGGGGTTTCAGGATCCTTGAATCCCTCAGGCACTTATTGTGATTTATCAATTCCTTCATCGGGATGCGATTGGGTGTGGGTCCCCTTCCTAGTGGAGTAGTGCTGCCCTACCGAGGATTCAGGACCCTTTTCTCCCTTAGGCGTTGATTGTGACTTGTCAGTGCCTTCATCAGGATGTGATTGGGTTGAGGTTCCTGACTCCAATGACTTGTTTATGTCAGTAGAGCTATGAGGAAACTGGGGTTTGCCCGAGGATACTGAGGATGATTTCTCAGTGACCTCCGTTGGTGTTTGTTTCAGGGTCAAGAGGGTCTCAATGATGGGTGTCTTTGAGGTCTTGGCCATTGTTTCCCCTTGTTTAAGGTTGCTTGGGGCAGCAGTCTCAGTGGCGAGTGGTTTAGGTCTAACCACCTTACTGGACGCACCCCCTTTCTTCTTCTTCTCCTTCTTTGTAGGAGAAGGAACTGGTGAAGCAGCATTTGCACCCTGATTTATTACCAACATATAGTCGGTCAGGGCGACTGGTTGTACCTCAGTGATGCCACTAGTATAGTTGGCCTTGTGTAGGACGTCAGGTTTTGAACCTTCAACGTCAGGCCTAACATAGTCAGGGCCAAGTAGGTCTTGAAGCACACACGAAATGAATCTAGGGTAAGACATGTGTCTTTGCCTAGACTTTCCTGAGAGATGGCGACGAGGTCACGAAAGATTATTCCTCCGATGTCTATCTTTCTACCCTCCAGGGTGGAGGATTTATTGCCTCCAAGGACCTGAATGACAAATGTCATCAGAATCCACCAGACAGGGTGAAACCAAGTTTTGACTATTGGAGCTTTGTCCAATACAGCTCCTGCGGCCATCTCAGGCCTCTTAGGGTCATGAGGTCCAAGGAAAAGCAGTTTGGCCTTTACCTCTTGGTCAGTGGGGTTGGCCTTAAAACTTTCAGTGAAGTTAAGGCCTGTGGCCTTGATGAAAGTTGAGTAGTCCAGGGAGAGGGTCCTTCTCCCATTCATCACAGTGAATGTGATTATGGACTCTTTGGTGTCTTCAAGGCTAGTTGCCACTGCAGTGCACCAAAATTCCCTCAAGTAGTCATGATATATGACTGAGGGGGTCTTGGTAAATGCCGTAGCAAGGAAGCAGTTTTGTAGATACTTAACTACATTCCTGTACGCCCAAAACTTTTGGGGATAGGCAAAATTGCCTACCACATTATTCTTGGTCAAGTCTACAGCCTCCATTGTGAACTCCACATTTGGGGCATTGGTTATAGCCATAGAAGAAGCCATTTGTGTTGGGAAGTCTGGGTTAACAAATGATCTGGGTTTCTAACAGCTATGAACACACACACAAAATTTTGTTTTTGAAGGAAGAAAGGGCAAAATTTTGCTTAAGATTTCTAAAAAATGTGTGTGTGTGTGTTTTTTGATTGTGGGGTATTTATAGGGAAGTGAAGTGGAGGGTATTTTAGGCATTTAAGCGGTTATTTTCTCAAAAGATTTTATTTTGAAAATCGTTTTGAATAAAACGTTTCAGATCCGCATTTAATGCCCAATCCCTCCACTATCCATGTATTGCGCAACTATCAAGGCAAACAGTTGCGCCGTCTGCAAAAAGTGTATTTTGTAGAGCTGAGTCATCACATATCTGTTATGTGATTGGAGAGGCATTTAATGCCAAGTGGGAATGTGGTGGCCCATGAGGTGCATGCCAGAAAGGCAAAAGAACAAATATTCTTATATTAAATAAGAATTCAGTTACCAACCTCGGACATTTACTAACTAGATACTTAGAGCATTTAAGTTAGCATTGAATGTCTTCTGAGGGCCCTGAATGACTTTTCATTCAGTGAACCTGTGTTGTTCAGGACTTGGGTTTAGTCACTGATGGTTCAAGGTTTCAGGAATTTGGGTTTCATTCCTGAGGTTCAAGGGTTCAGGGACTTGGGTCTAGTTTCTGAGGACCAAGATTTCAGGAACATGGGTTTAGTTCATGAGGTTCAGTGATTCTTTTCACTAAAGAGCACATTGAGTCAGGGACCTGGGTTTTCAGAATTTACACTTATTTGGATGGAATCAATCAGTGGTCTAATTCTCAATATCCAACATTCCTAATTCAGCTTTCAGTCTTGTGAAAGTTGGTTCATCCAATGGCTTGGTGAATATATCAGCTAGCTGATATTCAGTAGGAATGAAGTGTAATTCTATGTCGCCATTCATGACATGGTCCCTGATGAAATGATATCTAATATCAATGTGTTTTGTTCTCTGATGAAGAACAGGGTTGTTTGAGATGGCAATTGCACTTGTGTTATCACAAAAGATGGGAACCATCTTGTATTGAATTCCATAGTCACTGAGTTGACTTTTCATCCAGAGTACATTTGCACAACAGCTTGCTGCTGCAACATATTCAGCTTCAGCTGAGGACATGGCAACTGATTGTTGCTTCTTAGCACTCCAACAGACTAGTTTTCCACCAAGAATTTGGCAGGAGCCTGAGGTGCTTTTTCTGTCCATGTTGCATCCAGCATAGTCAGAGTCTGAGTATCCTTTAAGATCAAGGCCTGAACATTTTGGATAGTATAATCCAAGGCTTGGAGTGCCTTTCAGGTACCTGAATATCCTTTTCACAGCAGTGATATGAGATTCTCTTGGGTCAGATTGATATCTGGCACATAAACAGACTGAGAATTTGATATCAGGCCTTGATGCAAGTAGATACATCAGTGATCCTATCATTCCTTTAAAAAGAGTTTGATTCATTGGTTTTCCAGTAAGATCATGACCAAGGTTATTTGGGGGTACCATGGGAGTCTTGACTGAGGCACAATCACTGAGCTCATACTTCTTCAGTAGGCTTCTGACATACTTCTCTTGACTGATAGAGGTTCCTTTATCAGTCTGCTTGATTTGCAGACCAAGGAAGTAGGTCAGTTCTCCCATCATGCTCATTTCAAATTTCTTTGCCATAAGTTTTTCAAACTGTTTGCAAAGTTTAAAACTTGTCGAGCCAAAGATGATGTCATCAACATACACTTGTACAAGTATGACATCATTATTTGTATTATAGATAAATAGTGTGTTGTCTATCTTGCCTCTGACAAATTTATTTTGGATCAGGAAGGCTGAAAGAGTTTCATACCATGCCCTGGGAGCTTGTTTCAGTCCATAAAGGGCTTTGTTAAGCTTGCAGACATAGTCAGAAAACTCATAGCTTTCAAATCCAGGAGGTTGCTGAACATAAACTTCTTCTTTCAGTGAACCATTTAAGAATGCACTTTTAACATCCATTTGGCACACCTTAAAGTTCATGTATGTAGCAAATGCAAGGAAGATCCTGATGGCTTCCATCCTTGCTACTGGTGCAAATGTTTCTTCATAGTCAATGCCTTCTTGTTGATTATAGCCTTTGGCTACAAGTCTGGTTTTGTTTTTAATGACTATGCCATTTTCATCAGATTTGTTTTTGAATACCCATTTCATGCCAATGACTGAAACATCTTCAGGACACTTGACCAAGGTCATTACCTTGTTTCTGTCAAATTGTTCCAGTTCATCATGCATGGCCTGAACCCAACTTGGGTGATTAAGTGCTTCCTTGACACTTTTGGGTTCAATTGTGGAGATGAAGTCCACAAATAGGCATTCATTGTATGAGGCTGCTCTTAATTGTGCAGCCATGCTTCTTGTGAGCATGCCTTCAGTAGGCTCGCCAATTATATTGACAAGTTCTATATCCTGAGACCTAGTCTAGCTGTCCTGAGGTCTAGGATACTGACTAGAACTTGAGGCCTGATGGGTAGGATCAGGATCAGACACATGATGATCTTCAGCATCTTGAGTGTCTGAATGGGTAGACTCATCACTGTGATTGTTTGGTTCCTGAGTATTTTGTTCAGTCTGAATGATTACATCAGTACTTCTTTGTGCTTCAACAAACTCAGTGATGGTTGGGTAAGGAAGGTTGTGGGGAATGATGTAATAGGAGATGTCAGCATTTGCTTGGTACTTAGTGGAAGGACCATTTTCAGGATGATGTTCATCAAGAGGGTATCTTGATGATTCATCAATACCTATCTCTTTCACTGAGTTGTTAGAGACACTGATTGCATCAGTGCTCTCATCAAAGGTAACATGAAATGTTTCCTCAGTATGTTGTCTCCTAGTGTTGAACACCCTGAAGGCCTTTGAGACAAGGGAGTATCCCAGGAAGTATCCATCATCAGCTTTGGCATCAAATTTTCCTAAGTGATCCTTGTTATTATGAATAAACACAGGACACCCAAAGACATGAAAGTAGTTGATGTCAGGGATTCTTCCCTTGAATAACTCATAAGGAGTTTTGCTAAGTCTCTTGACAATGATGGATCTGTTTTGTGTGTAACATACAATCTTTACTGCTTCAGTCCAGAAGTGTTTGGAAAGGACTGATCCATTTAGCATTGTCCTGGCTGCTTCAATGAGTGTTCTATTTTTCCTTTCAGCCACCCCATTTTGTTCAGGTGTGTAGGGTGAGGGAAATTTTTGGGAAATTCCTTTCTCATCATAGAAACATTCAAGTTCATAATTTTTGAACTCTGTTTCATTGTCAATCCTAATCTGTTTGACCTTGATGTCATTTTGATTTTCAATGTTCCTGATAAAGGACATAATTTTTTCAGCTGCCTGACTCTTTTTGATCAGGAAGTATACCCAAGTGTATCTTGAGTACTCATCCTCAATGACCAGAGTATACTTCTCATGGTTAATGGATCTAGGACTAATTGGTCCAAATAGATCCATATGGAGAAGATATAGGTAGTTCCTGATGGAAAAGTTGGTTTTTTTTTTAAAGGATGCTCTGTGATCTTTACCTTTTTCACAAGCTGAGCATAGTTTATCCTTTGAAAACACAAGAGATGGTAGGCCAAGGACCTTGTTTTGTTTTACAAGGTTGTTTATGTTTTTGAAGTTCAGGTGGGAGAGTCTCTTATGCCAAAGCTAGTTGAGAGTATCAATGGCCTTGGTAAAGAGACAAGTTCCATTCTGAGTCAAACTGGACATGTCCAACACATAAACATCATGTCTTCTTAGTGCAATAAGGACAACTTCCTTATTAGCATTGAAGATGATTCCTTGTTTATCATCAAACTGAACTATGTATTTAGCATCACATAGTTGATTGACACTGATCAAATTGTATTTCAGACCATTTACATAAGCTATCCTAGTAAAGACTATACCATTGCAGTTTACTGAACCATAACCTTCAGTGAGACATGATGAGTTATCAGCAAATATCACTTTGGGTCCTGATTCATCAACATACTTATGCAGATACTCCTTCACACCAGTCATGCTCTTTGAACATCCACTATCTAGATGCCAAACAGGATCCCTGGCATGTTTCTGCACAAATAGTAAACTGGGTTAGTTCTTTCTAGGACTCCACTTCTTGGAGGGCTTAGATTTGGGGGTCTTTTTAACATTTACAATTGATTTATGGTCAGTGGAGGAGTGGACTGAGCTATCACAAATTATGCATTTGATTGCAGATGTAGACTCAGTAGACTGAGAGGCTGACTTTGTCATACCTCTTCTGGCCTGAATGACCTTATCCTGTCCTGAGGTGTCATGAGTGGGACCTCCACTATTTTCACAACAATTGTCAATTTGACAATCCTTAGGATGGTGGTCATTGAACCCACAGTAGGGACAAGGTGCAAAAGGCTTGGCCTTTTGGTTCTGTTTCTGATTAGAATCAGAAGGGTAGTTTAAAGACTGAGCTTTAAGGTCTGACATCTTTGATGTAATTGAGTGTATTTTGTGATCAGAGGTCCGGTGATCATCCTTTTTGCAAATCACGCAGTAAAGGATTCTATAGCAATCATCAGTGAAATGATTAGTATAGTTACACAGCTCACATCTTTTCAGGGGTTTTTAGGGTTTGGGTTTGGTGCTTGAGGAAGCTGGTTTTTGTTCCTTCTTCTTGGTTTGAGAAGGTTTCTCAGAAGATGCAATCTTCTCACCCAGCTTCCTGACCATTTCAGCCAACTGATCAAATTTTGAGTCAGGGCTTTGGGTTATTACTTTAGAATGGACTGAAGTTGATGAGTCATCAGTACTTACTGAGACTTCAAGGGTTGGTCTTTTCAGGATTGTTTTTCCCATTCCTGACCTCTCCTTTGGAGAGTGTTGGGAGTAGACTATTGGTGGGAGGCCTAAGTTTGGTGCAGCACCCTGAAGGGTATTCAGTAGAGGGAGTGGTGGATATGAATCTGATCCAGGCTCACTTATTAACTCAGTACTACTGAGTTGGTCAGAGAGTCCAAGCATATTTTTCAAGGCCTGACTTTCAGGAAGCAAGATCTTTCCAGACTCAAAGTTTGGTAACTTACTGACTGGGTTGTCCCTGACAATCCAGTCATTTGACTTGGGAAGCATTTCTTGCTCAAATGATATGTCAGCTGGAACAAAGGTCAATTCACTGGGACTCACATAGGGGTTAACCATGTGATGGTCAATTCCTATTGTTTTCCTAGGGATTAAACCCACAGTATCAAAGACCTTGGGGTTCTTTTTGGTCCAGCCTTGGATGACAGCCTTTTCTTTGTTAAGTTCAGTTTGTAGGGCTTGGTTTTGTTTCAAAATTTCAGTGTTCTGAATTTGTAGAGTAATTGTTTCTAATTTGGCTTGTTTCAGTATAAGCAATTCATCTCTACATTTATTCAATTCTGACACTATGTTGTTATATTTTGAAAACAGGTTAAGCCTTTGTTCCTCAACAAATTTAAGATCTACACAAATATAATTCATGTAAGACTGCCAATCAGAATCATCATCCATAGAAAGCAAAGTGTTTACCTTCTTCATGGTGATGTTTACCCACTCTCCATTCCTTGCATGGCTTTTCCCAACAGCCACCTGATCACCTTCAGAGAGTGCCATCAGTGCACTCACTCTAATTTCCTCATCTGAAGAGACCTCTTCTTCATCCCAATCATAAGCTTCAGCTACTAAAACCTTGTTCTTTGTCTGAACAGGTTTGGATGTTTGAGCAGCCTGAGACATAGAGGGATTAGTTTCAAGAATTGCAAGTTTAGCCTTAGCTTTCCTATATTTTGCTTCAAAGTCCTTTTGACCCTTGTTTTGAAGTTGTTGGGTAGACTGAAATGTTCTAGAAAAATGACCCTTTTTACCACATTTAAAGCATTCAGTGGTTTCATTTGCTTTTGCTTTAGAAAAGTTGGACTGATTTCTTTTGATGAAACGTTTTGAACTAGCAAGGAGTGCCCTCTCTTGGAATTCCAAGTTTAAATCTTTTAGGTACTCATCACTAGTCCTTTCATCAATTTCATCCTCAGAATCCTCTTGAAAGTCCTGCACAACACCATTAGTATAAAAAGCAGTTGATATGGGTGTGGAGGTTAAGGCCTTTTTGGACTCAAGAGCTTTTGAGTCAGGGTATCTCCTTGAGATTAAGTTGTCTTCATAGACGAACTTCCCATAGATCTCAGGGAGCTCTAGAATCTGAATGTGATTAGCATTCCTCAGGCCTTGTGAGAAGTTTAGCCACTTCTCAGGGAGACTGTTGACAAAGCCAACATTTGTCTCATGCTTAGACAAAACTACACCATCATTTGATAGTTCGTTTATCAAAGTCTTGTATCTGGTATAAGTCTGTGAGAGACTTTCAGAGTCTTTTGCCCTGAAAGTATTATACTCAAGTTTCAGGTCCATGACCTTGTTTTCCTTGGTATCTAAGGGACCCTCAAAGCTATTGACCAAGTCATCCCAAGTTTGCTTGGCTATTGAACAGTTGATGACTGATTCCATTATATCGTCAGGAAGACATGATATAATGATGCTTTTCAGGCGTTGGTCTTGATTGACCACCCTCCTCTCATCAATGGTCCATTGAGCCTCAGGCTTGTTTAGCCCTTCAGCAGTCTTTGGGACATAGGGACCATCTTTGACACAAGAGATGTAGTATGGTTCCATACCAGTCAAGTAGCAAAGCATTCACTTTTTCCACTTGCTAAATTTACCAGCTTCAAGTCGTGGGGCAGCAGCTAAAAAGCTTCCACCCTTTTTGTCGACTAGCTGGGGTACATTTGCATCAGTCATAGTAGGATCTTGGTTTTAAAAACTTTGAGCACTCTTGGTTAATTTTGAAAGATTTTATAAACCAGAGGCTCTGATACCACTTGTTGTTCCCTTAACACGCTTAGAGTTAACTAGAAAGTTAATCTTTTTGTGTTTATGACTAATACAACGTATTGATTAATTCTTACAGTTAATGAAACGTAAATATAAAAACACACAAGTATTTTCAACGTTTAAATTCTTATTAGAAATGAATCAAAGAATCTATTACCCAAGTGTTTTGCGGAACAAACACTTGGGATTGAATAGACAAGGTATGGTGTCTCCTATCTAAACTTAAGCAATGCTTTAAGTGGTAACAATTCGACCCAATGAGCTATCTCATGGATATGTTACTCTTTGTAGGAGAAAAGGGGTATTGTGAAAGTCTAAGCTTTAATTGCACAAAAATACCTCACACACTTTTCTCTATCTGTTTGCTATTTATAGACAAACAGATCAAGGGTACTGAAGATTAAAACTATATAAACAAATAGGAAGCGTGTCTGACAACTACAACAGTAGTTGTCATTTCCAAGAACCAATAGGATTGTGCCAAAAAGTCTTTGAGTGTCAGACCTTACACTTCTTCGACTTTTAGCCACTTGAGGGATGGTTTGTCTGACCCCGATAAGACTTGTTCTTATCTTCTTAAAATCTTCCCTCTTTATCCCGCCTTTTATTCAGGCTGTAGGTTCTTCAGGCATTTGTCTTCAGTCTTCAGTCATTGTTGTTGAGGAGACTTGGGGTTCAGTGAGCTCTTGTCTAACGCTCACGGATCCATTACCTTCTTCTTCGTCTCAAGTACACTTTAGTGAGTACCACCTCACTATGTGGTGAATCTTTCTTCTTAGACTCGTCCTGAGCATCTTGAAGGTAACTCACTGAGTGACTGTTCACTCAGTGACTTAGAATGTTTTCGGTTTCATTTACATTTAGCTTAATTTGTATTCAAATCTTGTTTTAACGACTCTTGGGTACTGAAGGACCCAACACATATACCCAAGTTTTACAAAGAGCGACCTCTTCTTCCCTTGTCCAATTAATCCATGTTAGGCCGATACGACGACCCACTTGGTTCTTGGTAATAACCCGTATTTGGACGATACGGTGGAACATATGGACGATTACGGTAAAACATGTTTTGATTTTGGTTGGGTTCTGGTAATCGTGATGAGTATTCAAAAGAGGGTGCACGAAATCGAATACCCCGTTGTTGTGGTGGTGTTATGCCGTGTAGTTCAAAGTTGTTTTTCGGCGAGAAGTTGTTTTGGGGTAGCCAGGATCGTCGGTTTTTTGATGTGGGAGTATTTTTGTTTGACATGATTAGAAGTGGTTGGATGAGAAGTTGAATTTGAATTGTGTTTGAAATTGTGTGTTTGAATGGGTATTTATAAGATGGAAAAAGTTTTTTTTTTTTTTTTTACTTTTTTTTTTTTTTTTTTTTTTTTTTTTTTAAGGTGCAAACGGTAGGATTTTTTTTTTAACATGCAAACAATCGGTCGATTGACCGATCGATACTCACAAAACTTGCCAATTGGCCAAAGAAGCGACCGAGTGCTGCAATCCAATCGACCGATCAAGGGATCAGTCGCTTTCTCTTTTGCCAATCGACCGACCGAAGAATTCTGGTGGGTTGCTACTAGCCTTAAGACTAACTTAGCGACCCCCAAATATTGTATCTGCTTAATAATTATGGTGGTCTTCGAATACACACAATAGTAGATAAGAATGAGAATAATGGGAGCATAATGATAGTGTAGAAAATATGAAATGCACTTGTATGTATGGTCTAACAAAAAAGTAAGGGTGTACCTTTGTACCCCTTTTATATATATATATATATATATATATATATATATATATATATATATATATATATATATATATATATATATAGCCCCCCTATATATATATATATATATATATATATATTTAAAGTATGTATTTGTTTTATTTTATTTTGTGTAATGTTTATTTTAGTGTTTATTTGTTATGTTTTTTATGTTATGTTATTTGTATTCGTCTAATGTGTTTCTATTTAATTAAACAACAACAATAACACGTTAACATTAACACATTAAACAACTACAAAAACAACTGTTATTATTCAATTAAACAACAACATTAACACATTATTTAAATACAACAACACCTACTACGTGTGAAGATTATTTATGTCATCTAAAAGCTCATGGAGCATTGCACCCGACTGACATGCGTGATCCTCAGAATTCCTTGCCAATTTCAGTGATGCCTCGAGCGTCTTTATTCTTGTCATCAACATCTTGTTTTGTAACACTAACATCTTGCTTCTTTTTTCAAGCTTGTCAATCTTATTATATTGCTTGTCAATCTTATTATCTTTAGCTACGCAGTTTGAGCACTGCGTTGAAGAAGAGGCTTGACTAAAGTACTTGTTTTGAAAAGCATCCTTCCACATAAAGTATCCACACCCATAGTCATCTGTTCCTGGCTGTTACATGTTAAGAAAATTATAAGAAATGTATTCTTAACAAACAAATAATTTACATAACTAAGCAAACGTATGATTATTTACCACTGAAAAAGGACATGCATAATACGGTTGACCATAAGTAGTGTTTGTACGGGATGTCCTTTCTATTATCAATCCTCTCCGACAGCGACACAAGAAAGGATTATTTTGTTCCACCTGGCCAAAAAATTAATTTAAATAATACAAACAGTTATTTACAACATAAATCAGTAATATTATTATTAATTTAAATAATACAAACAGTTATTTACAACATAAACCAGTAATCGTTCACTATGTTTTGTGGGTATAATTATATACAACATAAATCAGTAATCATTTACAATGTTTTGTCGGTATAATTATTTACAACATAAATAAGTAATCATTTACAATGTTTTGTCTGTATAATTATTTACAACATAAATCAATAATCATTTACTATGTTTGTCTTTGTCTAATCTCAGTATACATGTGTTGTCAATCGTAATATAAAGATGCCCATTCGGATGCATCGGCAACTCTGAACGCCTTCCATTGTGGGTGTGTATCTGGAACTGGTGAATTTTCGTCTAGCGTCAGATAAATGTAGTGAGCACACTCGTCATCCCCCACACGGGCAATCACAAGTGGGCAAGTTCCTTGTGATAACTCTGGACCGGAAAAAAGCGGAAAACACGTATGACTTTGTCGCTCAGATATAAATACAACAGGCCGGTTAATCACTGAAGCAATAACCAACCCCGTGTTTAGCATAATCATCCAGTAGTTTCGCGGTGCAAATCCATTTTCGGACCAGTCTACTGATCTCTGAATTTGGTCAAAGTCATTTTGCAACTACATACTTATGTAAAAGGCACTATTAGTGTTTAACTCTTGCAATAACCACATTCGAACATCGCGCCACCTCTCTTCGTGTTTACCAATACCGTGGGTAATGCACCGAAACCCACAATTTCTATCACCTCGCACATTATAAATACTTATGAAGTATGGACGGAAAATCTGTGGAATCTGCTTAATCAAATAGTCGCTAACTGCATCTCCAACGTATAACCCGTGTCTTATACTTTGTTCAACTCTAGGACCCACGTAAGAACTATGTCTCGCAGGTTGTTTGTTCAAGTCCGGGACTTTTGTAGATCTTGAATTTGTGCTTCTTCGGTGATCTACGGTTGGTACTTTATTCAAGTCTGGAACTTTTGTAGATTGGGACTTTTTATCCTTTGCGCTCGGATGTCCACGAATACTTTTGTGAACAGCAGGTTGACGTATATCAATAGATTGGGGATCGTATATCCCTCTCACCTTCTTTAACATATTTTTCTTGACAAACGACGACATTTTGTCAAAAACACTCTTGAATTGTTGTATGTCATCTTCACAAGAAGGATCATCGTCAGGTTCACAAGAAGGACCATCTTCATTATTGATACTAGGCCACAGAACAGATAGGGTTCTCTAAAAAATATCAACTGTATCTAGGGCTGTAAATGAACTGAACGTTCAGTGAATATTTCATGAACCGTTCGGTAAAAAGTTCGTTTATGTTCGTTTATTTATTAAATAAACGAACATGAACAATATTTTATGTTCGTTTAGTTAAATGAACGAACATGAACAAAAGTCGCGTCCGTTCATTTATGTTCGTGAACGTCCGATTATACGTTCGTTTATGTTCATTTATTTATTTATGTTCGTATATCATATATTTTAATTGTATAATATCATAATTGGTTTGTTTAAACAAAACAACACTTATAAAAGAATATATTGTGCATAATTTAATAAGTTTTATGTTTGTTTGTCTATGTTCGATCGTGTAGCGTTCGTTTAGTGTCTTAATGAACGAACATAAACGAACATGAACAACTCATTTTCTTGATAAACGAACATGAACAAGAAAATTCGTCCGTTTAAGCATTCGTGTTCGTTTATTTGTCCGGTTAAAATTAAACGAACAAACATGAACAATGCTTCGTTCGTGTTCGTCCGGTTCATTTACAGCCCTAACTGTATCCAGTGGAATGGCCATTTATGCATTCATTAAAAGTGACTTATATAAATTACTGATATTAATGGGGAAAATAACTTGATAGTCATAAATTTAATATACTTACTATGAATTCGATAGTAAAGCAGTTCGTGAAAGCATGGTAGCCCATAAACTGACCGCAATTGATGACTACAATCTTGGGCGTCGATCGACAGTTGGAGTTCATCGAACATGAGTTCCAAAGCATATTTGGAAACTTTATACCACAATTCTGCAAATAGTGGTATATTACATTTATTCATTCTCTCGTTTTTGCTTCTATTAAAAGTTTCCTTTATCGCAGTTTCTTGCCTAACGAGAATCTTATTGATCGAACTCAACAACGTGTCTAAGTTGGACTGTGTGCTGCCCAAGTATAATTTCAACAACGAGTGTTGACTCTCAACTCTGTATGTTGTTGAATGGCCATAGCTGCGATATTGATTGGTAATAAACGCGAGAAACATGTCTGAATAACCTTGCAGCCAGTTATTCAGATACGAATAAATATCTGAAAAAAATAATGAATTAATAAAAAGTCATTCGGGTACTTATTTATTAAATAATAAAAACAATGAATTAATAATTAAGTACCTGCATATTCGACCAATAACTGTTGTAGGTGTTGATAATAATGCATGAATATGCCGCGTGTCGGAGCTTTAACCATCCAATCCCATGTTCCTTTAATGGACTCATACTCCTTTAGCGAATTGCATCTATTTCTGCAATACTGAAGCACATTTTGTGAAATGTGCCACAGACAGAGTAATTTGTTTGCGTTCGGGAATTCTTCTCTGCATGCCCCAACCAACGCTAAATCTCTGTCAGTGATGATAACAAGTGAGTAATATTTTTCCTCTATCACCTCCTTCACACATTGCAATACCCATTGAAAATTAGGCCCCTTTTCTTTGTCCAAAAAACAAAATGCCATTGAAAATGTTTTGTTTGTTGAAGTTAATCCAACAATTTCAAAAAATGGCAATTTAAACAATGTGGTATTGTATGTTGAGTCCATTAGCATGGTTTCAGGGAATGTACACCATAGAGCATTTGACGTGGGGTGAACAAAAAATAGTTCCTCAAGCTCATTATGCTCATTTACCCTCTCGTAATATGTATACCCTTAATGCATCAAATGTGAGTAAAGGACTTGGATTGGAGTTCTATGACCTATTAGGGCTCCACGGATCTTACTTTGTGCGTTATATATAGTTCTAATGCTAGACACGTTATCCGGATTACGCTCCTTTATTGATGAAAGTATATGACGTGGTGGTACGTGATACTCTGTCAATTGTTTCACCAAACTAAACTCATCATCCTTTAATCGCATTGCATATGGGAAACCATGCAACGAATCTACAAAATCATGATTATGCCTATCACACATCACCCTCAACCTCCAAAAATCTTGTGTTTTAGAATATTTCGCCACTAATTTGAATGGACAATCGGTTTTAGAGGTACTGATTTGTCGTTTAATTTCATCTTCTAAACCTTCACGTTCATACTTCCCACCCTTTGAACACCCATAAATGATTGCATACAAATACCCCTTCTCTGATTTGGTTCTTTTTTTAACAATAACAAAACCGATCCCTCGAGCTATATTTTTGCACCCAATCAGTTAGTTGCTCGGGAGAACTGAACACCTGAAAATACATTACAACTTTTACAACTTTTATTTTTTTAACAAATTACTTTATTTTTTTAACAGCTTTTTTTTAACAACTTTTTTTACAAATTTTTTTTACAACTTTTTTTTTTCATTGTCTTAGGAAAAAAAAAAACGTAAAAAAAAAAAAAAAAAAAAAAAACAACGTCTATACTACCTAAGCCCACAGACTTAACCCTTATCCCACCTCACCCCCATCCCATCTTCTATACCCTGCTCTGACTCTTCTCTCTCTCACTCATACTTCCCATCCCATCCTATCCCCACCCACAGACGTACCCTTATTCCCTCTTCTCTCTCTCTCTCTCTCTCTCTCTCTCTCTCTCTCTCTCACAAAACTGCTTGTTATAGTGGTTTAGATCTTTTTAGATCTAAAAACTGCTTGTTATGGTGGTTTAGATCTTTTTAGAGGGGGGGTTAGAATAACTCGTCCCTGTGTTCTTGGTGGTTTCTTGATGGTGAGACATTATAGATGGGTTGGGGGTGGGGTGGGATAAGGGCAAATCTGTGGGTGGTATAGACGCGGTTTTACTTTTTTTTAGATCTTTTTAGATCTAAAAAAGAACTGGGAAAAAGTTGGTGGTTTCTTGGTTAGATCTTTTTAGATCTAAAAAAATTGGTGGTTTCTTGGTTAGATCTTTTTAGATCTAAAAAAGTTGGTGGTTTCTTGGTTAGATCTTTCTAGATATGTGTTAGAATAACTCGACCTTTTTTAGATCTTTTAGATCTAAAAAAAGTTGGTGGTTTCTTTGTTGGATCTGTGTATTTATATAACTCGACCATTGTATAAGCATAATTGATGGTTTAAGCATTTTTTGGTTCTGATGGTGGTTAGATCTAAAAAAATGGTCTAGTTATTCTAAACCCCCCCCCCCCTAATATGTTGGTGGTTTAGATATGGTTGAAACTGATGGTGGTTTCACATAAGCAGTTTCACATAATTGATGGTTTAAGCATTTTTTGGTTCTGATGGTGGTTTAAGCATTTTTTGCTGCTTATGTTGGTGGTTCTTGGTTCTGATGGTGGTGGTTGTTGGTTCTGATGTTGGTGGTTCTTGGTTCTAATGGTGGTTTAAGCATTTTTTGCTGCTTATGTGGTGGTTTCTTTTAAGTGAAACTGCTTATGTGAAAGTGCTTATGTGAAACTGCTTATAAGAAAACTTGTTAATGTAACTTTTCTAAGATCCATATTTTTATGTGAAACTGCTTATGTTTAACTGCTTGTGTGGTGGTTTAAGCATTTTTTTGATCTTTTATGTGAAACTGCTTATGTGAAACTTTAAGCTGTTTTTGATCTTTTTGATCTTTTATGTGAAACTGCTTATGTGAAACTTTAAGCAGTTTTTGATCTTTTTGATCTTTTATGATCTAATAGCAGTTTGATGGCGATGATGATTAAAAAAAAAAAAAAAAAAAAAAAAAAAAAAAAAAAAAAAAAAAAAAAAAACCTTGTCAATTGGCATGGCATAACTGAATGGACGGCAAACACTTTGCAACCTTCAAGTTTGCAGCCATATGATTAAAAATAATAATCTGAGCCATCTCGATTTATCATTTTTTTTTATAAACGTTACTCATTTTATTTTTGAAAGTAACAGCGTAAAATTATACCTCGTTCGTGTAAAACGGTGATGTATTCATCGTAAACTAAGCTTTTTTGATCTTCTAACACTATCGCTTCTGTGAAACTGCTTATGTGAAACTGCTGCTTATGTGAAACTACTTATGGGAAAACTTGTGAATGTAACTTTGCTAAGATCCATATTTTTATAACTCAAAAAAGATTCTCAAATGAGACTTTCCTCTGACTTAAACTTTGACACAAAAATAAGGACACAAAAAATAATTGAATGTAACTTTGCTAAGGACACAAAAAATAAGGAAAAAAAAAAACAAAAAGAATGACAAAAAAAATAATAAAAAAGAAGGAAAAAAAAAAACCCCATATAATTGAAGACAAAAAAATAAAAAATAAATAAAAATAAATAAATATATATATATATATATATATATATATATATATATATATATTATATATATATTATATATTGGTTCTTGGAAAAAATCCACTTTGGTGGAAAAGTGAGAAAATAGTGCAAATCACCCTCTCCTTCCCCTCTTTTTTTTCACACCAAACTACAGGGACCTTATTGTATTTTTCTCCATTCTTTAAGGGAGGTTTTGTACATTCGCACCCTACCCCCCCCCCCCACGGGAAAAAAAAAAAAAAAATTGGGGGCCAAAATTTTTTTTTTCCAGGCCAAAAATTTTCCCGCCAAAATTTTATAACTGTGATGCACTTTTTTATTTTGGTGCATCACAGTTATAAAATTTAGTTATAACTGTGATGCACCAAAATAAAAATGTGTTTTTTGGGGTCCAAAAAAATTTTTTTTTTCCAGGCCAAAATTTTTCATTCCAAAATTTTATAACTATGATGCACCTTTTTATTTTGGTGCATCACAATTATAAATTTTGGTGCATCATAGTTATAACTAAATTTTATAACTGTGATGTACTAAAATAAAAAGGTGCATCATAGTTATAAAATTTTGGCGGGAAAATTTTTGGCCTGGAAAAAAAAATTGCCACAAAAAAAATTTTTTTTTTGGCGGGAAATTTTTTTTTCCCGAGGGGTGGGTTTTATAACTTACCCTGAAGTTTGAGATGTTTCAAATCCTACCCTATAACTTTTTTTCTCACTTTTCTATCTAATTACACTTTTTCCTAGAACCGGACCCTATATACATATTGGTTCTTGGAAAAAATCCACTTTGGTGAAAAAGTGAGAAAATAGTGCAAATCACCCTCTCCTTCCCCTCCCTTTTTCACACCAAAATACAGGGAACTTATTGTATTTTTCTCCATTATTTAAGGGAGGTTTGTACATTCGCACCCTACCCCCCCCCCCCCCCCCCGGGGGGAAAAAAAATTTTGGGCCAAATTTTTTTTTACAGGACAAAAATTTTCCCGCCCAAATTTTTAACTGTGATGCACTTTTTATTTTGGTGCATCACAGTTATTAAATTAGTTTAACTATGATGCACCAAATTTTATAAATTTTGATGCACCAAAATAAAAATGTGTTTTTTGAGGTCCAAAATTTTTTTTTCCAGGCCAAAATTTTCTGCCAAAATTTTATAACCATGATGCACTTTTTATTTTGGTGCATCATAGTTATAACTAAATTTTATAACTGTGATGCACTAAAATAAAAAGGTGCATCATAGTTATAAATTTTGGCGGAAAAATTTTTGGCCTGGAAAAAAAATTGCCCAAGAAAAAAAATTTGGCGGGAAATTTTTTTCCCGGGGGGGGGGGGTGGGTTTTATAACTTACCTGAAGTTTGAGATGTTTCAAATCCTACTAGAACTTTTTTTCTCACTTTTCTATCTAATTACACTTTTCCTAGACGGACCCTATATATATATTATATATATATTTATATATTATATTATATTATATATATATATATATATATATATATATATATATTGACAAAAAAAAACTGCTTTTAGTTGAAGACAAAAAAAATGAAAAGAAAAGACATAATAAGACAAAAAGTACAGACATGGTAAAGGGGTTTGTAGGGGGACATGGTAGGGGGATTTGTATAGTGTACCCCAAAAGTAAGGGTGGTGATATCCTGACACCCCCATAGGAGGTGTTTGCAATAATTGAGTGCATCGGAGGTAGTACTGTCAGCTTTACAGTTTATACATTTTAACTAATATAGGTAGGTCCTACTTTTTAGGAGGTATTTAGATAATATAACCCCAAAAGTAAATGTGTAGATAGAGACGCGGAAACATGAAGATGAGGGACCATGATTTGACAATGATGTGCGGTTATTAGGCATCTAATTCTAGTTCACATACTTCCATTGAAAAGGGTCCCATTTCTTCATATCCAGTTAATTAATTTCTTTGGATCATGTTAGATAAGCTTATCTATGCGAGAAGAGTTATTTTAGATACCAAAAATTACTCACATACCAAGGGACACATCCTCACCTTCAATCTAAATTTGATCAATGGCTAAGATTAAAAAATATCTACTAATTAAAAGAATAACTAAACACATAAGGGCAATTTGGTACATTTACAATACACACAATTATTCACCCTCACCAAACACACACACCACTGACATAAACCGATCAAAAACCACCGTAACTTCCGGCAGCACAACCTCACCTCCCATTTTTACACTCAGAAAATCACACATTCATCAAATTGTGATTCAATTTCATAACAAAATGAGTCATTGATCTGTACACAATTCAGCACTTTTATAACAGATCTATAAAAAAAATAGTGAGTTGGAATTGATCGGAAGGTGAGATGGCAGGAGCGGCGTCAGCGCTGTTCCTATTGGATATAAAAGGACGAGTTCTCGTGTGGCGTGATTACCGTGGTGACGTGTCTGCTCTTCAGGCTGAGCGTTTTTTTACTAAGCTTATTGAAAAAGAGGTATGATTTGAATTGTGTAGGTTAGGTTATATAAGATGTTGTATTCGAGATTCTGATTAAAGATGTAGGAAGCTCATTTTTGAATAGTCGAGAGGACGAGTTACCTGTTTATTGAAATAGAGGTTTTGATTTGTGTAATTTTAGGTTATTTTCAACTGTGTGATTGAATTGTGATTTTCGAGTACGGAAATGTGCTTAAAACTTAGCTTATTATGCGGCTTTAATTGTTTGAGATGCCTGTGTTAGATGTAAGCTGTGATTGAACTGAGATCGTAGTCGAGAGGATGAGTTCGGTGTTTATTTAGATCGATAAGAGATTCTGTCATGTGTTCTAGATTCGGTTAGCGTAATTGAAGCTAGAGCGAGTTTATTTTAGGTTATGTGATGTAAAGTTTCTTTGATTTGATATGTAAGTGATTAGTTTCTGTATTTAATGATGTATTGAAATGTGATTCAATCGTTTCAGCATATTGTTTATTATGAAATGTAGTTGATAATTAGAGGAATGGTAGATGATTGAACTGAGATCGTAAAGAGGTTTATATTTGAACCCACGCTCATGTTTAAACCCACAAGTGTTTTAGAATATGGTTTAAAAACATAACAAAAACATAACATAAACAAAAAAGTGTACAACCCCTTTTTGGACATATATCTAAATGCTAATCATTGATTTTTAACGATTTTTTGTTAAGTATTAAAAGTGTTTTATATTGTTTATATATACTGAATCAATGATTTCTTCACATATAAAAGTGTTCTAGTCCCTTCCCTTTATGTCTAATTTTCTTCACATCCAAGCACCCTCAATCATGGATGATTGACCATTGTAAAACTCACAAAAATACTTTAATGCTATTCTAAACTTAAAGTAATGGTCATAGACTAAGGGATGAAAAGGTATCCTGCCGCAAATGACCCCAGCACAGTATAGGGGTTTGATTTTCGTAACATGATATTAGTCTCAGATTTGTTTTCAGCCAGACGATATAACACATGCATGTGAATACATACTAGCTGGATTGGATTTAGCTGTGTGAATTGTAGTGCTATTTATTTATTAAGATTTTTTTAGCCTGAACTGGAGTGGTCCATAAGTTTCATGCATTTTAGTCATACATTGCTGCACTGATTGATGTTTTGTAAAATATGATGTTTGTTAAAGGAAATTTGATCTTCAAAGAGATGTTTGTGAGTATAGCTGAGGTTTTTATCTGGCAAATCAATTATATCACTAGTACAAGGAACATGAAGGTGATACCTCATATTTTGTATCTACAAAAACAAGTAGCTGACTACAGTCTAACTATCACAAGTGATCCTAATATGTTATTTTGTATCACAGGTGATACCCAATAAGTTATTTTGTATCACAGGTGATACCCAATAAGTTATTTTGTATCCCAGGTGATACCTAATAAGTTATTTTGTATCACACGTGATACCTCATATATTTTCAATCGTTTTGTTACAAAAATTAGCTTGTCTTTCTAAAATGAGACAATGAAGAGGCAATCTGCCATTGTCAAATTCCACATGTCAAATCCATTAGTTAGAAATGGTTGCTTCACTTGGATGGTAGGTAATATGTTATATAAGGTTTTTATGTGACATAAAGTTTGCCGATAAATTAGATTTTTATTTAAATTGCAGGTCTGTTTCTTTCAGCAATTTGGCAGTTCAGTTGTTCGCGCTGATTATCTTACGTTGCGTGAAGCCTTCATCATGGTTAGAAAATTACTAATTTATGTAGCTTATTTCATCCATTTTTATACTTTATAAAAGGCTGCAACTTAAATCCATTTTTTGCAAATCCTGCAGAACCACAACCTAACATCAAACTATGATTTTCACAACTATATGATTCGCTCCATGGAAGAAGAATTTCAAAGGATAGTTGGATTAAGGTAAAAAAAAACTCCATCTTCTAACAAAATTATAATATTCAACTTTATGACTACTGCCTTGTTAGAAAAGGCTGAAACTTTTGTAATCATTTTTGACACATTTATTAAAAGTGAGGAACAAAAAGTTTGTGTTAACCCAGTCGTTACCCAGCTCACCCATTTGCCACCTCTGCTTACTTTCACTTGATTTTGTCTCAAACTAACCTCTTCCTCTCTTGTGGTTGACACAAGCTTATTCTCGTTTTTGTTATTTGCTATTGCCTGCAGCTGGAGTTGATGCAACAGAAGAATTTGAAGCCACATGATTCAACTTTCGCAGCTATATCAGCAGGTTGCAGTAATGGCCTGGAGTTGGATTTGGCCGAGGCATTCTTGGATCAGATGGCCAATTGTCCGAACGCCCGTCCTTATAATAAGCTGCTTGAAGCATGTGACGTGCTGGTTAGTTGGCAAATTTTTACATAAATTTCAAATGTGACTGTCTGTTGCTAGCATTTATTGTAAAATCTCACTTAACTTTTGGCTGCCTGATTTATAAATGAGAGAACATAAATCTCTGAGATGTCAGTTCAACCCATTTACTTATTTAGTGTTGTAAAAAGCGGGTTGTGGCCTTCATGTTGTTTAATGTGGAAGGTACGGAAATATTGTGAGCAAGAATTATGTATTTTTTTAAGGGTTGTTCCCATTGTAAATAGTAGAGATGGCAAAAGGGTTGGGTCACACAGACTAGATAACGGGTCAAAATAGGTATCATTTTGTACGGGTTAAGTCAGAATGTGAGATTGACCCGGGAATTTTTTCTTAAGGAACTATGGGTCATAATGATTTTAGAAGTTATACCAATATTGATCAATTTATTTAGCTAGAGTTTTGACCTATTTGGCATGTTCCCCTGTAAGCTGATTATCTTAGAAATGTACGTGCTTGACCCGACAGACACGGAACAAAACCCAAATCGACCATTTGACAAGTAAAAGGTTCAAAATTTCCGCTGCTAGTAAATAGGGATTAAGGATAAATGGAAAATGAGGAATCTTGAAATGCCTTCTAATTGGGCTCTATATGTTTCTTGCAGGATCTAATCTCTATTTCTGGATTGCTTTAGTTCCTGTCGCCGTAAGTACTTTTTCCTACACTGTCACAAATCTTGATACCATAGTTCACCTTACTTGGCTGAACTTTATTTCAACATTATGTTATGAGTTGTCATCACCCTTTCTATGTTCAGCTAGTTCTACTGTTGGGTGCAAAACAGTAACATATGATCGCTACTTTAGCATTGGAAAGTGCTGGAATTACTGGTTATTTTACTGAAGCTAGGTTAAAGCCTCGCGACGAGCTTTTCTGGTTCAAGAAGCCACAGTTATTGCTTAGATTAATCCATTTTATTCTGTTTCAGGTGAGCTTTGTTATATCAGCGTCTTTAAAAGTTTTTTGGTTAATTTTCATCATATTTTTACTCGACATGTAACACTAGTATTAATTTTAATTTTCTTTTTAGTATGACGAGTTCGGTTTTTATTTAGCTTGATAAGAGGACTATATTCCGTTAAGTTAGTTTATCTGTTATAATTTGATGTATACGCTCTGATTTATGAGGAATTCTGTAAAGTTTCTTGTCTTATAATAAAGTCTGCAATTCCTTCATTGTATGGCATTTATTAATTTTCACTCGTTTATCTTTAATGTTCATGCAGTTGGCATTGATCTACTCCAGAAGTTTATTCTGATGAGGGAAACTAACTCAAATATCCATATCATAGCTATGGAACCAAAAGACTATCTTTGCTTCAGCCAACTGATGTGTGCATTATCGATCCTGAATACGATGATGCACCTCAAGTCCATGTTCACAGGCCAGAGAAGCCGTTAAAATCCAAAAATGAAGATTCATCAATGTATGCTTCTAACTGTCAACAATATCATACTCATCTTTACTGTTTACATAAAAATACTCATTACTATGCATATGAACCAGGCCTGGCCTAGGATCCTAATATACAAAAAAGCCTGGTCCCAACTCCCAACTGGGAACATTCCTAAAGATTGCAAAATGGACCAATACAGGCCTGGGGTTCTAACAGAGCCCAATCCAAATGTTTGGGCTTGGGATGAACCCTGATCTTGATCAAATGCTAAGACTAAACAGACCGGGCTTTTGGCTAATGAGGAAAGGGCCTAGGACCAATCTCAAGCCTAGGTCTATTGTGCATCTCTACTCAATAGTGTCACTTTGATATCAGTCCCAGTTCCAACTCTTGGATGCAGATTCAGTCGAAGGTAAAGTTCTATATACCCTATATAACCCCCACTACACACACAAAAAGTTACAATTCAGCTCTTGAGATTTTGTATTAGACTATGTGCTATATTTCAAGTTTAGGATCATTGTAAATCTGTTTATATAGTTATTAAGCTAACTGTGCTTGCTACAGCTGATCCTTTGGTTGAGATCAACAACGATGATTGCAAAATCATCACTTTGAGAACTGTTTTCGATCACATACGTGAAAAGGCTAAGAGCTTGCCTTCCTTGGTACCCAAATCAACTACTGAATATCTGGCATCTGAGGAAACATTAAGTCTAATTAGAAAACGTAGACGCGAGAGGCAGCTTAGACTAAATGACACTACAGAATCTCTAAACCTGACAGACGATTCTAATCCATGTGAAGAGTCAATTGACCCAGACGGAACCACTTCATCCATCATACTAAACGAAGATACATTATTTGAGCATATAAGAAAGAAAGCCAATACCTTCCCTCGAGTTGACGAAATCAAGATCACCCGGATCGAATAAGAAATTACAACATAAGGCGTCCGTTTCTTTTTTTAGTATCTTTGTTAATTTTAAATTTCCCAGATTGTGTTGATGAAATTTGAATAAGGACTTATACATGATTGATTATTAATGAGTTTTTATTATTGAGTTTGTGTAGACTTTAGTTACCTACTTACATTATGAGGTATCACCTGTGATACAAAATAATTTATTAGGTATCACCTGTGATACAAAATAACTTATTAGGTATCACCTATGATACATACAAAATCACACATTGGGTAGTATTGCTAGTTGGTTTTAATGTTGTTCTATGTTAGTGTTTGTTGAAAAGAGTTTGTACTGCTATTGATCAGTTTGTGATATCGGACGACACATACAAGAAGATTTTTTTTTTTTTTTTTTTTTTTTTTTTTCATAAAAGGTTAAAGGCTAGTATTTTTTGTATATATCACAGGTGATTTTGTATGTATCACAGGTGATACCTAATAAGTTATTTTGTATCACAGGTGATACCTAATTTGTTAGTTGTTTGTTTATTTTGCCTTTTCCAGTTTAATTCTCAAGTTATAAAAATTTTGTTTTCACAAAAGTTGTTCATTTTTAGCTTATTAATAAGTTTCGTAAAGAAAATTTTTGCAAAAACAAAAACTGGGAAGTTGGGAAGCCCAGGGTGAGGTTAGGCTCAATCCCCATACCTCTACCATCCTCAACCACTTAAACACACCACAACCCTTGGGTCTTTTTCATTATAGCTTGCACCTTTAATTCACTTAACCAAGTTTTTCCCTTTTAGCTTAACATCCCTTTTTGCTTATTCAAATAAGCTGTCGATTCCTTTTTATTTTTCCTAAGATCTTTAGAGCTTAAAGTAGTTTTTCAGAATTTTTCATCATTTTTCGTATTAATTTAGTATTTTTAATATTATTTTTAGTCCAAAACTGTTTTTAATTCATTAAAAATAAAATAAAAAGCAAATTTACACATCTAGGGGTAATTTTTGATTTTTAAGTTTTCTTAGACTCGTTTAATTGCCTTAAGAGCTCGTTTTTCAGTTTAATTTGCGTTTTTGCTTATTTGTGCTTTACTTACTTATTTTGTATCACAGGTGATACCTAATATGTTATTTTGTATCACCTATGATTTTGTATGTATCACAGGTGATACCTCATATTTTGTATCTATAAAAACAAGTAGTTAACTACAGTCTAACTATCATAGGTGATACCTAATATGTTATTTTGTATCACAGGTGATATCTAATAATTTATTTTGTATCACAGGTGATACCTAATAAATTATTTTGTATCACAGGTGATACCTCATAATGTAAGTAGGTAACTACAGTTTGCGCAAACTCTTTGTGCTGGTCACTAAGCCCAAATTATTTTTCTTTTATTGGGCTATAGTGTAACAACAAGTATTTAGCCAAAAAAATAAGCTTAAAAGTGTTTCAACACAATCAGTAACAATCTATTTCATATAAAAACTCAGTAATAATCAAACAATCATGTATAAGTCTGTTATACAAATAGTATATATCAATCACCTGCGCCTATGAATTCATTACCAAATAGAGGTTCACATATTTACTTCCATGAAAACATCACTTTAAAACTAACATTTTGACTACAGTTTGCAAAGACTAGTAAGACTAGTATTAACTACTCGTTCACAAATTATACTCAAGATCCTTAAGGATCGAATATCATGGGGTCGTCAGAAGTTAATAATGGAAGAAGCCAGTTGAAGAAGCCGACTGCGGTTTCTTTCTTTTTTCTCTGTGATGAGTATTCCACTATCATATTCCAAAGGTCACCGACATTCCATTTATGGGATGTAATCTACTTTGTTACCTGCCGAGAATCCACAAAACCTTGTCATTGGTACAGAATTAAGAGTGTAGTAGTTTAAACTTTAAAATCAGGCCTAAACTTTTGAGATACTAAGCTCTTTCGCCTGAGGTTAGAGATAGCAAATAAAAAGGTTGGGTAAAGGGTTGCAAGTGGTTTGGGTCAGAACCCGTAAATAATAAATCAATATATTATTAAGTCTTATAGACAAAATGTTTTAGATCAAACCAACCCAACCCCTTTCGACGCGTTACCTTTTATGCAGTCATGTAACAAAAACGAAAAATCAGTCATTATTTTATCAGGCAAGCATATGTGGGACACTTGCTAGAAGAATTTACCTGGTCTAGTGTCTGTAATGCCTCCAAGCCAAATGTGTAACAAACTAGGTGAACTTAAAAAGTATGCTTCTAACAAGATCCTTAAACATTTAAAGGTACCAAGCCTATTCATCTTCCTGGCTGCGCAGCCTAGCCAACTTGTTGGTAACAACAACGTCCAATTGAGAAGCACTCTCAACAATTTCCTTCCTCTTGCGGGTGGACACATTGTGTGCAATCTCAGCACAGTATGTTCTGAAAGCATTACATAGAGTTAGTGTAAAAAAAAAGTATAAACAATTTTGTTATTAGATAATTTGAAAAGTATTGTTACCTGTTGTGCATCATGAGAACCTCCAACTCTTTGGCGTTATGCACAACAAACTTCTTGAAACCATTTGGTAGAAAGTGGCGGGTCTTCTTGTCTGAGGCGTAACCAATGTTGGGCATAACAGTGATACCTTTGAATTTCCTCCTTACACGGGAGTCAATACCCTTTGGCCTGCGCCAGTTTTCCTGCCACACAACACAACTTTGTCAGGCTAATATTGCATATGCAGGGAATGCATAAATGCACTATAAATCGAATAAACAAAAATCATAGGTAACCAAATGGTATTCAGAATTTTGACAAAATCAATAGTGACTCTCATTAACTATCCAATCGTTAGTTTGTTACCACTGTTTGGCGTCTATCAGTTAGAGCCAGCAAACACAATTAAAGGCTATAGATATGTTTCCGGGAGGTAAGAGCTCTATGCAAAATAGATTCCATGTGCTATATTGTGACAAAATTTTGGGAAACAATATTATTGGAATATTGGCTACTAACAAACCAAAATAAATAGACTTACACGCTCCTCGTTCATGAGCAAAACAAACGAATAAGTACCTTGACGCATATTTTCCAGTCAATGTGAGGCCTCTTAAACTTCTTGACCCTCTTCTTGACGATCTTCTTATCAAGCTTAGGAACCGCCCATTTCTTACCTACAAAACAAGCCATAAGAATTTGTTACTAGTACCATAAGAAAGTAAAGTGTGAGAAGTGTCAACAGTAAGCTGATATGATAGATAACTGACATAAATATTCACGATCATCACATGAGAAAGTTGATGAATAATTCAGTTATAAAGGGTGTTTGAATTGCTATGTCTCTGCTTATGCCGCTGCTTATAAGAAGAAACCTATAAATAAGCACTTCATGAACTAGTGTTTGGGACGGCTTGTTTTAGATTACTTAAAAAAAACATTATCGGGTAGAACAAAGAGCTAGAGGCTGAATTTCTCTTTTATAATGGTTTAAGGATATAACAGTAGATACCTATTGTACAAGAAAGCCTTAAAAAAAACCTATTGTACAAGAAAATATGCTAATTTTACACCAAAATAAGCAGATGCGAAGTAGTTTGCAAAAACCTCAAAAGGCATATATATCATATAAATAAGCAATGCAAAACAACATTGTTTACTATTAACCATTCTACTATAACTTGTTTATAACATCAAAACACAATTAACACACATTAAGGGTCATAACTAACCTAAAAATAACTATCACTTTCATCATAAACCTAAATACTACTTATATAAATCGAGTTGAAAATTACTCTATCAAGCCCTAGATCAAACATATAATCAACAAATTGAATGAACTTATATATTAATAATGTGTTAATGGAACTTACGAGGGGATTTGTTGATGCATAAAGAGAACAAACCCTAGGAGATTGATAACAAGACATCGATTGAGTTTGCCGAAATGTCGAGATTGGTGTACTCGTCTTGGAAGTTGCGTAGCCTTCGGTAAGTTGTTTATTGAAGAAGAACGTTTACTTGAGAGAAAACAGATAAAATACACACTTACTGTGTGTGTTTTGAAGGATTGTTTATTAAATTATGGCTTTTATATGGACAAAAATGCCCTTGCAGTGTAAAATATGATTTTAATCTCAACCATTAGATTAATGAAGATGGAGGGTGGGGATTGATCCCTTGGTATGTAAAGAAACTTTTGTCCTCAAATGATCTTAAATCTATCTATGCTCCTAACATCAAGGTTTTTAAGATCGGGATCCTATCTAAGATCGTTTTTATCTTTGCAAGATCGTGATCGTGATCGTAAGATCGGATCGAGATCCTAAGATCCTACTATAATGTCCACTTTTAATAATCTTTGTAATATTATTAAAATCTACAAATTATTATATATTATAAACACTGAATTATATAAATGTTTCATGAAAATATTGTCTTAAATTATAAATATGTAATGTTTAAGAAGAATCACATGTTGTTTTTAAAATTATATAAAAACATAAACCATAAATTTGTAGTTTTTTAGTTTGCGGTTCGAGAAAAGTAAGATCGGATCGGAGTAGATCTTAAGATCCTATGGTCAAGATCGGGATCCTATAAGATCTTAAGCTTGTTAAGATCCTACGTAGGATCCTGATCGTTTTTGCTTTGTAGACTCGTAAAATCGTAAGATCCTAAGATCAGGATCAAGATCTTAACAACTATGCCTAACATTATTCATTGTAAAGTTGTCTCAAATCACTTCTTGAATCTTTCTTAAGCCTAACCATATTATTGTTCATTTGTTCAGGACCCATAAAACCCTGCGTATTTTCTAGTAAACGCTCATTGTGTAACCTAATTGTCAAGCCAACGTAACATTATTATCTTGATGTCGTAGCTTAATGATTTTCTTCCCTTTCGTGTGTTTTCGCTAATGTAACAAGAGCCAACATGACCACTAACCAATTGACCAGCGTACCCATAAATTAGGCGAATGATGAATGAAAGTTATACATAGATTATAGATTGTATTCTGTAGTGAATATGTTATGTTATTTATAAATTTGGAAGAACATATATTTATATTATAAATAGTATAATATACATCTTTATTCGAGTATTATACATATATTTGTTGCACAACACCAAAAGAGTATTTTATAGACCTTTACAATATATTTAATACTAGCAAGATGGTTCTTTTTTAAGTGGCAATTTATATTTAAAACTACAAGATGTTAGAAAGAGATTAAAAAGAGATTTTACATGCATTCAAAGGATTGACAATCCAATCCCTTTGGGAGAGGAACTTTTTACATCTAAGAAGTATCCGTGAGCGGGCAAATATTATAATCTCATCGGCCAAGGTATTTTTTCAAGGAGGCTTAGAATCAAAGAAAGGTTTATAATCAAAGAATGATCTGTTACAGAATCTGCAAATTAACCAAGTGGTTGTTGAGAAACAACGTCAAACCAAGCATTAGCCATACACCTGAAATTAACCGAGTCGACCCCAAGTGATAAAGTTGCTTAGATTCTTTGGCTGGGTTATCCTTGCGGCCCTACCATCGAGCAATAGATGTCCAAAGATTAGCAACGACCCAACAATCAACAAAGAGATATTGCGCGTTTTCAAGACCAAGCATCACAAACTGGGGACCGGGAAGAGTGGATGTCGACGATCAACCAAATTACAACGTGTATATATAATATGCTACATTAAGTACGTTACATATCTAATATGCTAAGGCTGTGTTAATTTGCACATACAAAATAAATAATATGCGACGATAATGTAACATGATCATATAATTATTGTTAATTAGTTGCAGTATTTTTAGAGACGCTTTATTTCACATACTCAAAAAGTGCCACATACCAATGGACCAATCAGAAGCGTCGGATTAAAAGACAATTTTTAATAATAAAAAACACGGAAGGACCATTTTTGCCAACTCACCAAACTTACCCACCAACCCCACCCCCTACCTCTCACTTTCCACACATTTCATATCACAAAAAACTCACTTTCTCTCTCTAACTATCATCAAAAACTACCATAACAAATAAAAAATAACCGCTTTTTAACCGTTCAAATCATCAATAAAACACAAAAATAGAATAATCGACGAGTGCACAAGCAGATACATGAAAAAAAACGGTTCAAAATGAACCTAATGAGTATCGAAATGATGGTACGGTGATTCAAACTGCTTATTTTATTGTTATATTGTGCTTATATATGATTTGGTGCTTATTTATCAATGTTATTGCTATTTATCAAAGAATGATACATAGGACTGATATAACAAATTTTGTATATATGGATGCACACCAAGTGTTTGATAAAATGTGTGAGTGACAAATATTTGATGATCTTGTTATCCGGTCATGCAATTTTGCTTATTAATTAAGCTGTTAGTTGTTTTTGTTTTTTTTTTTTTTTTAACTGCATTGGAGTGATATTTTTACTTATGATTAATGTTTTAAATCTGCTTTGTATCATACGTATAGTATCACTAGTGATAAAAAGCATTTGTAGTTATTTTATTCAGTTTTTGGTAGTAGAAGATCTGTGATGATGATAAAATAGATGTCATTCAATTTTTGGTATTATATCACTACTGATAAAAAAATTGTAATGCATTACTTCAGTTTTTGGTAGGTTATCACTAGTGATAAAAAGCAGTTGTAGCTATTTAGTTCAGTTTTTGCTAGTAGAAGATCTGCGATGATAACGAAACATTTGTAGTGACTCACTTCAATTTTAGGTAGCATATCACCAGAGATAAAACAGTTGTAGATGTCTTATTCAGATTTTGGTAGATTATCACCAGAGATAAAACAGTCGTAGATGTCTTATTCATATTTTGGTAGATTATCACCAGAGATAAAACAGTTGTAGATGCCTTATTCAGATTTTGGTAGATTAACACCAGTGATAAATCAGTTGTAGATGTCTTATTCAGTTTTTGGTAGGTTATCACCAGTGATACCTCATATGAATGTGATATCACCAGTGATACCAGTGATATCACCAGTGATACCTCATATGAATGTTTTCTATTTATGTCATATCTGATAAATGGTTGATGAAACAGCTTGCATATTTACAATATACAAAGTTTGATGCAATGAATGTACAAATGAGAAGTTTATTCTTTATGGTTTTAAATGCCTTTGAATTATATAAACCAGTGTGTGATTTTGAATGTATCACAGGTGATAAAACTCAAATAAACACTTGAGATGCTATAAACTAATAAATCCAGAAAAAGTATCACAAGGGATACACAGAAATTCAGATTATGGTTGAAGCAGTGATAAAGAAAAGATGAAGATTATGGTTGAAGCAGCTATGAAGAAAAGGGCAGCAGAAGAAAAGAATTAGTTGACTTCCATGCTTTTCCAAAGACAATTTATTTTCAAAGACAATTTATGTTTATGTTTTGTGTATTTTAAATTTCTAAACAATGTTGGTTAAACTAGGATTAAGAATTTGATAAGCAAAAATCCATTGAAGCACTGCCGAGCCACGGAATGTGACGGACAACTGTCCAAGTTTGGGGTTACCTAATAATGACGGGAGGCTCTATTAGGTCCTGAACCACATTCCCTGGTGGTGGATATTGTGCTATATTTTGTTCTGGATTTTGCGGAATCTGAATGCATCTAGGATTAGCTGATAGCTATGCAAAAAAAAAAAAAAAAAAAACGATGGTATCTTTGTATTATCTTTCATCTGGATTTTGGGAAATGAAGACAGATGCAGTTTATTATTTATGGTTTTAAATATACATGCAATTATTTTTTGTGTTTTTACATGTTCTTTGCTTTTAGAATACCAGGAGATACTATCACCAGTGATACCAGTGAGGTATCACCAGTGATACCTCATATGAATGTGATATCACCAGTGATACCAGTGATATCACCAGTGATACCTCATATGAATGTTTTCTATTTATGTCATATCTGATAAATGGTTGATGAAACAGCTTGCATATTTACAATATACAAAGTTTGATGCAATGAATGTACAAATGAGAAGTTTATTCTTTATGGTTTTAAATGCCTTTGAATTATATAAACCAGTGTGTGATTTTGAATGTATCACAGGTGATAAAACTCAAATAAACACTTGAGATGCTATAAACTAATAAATCCAGAAAAAGTATCACAAGGGATACACAGAAATTCAATCATTCTAATCAACAAAAAATTCATAAAAAAAAAATGATGAAAACTATTTAAACACTTTAATGCTTTATCACAAGTGATAAATGTCACAAATATTCCATAAAGTCACAAAAATAAAAGAATAAACCAATAACTAAAAATCATACTTCAATTGCTCCATCAACTCCGCTTCCGCCTGCTCCATCACCACCACTTCCGCCTGCTCCATCACCTCCATTTCCGCTTGCTCCACTCCTCAGTGGACAAGTTCGCCTGTTGTGATCAGTAAACCCACAAATACCACATCCCTTCTTCTTCTTATTATTTTCCTCAAGTGCTATCTCACGCCCACTCTTAATACGATCCTTCATATATCCCTTATTACTAGCTCTTGAAGGATTGTTAACATTCTTTTTTTTAGGCTTCTTAACACCCAAAAACCGATGAACCATTTGAGCAACTGTGCGAACAGGAGTATCAATAAAATCATGATGAGCAAAAGATTGTGGAGTTTTAAGAACACTAGAAGCTATAAAAGAAGGTAACAAAATACACAGTCAAAAGGATAACACAAAAAACAGCTTATAAAAAACATATTACTGGGGATACTACACATATATCATCAACATGCTAAACTAAATAAACAAACATATCACTGGTGATACTGCACATTCATCATCATGTTTATGAAAAGCTAAACATATCACTGGTGATACTGCCCATTTATCATCATGTTTATGAAAAGCTAAACATATCACTGGTGATACTGCACAATTATCATCATGTTTATGAAAAGCTAAACATATTTATCATCATGTTTATGAAAAGCTAAAAATATCACTGGTGATACTGCACAATTATCATCATGTTTATAAAAAAGCTAAAAATATCACTGGTGATACTGCACAATTATCATCATGTTTATAAAAAAGCTAAACATATCACTGGTGATACTGCACAATTATCATCATGTTTATAAAAAAGCTAAACATATCACTCGTGATACTGCAAATTATCATCATGCTTAAGCTGTTAAAACTAAAAGCGATACTAATAAGCAATATAACACTATAATCAACAGCTTATCATCAACAAAAAAGCACAATTATAATCATGTTTAAGCTCTTAAAACTAACGGCATAACTAATAAGCAATATAACACTATAATCAACAACTTATCATCAACAAAAAAGCACAATTATAAATAAACAGACTAACAATTATCACTGGTGATACTAAACGTATATCACTGGTGATACTAAACCAGCTTATAATCATCAACTTCACAAATATCACTGGTGATACACATACGCTATAGGGCATATTCAAAACAACAATTAGACACAAAAATAGCATTCAAATGCAGTTAAAAGCATAAATTCAACTAACAACTTAATTAATAAGCAAAATTACAGAAGCAGATAACAAGATTATCAAACATTTTTTACTCACACATTTCATCAAACACTTGGTGTGCAACTTGATAAGAAGAAATGTTAACAACTTGATTCACATAATTAACAACTGATTCAACAACATTATCAACCGCAACAATATCAATCAAATCTGCTTCTGAAACAAATGCTTATTTCAGATCAAAAGAAGCCATAAAAAATGATGATAATGATCGGAACAGTGATGGTGATCGGAGTGGTGATGGTGATGGTGACTGGTACGGTGATGATGAAAGGCACGGTAACTGTCGATCGGAACAGTGATGGTAATCGGAGTGGTGATCGGAACAGTGATGGAGATGATGAGATGATGATCGGAACAGTGATGGTGATCGGAATGGTGATGGTGATGATGATCGGAACGATGATGATGATCGGAATGGTAATTGTGGGTGGGGATAACTGGTTATGAATGGAGGGAATGAGAGCAGAGAAAACACACACACGAAGTGTGTGAAAAAAATGAAGCGAATGAAAAAAGAAAAGAAAAGAAAAGAAAAGGCTTTATATAGTTGGGAGTATTAAGGTTAAGCATATTAAATCTTAGATTAATTCATACCATTAGATCAAAATGGATGGAAGGTGAGGATTTGTCCATTGGTATGCACCAAAATAAAGGTATGCAATTGAATTTTCCTCGTATTTTTAAGTGCGTTGCAATTCTTAAAGTTGTGTATAAATTGTGAGATAGTTATAGTTTGCCCTTTTTAAAAACATAGATATAAAATAATAATAAAAAAAAATAATTAAAAAAAAAAAAAAAAAAAAGAAAAAGAAAAAACCCTTAGAAATAATCTAAACGCATACATAGGTTAAATGTTACATAAGAATACAGTCATAAACAAAATAAAAATTTGCATGATTATTTTTAAGTGAGTAAAAAGCGAAGGACGTGTAACATTCGATATCTAGGAAATTTGTCGGCATTCCCCTTACAAGTGCAGAGTTTTACATGCCTAAAAGTCAAGAAAAATAAAAAGCAACCAACCAAAATTTTCCATGATCTAAAATAGCTATATACAAAATTTTAATGGGTGATGTTATCCTCACACCCCATGTAGGGGGTGTTTGAATGATCAGATACTGCCGCCGCTTGTATTGTCAGCTTTACGGATTGTACAATTTGACCAAAATAGAGGGGCTTCACATGGTAGAAGATGTTCCCCTAACACAACCCAATTTTAATTTCTTTGAAATCATCATAAGCCAATGCTACAGTACTATGTGGAATCTAACCTTTCCATTCCCATAATATCCCATAATATGCACAGTACTATATGAAATCCAAGGGTGTGTTTGTTTTATTAAGATGTTTTAGGTCTGAATCTGACTACTTTATCTTACCAGTAAGAGGTGGCTAGAAAGTCTAAATCTGAACGAAATAATGTTGTTTATTTTTTTATAATTGTCCGAATGATTTTAAGTGCTCGTTTCTGCAATTTATTTAAGTAACTTATGTAAATATGAAACAAGACTTTTTATCATAAATATAACATAGTTAATAAACCATCAAATATATTATATTAACACGAGTCTTCAATCTCTTATCGAGTAAGAGGCAGTAAGACAAGTCCCCCACCTCTTACTGAGTAAGATGTTATATGTCTAACTGGGTCTGACTCAAAAGAAAAAAACAAACAAGCAAAACATCTGACCACCTTTCATTGATAAAAGTAAGAGGGCTAGTAAGAATTTTTTTTAAAAAAAACATACACACCCTCACACTCCATCGGTGGTTTTGCCAATGTGCAAGTTGTTGTGTTTTGTGGTCCAAACTCATTGTTCTTGATTCTTAGCGTCTTATGTTTTTATATACTGTAATGTGGTAAATCAATGAAAATAAAGGTTATTAACAATATGATTTGTATCGAGCCATAACAAAAAAATAAACATCGCCGTCTTCAGTTTAATCCGCCACCGTAAATATTTTTGCTTGTTTTATTTGTTAGATTGATAAAACCTTATTGATATATTGTATTATTAGTCAAACTATTGTATTATTAGTCAAACTATATATAAATTACACATAACATGAAATCTGATACGACCCGCTAAGGTTGTATTGATAGTATGCACCACTTCAAGCGGGCGCGAGCTCCTTAAGAAGAAGAAAAGAGAGCTAGAATATTATTTTGATCGAAAAACTATGACTCTTCATTTATAATGGCTCGGTATTTATACCGGTTTGTGATAACGATTACAATGAACGTGTATCCTAACACAACTCGAATACTTATCCTAAACAATGACACTTATCTTAAACAATGAATCACTTGACACATAACCTAACATAACTCGAATATGACTTAAACAATTAAACTAACGATAGTTATCCATAGCCACTGTGCCACGCTGGAATAAACGTGACTCTGTTGGCTCGTCCTACCTCACCATCAGTAGGCGTAACAAAATCTTAATGGACCAAAACCTACAATCCGGCTTGGGCCATATTTATCGTCTAATATTATTCAGATTACTGGTATCCAACATATAGCCGCCTATTGTTCGCTGCCATCGCAAAGATCACACACATGGAATTCAAATGAGATTTTCTCGTCTCAAAACTTCCCAACAAAATAGAAAATTGGAACGTATGATTCGTACATTAATTTTTCAAGCCCACCTCTGTAACAACCCGTAAATTTTCATAAGGCAAAATGACTATTTTACCCTTTGACTTTTTAAAGTTGACTTTGACCTTTGACTATTTGACTTTACCGTAACGTAAAAACAATTACTATAACCAGTAATTAACCGGTAATATTCCAAGTTAAATAATTCACTCTGCTTCGAATTATTACTCTCTGAACGTTTTCGTTTACCTCTATCTATTTAACAAGAAGATATCTCGCAAAAAGTGAAAACCGAACATTACGCGTACCGGCACAACCATAAACTCAATAAATAATTTAATTTGATAATTATATTATTTACGAGAAACTAGTCGTATAAATACTTGTTTTGATTGGAAAAATAATTTTGAACACAACTGATGCGGGATTTTTGGACCTCGCAAAAGGTTTTACAATCCTATAGGCAGTGTACCTAACCGTTGTAGTGTAGTATAGGTAAGTCCGGGGGATTGATCGTTCTCTAGGGGAATAGTCTCGCAATAGTTGTGGAAAGGTCAAGATGTATGACGAGAAAGGTCTAGAGGTGAGGATGATTCTTTTTATATTTTCATATTTTATGAAAAGCAATTTAAAAATCTCGGTTTTGAAGGAGTGGGCGGAATTAGTTGCTAATCAACTAACCCAAAAACTAATTATAAAACTAAGATTAATCTAATAACAAGGAAAATTAAATTGGTGGTAACTCTTATGATAAGGAAAACGTGTTCACTTAGAATTAATTACTCCCTAGTTATCTCCTACTGATTTGTTGAATTGCCACGTTATTGTTTTAGTTGAAGCATTGTATTCCTTAATATTGGTCGTGGGGAGGTGCCGAAGTCCCCAACTCTATGAATCTTAATCTCCCCTAAATCACTTAAAGTCTATTAAGTTTTCTAGGATCTACAAGCCGCAATTCACGCAATAAATACAACGAGAAAAACTAATAGTGCACTATGCGGTTGCGTTTTCTAAGACGTTCAAGCTAGTTACATATAAGAGGTCAGCCAGTTTTCTCTGCCTAACGCGAGGCAATCAACTAAACAAGAGACAACAAATCAATATTCAATAACTAGGTTTCACTAGATCTAAGCAAACACAAATAAACTTAAGCTAGCATGTTAAAGCAAAGAAAAGATAAACAAATAATCAAACAACACATACACATATTGAATGATTAAACTAGTAACTTATCTTCAATTAATCATGGATGAAAAAGGCTGAAAAACCCCTACAAAAGCTGTCAAAATTGTCTAGGGTTTTGTCCTCCAATGTGTTACACCAAACAATGAAAACATTCGAAAATATATATAGTTTTACAACTCTGACGGCGTCAGCTTATAGCTTCTGACGCCGTCAGCTCGCCGTGGATTAGGGTTTCGTCTTGTGCAAGTTGTCGTTCTGACGTCGTCAAGGATGCTTCGAGGCCGTCACGCTTTAATTTTTCTGAGCCGTCACGTTATAAAATTGCACTGAGTTTGGGTCTTCAAATACAAGTGACGGCGTCAGGTCTCCATCTTGACAAATTATTGACTTGGACGTTTTTCTTCATTTTCTTGTCGATTTTAGTCCAAAACATGTCGGTTTCCACAATTCTCGTCCCAAGTACCTAAAATACAAAAAAAAAATAAAAATAAAAATGATTTGAAGCAAATATTTGATCATATTAACACAATTTTGGGCTTAAATGACCCCTTAAAAAGGTACTAAATAAATCCTTATCAAATATCCCTACATTTGGGATTTGCTTATCCTCAAGCAAATGAGCTTTTATTCTAATCAATTTACAAGTTAGGGGTCATTTAACACTAATATAAAATTAATTACAACATACAATCGTTCCACATTAGTCAAAATAAGCACGAAAATTACATACTAGCACCTCTCACAAAGTGTTTGGATTCTCACATCTCGCGGGTGTATAAAGTTATATAACATATGGAAACGGGAAAATATAACACTCTCTACCTGTCATAGCACATAGATTACTATAGGCTTGATAACATATCAAACCTCCACCACTTTTGCGTAAGCACCTAGGATAAACTATCAAAGAAGTCTTTTAAAGGGTTGTAACGTTAGGTGTAAGGATATGAAAAACACGGTTTGTTGGATATAGGGAAATTTACTAGTGGCAAGTCAATTATCTTGGTCAGTTACATGTACAATGAGGCGTTGCTAAGCCAAGACTCGACTCAAATTGACTCGCTAACTACTAACTCTTTTTGTATCTTTTTTGAAACTATTTTGACTTAAACAAAAATGAAAGACGGGATGGTAGTCCGTATGTTTTTTTTTTCTCGTCTTTTTTTTTTTTTTTTTTTTTTTTTTTTTTTTTTTTTTTTTTTTATCATTTTTCTGATTTTTTTTTGATACACTCTTACCCTACCATCCAAAATAATACATCAAAGGGATCTTGCAACCTCCCTACACTTGAACTTTTACATACTTTACACATAACTAACTAATGACCCGAATTAAGAAAATCAAAAAACGTAGAGTACCTTAAACATTGAAGCACACATGGGGGTAAGATTCCCCATTACTCCATAACAACTAGTACTTTACCCATGAGTCCCAATCATCCCAAAACTGTATTTATAAGATATGACTCGACTTTGCAACCATGTAGCCAATTAGATAATTAACAAAGTGTTAGGAATATAAATATTCATGTGAAGACTCGGTCACCCCGAGTATCTATTTAGCATTTATATAGCTCGTAGGATTATTAGTATTAATAGTATTAGTTTAGTTATATTAGTATTTGTGGAGTGGGTCGGGTCTTTACCCACTGTCAGCTCACTCCACAGCCCGCTAGGGGCACCTAAACCTTGTGGTATATATACCCCTTCCCACACATGGGAAGGGTTGGAGCTCTTAATCATTCAGCACATATTTTCTTTCATTCTCTCTCTAGAACTCCCACTCTCTTATCTCTCTCTCTCTCTAGAATTCATCTAACATCAAATCCAAGTATGCATATGATAAAATTAGTATCAAGAGCCAAGGTTAGGTTCGATTGATTGTGTGTGCTTGGATTTGTGGTCTCTATTTTCTAGTCTTTTATTTTTTTGGTTCGTACACCATTTCAAGAAAATTTGTCATTTAACTTTCGGTTCGAACCATTTTTCTTCAATCTGTTTTGTTCGAACCACTCTTCTTAGTTCATATGTTACTGATTTAAGTTTTGGGCTTTATAGTTTAAGGATTGGGGTTGCTAGTTTACTGACTTCTCCTCAAGAACGATTATTCTTTTTCTTTTAGTTCGAACTCTTGGTCAAATCAGTTTTGGGCTTTATAATTTTAAGGATTCGGTGTGCTAGACTTTATTGTTCCATATTATTTTGGTTTACATGTCCATTTAAGGTGCTAAGATAGGCTTATCTTGTGAGTTAGAACTGTCTTTTGTTGTTTGTTGAGATTTCATTTTAAAGATTTGGCATTGTTTCTTGGTTGCGGTTGGACAAATTGCTTGACTGCGGTTTGTGTTTTCAAGACAAGGAAAGTGACTTGTGACTGTCTTGTGGTCCTCATTATTTGCGGTTTGCACTAAAATGGAAAACAAATTTTTTGCGGTTTGACAGGTCTAAGACTTGCGGTTTGGAAGTTAACTAAAACGGGATAGAAGACAACTCTGGTGAAAGTGAGTGCGATAGCGACTTGTGGTCCAAAACTTGTTGGCTAGTGACTGCGGTTTGACTGGTCTAATTCAGTGTTGCGGTTTGTTCATATTCTCAATTGCGGTTAGAACACAACACAAAACATCATTTGCGGTTTGAACAAAATTGCGGTTTGAACACAAGAACATCAGTTGTGACTTAAGTTTAAACATAATCATCTAAATTCGTCTCATCTCAACGGATCCACAACTCTTAAACAAACATTAACCAAGACTCGAAAAAGAAAACAATAAATCCAGTCGAGTAAAACAACAAATTACAACAACAACAACAAATCCATTCGATTGTTAATCTTTCTTACAACTATCACAACTCTAACCACTACCCAAACTTAGACTGTTAATCAAAAAAATAAAATAATAATAAAATAAAAAATAAAATAAAATAAAAAATAAAATAAAAAAGGAAAAATCAACCTAATCTTAACTCGTACAAGATACAATCAATTCGATCTCGGATTTGTTTTATGTTTGAAATTAAATCCATCGTTGATCTATCAATTTTCGAACTCATAAGTTAGAAAAAAAATCTTGGTTTTCATCATTCTTATGTTCGGTTGAAACTACAAGAAAACAATTCACAACATACGACCTACCCTAGACCGTTATCAAAAGATATTGAAGACATACGCATCTTTCTCGTGTTTTTCGAAGCAGGCACAATAAAATTGGGACTCGTAGTGCTCGATTGTGGAAGTGTGTTCATGATTGTGTTCGATTTGATGAGATAAGTTGTTGATTGAGATTTGAGATCAGTATTTTTTCTACTGTGATGACAAGTGTGGCTGCGTGTTTTTTAAGGGTTAGGGATAGATAAGTTTGAGAAGTATTAGGGTTGTGAGACAATTAGTGGAGTCTTATAATCATGATTAGGGTTTGGATTGGAGTTGTGTTGAACTTGGGCCGGATTTGAGCTATCTGAGTTGGGCTGTGGATAGATAACTCAAGGACCATTTTCTTTTGGGCCGAATATTATTTCACGTGGGCTTTGGTGTAAGTATCACAAGGACAAATTTTTTTTCTTAAGATGGTTGGTTTGGGATAAATATTTGGGGTATAATTTTGGTCAACGATTTCGAGTGAGCTTCAATTATCCAAGATTAATTTCAATCTTGGGTGAAATTTTTCGGGTTCGTTGGATATAACTACCGTGCTAGTTGTTAGATATTTTCGGGTTTATTGGATATAGCTACGGGGTTTATTCGGATTTCAAAACACGAGCGTTGGCTGAAATTCACTGTGACTTGTCTACCTCATCACTTAAACTCATTTCAACCAAACCAAATCATAATCATAACACACTCTAGTAACCATTATCATTTCACGGTTTATTCTTGATTTTTGTAAAATCCCGCGAAAGAATCTATTTCTCGGTTTAAATCATAAAATTATAAAATCTCGTGCACGTTTACATCATGTCTACTACTTTAGACTCCTTCATATCTGAGGTACTCAAGTTGTACGAAACGTATGATAAACATGAGACATCCAATCTTGTACAACAAGTAAACGTGTGTGATTCTGATAATGCTAATATGGAATTGTTGGGCTCGAATTCTCAAGAGAAAGAGTTTCATCAGTCACTTGTGTTGCCTAATGCAACGAAAAGTTGCATTGAATGTTTTCGATTACTTCATTCACATCTCAAGGTTCTCTTTGAACAGCCCAGATACTTGGGAGCATACAGACGTGCATTCGCATCACTCTTTGGTCAAGATGTTCAGGCTTTCATAGTTAAGATGACTCTGTATTTAGATCAACTTGAACAACAACTTGACAAAGAAAATTTTTCTGAAGATAGATCCATGGCTGCTTTGGGTGTGATTAACAACCAACTCCAAGTGTTCATTGATTCGCAATACATTGAGGATTATGATTATGACAGTGAAATGATGAAAAAGTGTTTTGCTAACTACACTGGAACCGAGGTTGACATGTTCAGAGTAACATTACTCCAACTTTTGAGTAATGTTAAGGGGTTCATTAATGAAAAGGCACAACATATGGAAAATGGGACAGAGTCAGATAAGCATGATGATAGCAAAAGCTCAGGAACTGATATCACACATGGTGTAGATGCAGATCTCAGTCCAGTAAATCACCAAGTACCATCTGCTGAGGTACATCTGTCTGATCAACATAATGTTCTTTCTAATGAACAACAACATACTGATCAAATTATACCAACTTTTGACACATATCTGTTGGAAAAGACTGATAGCAATATCACCTCTGATTCAAGAAATATGAATCATAAGGGGGGAGAAATTGATCAGGATGCTGAACATGATGATACGTCAAGTTCTTTGCTTACGGCTGAGTTTCTCAAATCAAATGATATGGTTGAAAAAGAAGTTTATAATGAACTTTCAAACAGATTTTTACAAATTGAAAAACATTGTATTGATCTTGAAATCTCAATGCAACAAAAGGTAGAAAGTCTTCAAACTAACCAACCATGTGGGAATCCGGAATTTCCTGAATTTCGTGAATTTTTTATTATAAAAGATTTGAAAGCTCAGCTACAAGCAAAAAACTTATCAATCAACAACCTGAAAAAACGTATTGCTGAGATGTGTGATATGTGTAATGAAGTTAAGGCTAAACATGACAATGATGTTAATGCAACAAAAAATGCTGAATTAGAACATAAAGTGGCTGAATTACTTTATGAAAATGTGACTTTGAAAATTCATTGCAATGAACTGTGTGACTCAATCAAAGATGCGAAAACTAAGACTGTAGAGCAAACAACCTCTTTGATTGCCAAAAATGATGAATTCAAAGCTCAACTTCAGGAAAAGGGTTTTGCAATTGCAGCGTTGAAAAACGAGTTGAGAAAATCGACAGGAAATAGTGTGAACTCTAAGTTTGCAAAACCATCAATCTTGGGGAAACCACCACTTAGAAACCAATCAGTTGTTAGACAACCAACTGTGTTTAGATTTGAACGACAAAAACTTTCAAAACCACGGTTTGCCTCCCAAGTTGATTCGAAACAAGTTTTGTCAAAACCAGTCACTTCACAGTATAGACCTACGGAAAAGGAATATACGCTTGCAAAACCTCATCATATGAGTGCATCTAGTTCTTCTAGGATTAGGTCATAGCGTTTGTCATTTGTGACACCAAAGGAACATGTTAGACATGAAAACAGTGTTCAGAATCACAACCTAGAGGATGCTAAGAAAAACACCCATGAAAAGACTAGGAATTTGCCTGTTTTTAAGAGTAGTTGCGTATCGATTAATGCGATTCCTAAAGCAGATCACTCTAAGAATCCTAGATCTTTCTCTGACTTCAAACATTTTGTTTGCTCAACTTGTCAGAAATGTGTTTTTAATGCAACCTATGATGATTGTATAACAAAATTCCTGAAGGAAGTGAATGCTCGTGCTAAGGTTCAGACCTCTAAGACTAGAAACAACAACAAGCCCGTAGAACCAAAGAGGTATACTCAGAAACCTGGTAGGCATATTGCTGTAGGACAAAGGTATTCTCTAAACAAGTCTTCCAATGTACATGAGAAACCAAACACTCCTAGATCTTGCCTTAGGTGGATACCGACGGGTAGAATTTTTAAGATTGTAGGTCTTAGATGGATACCTATCAGAAAGATGTTCACTGAGTGCAAAACCAAGGTTGACAATGAAACCCCAAATGGTCTAGATGCTGATATCACTAACCCATATAAATGAAAACAAACTCTTAATGTCAATGCAGGTAGTCTCTACTTAAATGCAGGTACATCATTCACTCATTTTAAGGAAAGACTCAGGGTTTGGGTGCCGAAAAGACTGATATCTCATGAAGTAGGGGTTCAAGCAATTCAAGCTTGATGAACATCAACGACAATGACGTCTGTTCACATCAGTTCAGGCCTCGTTCTTCATCGACAATGAGGTCTGTTCACATCAGTTCAGGCCTCGTTCTTCAATGACGATGACGTTTGAACACTGCAATTCAAGCCTCGGGTCTCAATGTCTACATTATGGCGTCTGCTGACAACTCTTCAGGCCCCGTTCATCAAAGAAAAGAAAGGCGTACGCTTGAGTGCGCTTTATCTTCGGAAGAAGAGAAATCTTCTTGTTTATGACCATTCTCATCAACAAGCTTCATGCTCTTCCCATGCTCATTCAGTCATCAAGTGGATCAACGTTCATTGGAGTATATTCTTATTCACTTGTTCTATCAAAAATGGCATCGTTCAATGCAATTTTTGAGGGGGAGAAGTGTGAATAAACTACATGTCAGTCATCAAGTGGAGTCACTTACCATTAATGGTATTCTTATTCACTCGTTCAATAAAAAATGGCAGTCATATGCAATTTTTGAGGGGGAGAAGGGTGAATAAACAAAATGTCAGTTATCAAGTGGATCTACTTACCGGTGATGGTGTTCTTATTCACTCGTTCAATCAAAAATTGCAGTTGGCAGTCATATGCAATTTTTGAGGGGAAGAAGGGTGAATAAACCTCGTGTTGATTGATGATTGAGAAATGGTCATACGGCTCCTGAATACATCAGTTCAGGAGTCGTGCATACCAAGTTCCTCCAACTCCAAATGTTCTACTAACAACGGATGACTGGGATTTATTAGTTCAATCGATGTTTGATGAATACTTCCAACCTCCTACGAATGTTGATCATCCAGTTCCTGAAGCTCCTGCTCCGGTTCCTGCTGACTCAACTGGTTCACCTTCTTCAATCTCCATTGATCAAGATGCACCATCTAGAAGTACAACTCAAACTACTCAAGAAACCAAATCTCCAGTTATTCCTCAAAGGTGTTGATAATGACTCTCAAGATATTGAAGTTGCACACATGAATAATGATCCGTTCTTTAGCATTCCTTTCCCAGAACCAGGTTCTGAAGAATCCTCTTCATCACGGATTGTTGTTCCATCCAATGTGCACTCTGTAAAGCAACCACAAGAACATAAAGGAAAATGTTGGCTAAAACATCAAAACGGGTAAGATTTTGGACATAGAATGTCAAGTGATCACGAAGTTTATTTGGCATCCTTTATTTAAGATTGAAGTTGACTTTCACAAAGGCGTGATCTTATTTTATCTTGAAGTCGGGGTTGGTTGGATGCATGACTTTCAATGATAACTTGCTCGTGCTTAAAATTTATGATTGGGACTTGGATTATCTAGTTATACCCGATGAAAGGAGTTACAATGAAGTTCTCACGGGTTATAGCTATCACTTCAAGGAGTTACATTGGAGTGCTCAGTGTCACACGCAGATGCATATGTAGATAGTCTCAAGAGGTGTTGTACTTCCTTCAGCTCTTAGTTGTGTGTATAAGGGTACTTAGGGGTTTTCTTCTGCATTGTTCTTCAATCAACAACAGTGCAAGCTTAAGTAACAAATTTGGGGAATTCCTCGTCAGTTTCAAGTTTGGTATATCGGGTTTACTTCACCAAGTGGTCACAGCAATAGCCGACAGAACATAAGGGTTGATAAAGATAGTCAGAGAGCATTTCGGTAGCAGTTGATTCTCACAGGATACATTTGAGCCAAGTTTGTTCTTCTCACAAGATTTCAAGTATATGCGCGTAAAATGTGTTGCTGATTCTGAGGTATCAAAACCAGCAAGGGGGAAGGAGACATACATCGGAATGCACAACGAGTACACGTGATGAAATTTATACTTCTTCTTAGTTGAAGTTATTCCGGGAAGACAAATGTCATGACCGCAGAGAAAATCAGTGTCTTAACTCGTGGCTTTTGGTGTATTAGTCCAACTACGTGGGGGAAGAGATGTAAGAAACAGTTTCCGATGATAAAAGAGGTTCACAATGGCAATTTCCTGAAGGGAGAAAAGGGGATTTTCGGGTCTTAATTGATCTTGATGTTACGTTTTCGTCTTCATTTATGGGATTGAGTGTGTGCTTCAGGTTTTTGGGCTTCATACAATGAGACTGATTGCATCACTTTAACTACTTGGGGGAAGTGGTCTCTGGATTCTTTTGGTATGCATTACTTTAGACTTCAGCGGGAAGAAATGTGAGAAGAATTATTCAAGTTTGAGATGATACACTGCTGATCTATTTGATGATCCCCGAACGGAGAATCACGATGATTATTCTTAAAAGGAGCAGCAATATTTGATGTGGTTTGGTACGATTTCCGCTGCACGCTTACCTTATGTAAGCTTGTAAGAGAGCTTTGAAACTGCTCAAAAAGAAGATTGTCGGTTTGAGGGAAGCTATCAAAGCTTCACAATTGTAAAGGCTCAAGTTCAGACGATTATTCAGGAGCCTCAAAAACTTTGGTGATGAAAGTTTAAGTGATGTTGACTACTGATTTCTACAACGTACAGAACGATATCCTTATTTCGGTATTCATGTCAACATTTTCTTAAATTGAATAATATAGTTTGTACATATTTTATACCAAAAATGTAAATAGAATAATATAAAACCAAAATGTAATTAGAACATCAAAAAAAAAAAAAAACCATAAAAATCAGAAAAATTGAAAATACCAAAAATAGTTTTTTTTAAGGCATGTCTTCTGGCATCGATAACATTTACAGTCCTAGAAATGTCATTCAATAATGACACGGGTATTTAAATGAAGTTTGAACAGAAGTTCAAAAAGTTTTTCAAAACATGCCTAAATGGCTTGCTATTACTTTAGATAGCAACCCGCGTTTCAAAATGGGGAAAGCACGTCGCCTAAAAGATGGTTGTTCCTCCCACTGGGTGATGTTCACCCAGGCATGGATTACTTCATATCCGTGCATAAATGATTTAGTGCACGCGTCAGTGCATTATTTCTTGATTAAGAAGAAAAGTCATCTCTGTATACAAATAGTTTTTCATTCTATGATTCTTCTGAAAATTATTTGTGAGACACATGGTGGTAACATGTTGGTTGAAATTCTTTCAGACTTAGATTGTGCATAAAATTTGTCACTCAATCAACGACTACAGATCTTTAACTAGAATACGGGTCATTGATTGAGGGGGAGAGTGATTTCAAATTTTATATCACAAACGGGTTTCTTGGTTATCTCATGATTGTTAGAAAAGGTTTTGTAGTTAATGGGGTATTAGTTGAAGAGGAATTTACTATGCTTTATATCTAATGGCCAAAAGTGTTAGTTGTTAGAAAGATTAGAGCATTATGTGAAATTTGCTTATAGTATCCTAGCTTTATGTAACTATAAGGTCCATTTGTGTCACTCTGGAATCCTCGTTTAATCCCCTAGATACTGTAACACTCAAAATCTAAAAGAAGTTAGAAAACCCATTGTGTTTGATGTTCTTGAATACTCCACAGGCATTTGTATGATCTGATTGAATGAGTTTCGAATGTTGATTGACTTTTGTTAGTCGATAGCTATTTAATTGTTGTTGACGTATTGCTTGTGCACTCAGAATATGCTTAGGTATGTAGCGATAGTGTTAGAATCATGTCCCTAAGATCCTGAGTTGAAAGTTGTAATATGTGTGAATTGCCATGTTCATGATTGCTCTTCATGATAGATAGCGGTTTGATATATTTCTTGATTGTGGTTTGATTATGAGATGAATATGGTATCTTGAGTTGGCAAGCTGCTACGTGGTAGCTATTAATGAAAAGTGAATTTGTATGTATGTATATCTGTGTTGATATTCTTATGCAGATTCCATGGCCAATATGAATGTGCCAGTTCCCGCTCTAACCATTTGATCAGATGTTCAAACTCTATTGACTGACTCTGAATTCACCACAACAACAACATCGGCAACAACAACAACAACAACAACACTGTCATCACCACCACCACCTTCATTTCAACAAAGCAATACTTATTCTGGTCTCGCCAAGTGGGGATCTACAATACTTGGGAAGTTTTGTTGGTGGATGGTTAATTAATGTTGACTACTGACTCTCTCAGAGAAGCGGATGATCACATCGTCTACGCAAAAAGGTCAATATCATTTGTGTCATAACGATTATCTTTGTACATGATAAGTAGTGGATCTCCCTCATAAATTGAGGGGGAGCAGTTGTATGCTCCATCATCAGAATATATTAAATCTGACCACATTTTCTCCCACATTTTCTAACTTATTTAAATCAGTTGGGATCACAAATCTCAAAAGGTTTGAAATTTTTGATCGGGGGAGAGAATGTGAATTAAATATGAAACCTAATGAAAATGTGATTCTTTGGACTTAAATGTAAGCTCTCCCATATGTGCTAAACTCTTTCGCATATTGATGCACATATTGAGGGGGAGCAAATGGTTTGTGATAACAAAAAGGATGTGGCATCTCATGTGAGCGCGGCTCAGACTTCACCACTGAATTGACGAAACAAAAACTGTCATTAATCGAAAGGACATGTCCTGGCCGGGTAATAATTTCAAGCTGGTCTAACCAGTGATGTAAGCGTGTCTCGAAGAAGACGTGTCTGAGTAGAGTGTACCATTTCGAGAAACTTTCTGTGGACTTGACCAGGCCAGGTAATAATTTCAAGCTAGTCTAACTAGTGATGTAAGCGTGTCTCGAATCGGTCATGTTCACTGAAAGTGGTTCAATTCAAAAAGTGCAAACTCCACCCAACATGTGCAAATTTATAATATAATCATCCGAGCACATGTTAAGGGGGAGCATTTGAAAAGTATAAAACTCACAAAGTGTTGGCAAAATGTGTTTTCATAATCATAAACACTTTGAGAGATTTTTCAAGGATTTGGTTGACGGCAACATAGGATAGTCATGAAGTTATAAGGTGGCTAATGTTAGGAAAACTGTCCTATGATCCGCCAGAGCCGGAGGGATCTACCCAAGGACAATACCAAATAGTTAGTATTAGAAAGTCCTTAGGTATGATTATGAAAAAGGAGTAATATGAGAAAGGAGAAAGAAGGGGTTGAAGAATTAAAAAGAAAAGTAATGTGAAAGGGTGAAAAGAAATAGCCCTCCAAATTATTCAACCTTAGGGCAGAAACCGGGTTCAATTCATATGCTACTGGTTGTTACTAAGGTGACGCCGGTATTGAAGACAAGACGTCATGGACCCAGTGACGCACTGCACTAAACCTTCTAAGCCACTCAAGTTCTTTTAAAAGGACTTGTTTCATTCTCACGGGGAACCCTGCATAATCTATCGACCGCTCATTACGAGTTATGTTGATATTGAAACAGGAGACACCGCTCCAGTCTTCGACTACCAAAATTGCACTTATCGAGTCTAGAGCCACGAGATGCATCATAAGATCTCATAGGAACGCGTGTTACTTCTACACTGGTTGTTCAACATTAAGGACACCAGTTGTAAACTTATGAGTCCTACGCAGATCTTAGCAATCTGCCAGAACATTTATGAGGGAATTTACAAATGTACTCCTTCCGTCCCAATTTTATTGTCACTTATTCCTTTTTGGGACGTCCCAAAATTATTGTCACATACTCAAAATAGAAAGTGAATAAATAGTGGAGTTTGATAAAGTTTACTATATTACCCTTGGTTGAAATTAATATTGCAAACTTTAAAGAAGTGGTAATTAATTGGTTAAGGGTAAACTTGTCATTTGGCAAAAAAGTAAGAGAGAGAAAGTAGTGATAGTGAAATTTTTCTAAAAGAATGTGTTTTTTGTCGGGTGACAATAATTTTGGGACGGAGGGAGTAATTCTCAGTGATTGAATGGAAATTCCTGCCAGGGTCAACATCAAACAGCCCTGAAAGCAGGTCACTTCGGTAATTCCTTGTGGATTACGCTTAGTGGTCGCAGCGGTTTCAAACGAACTACAGTCGTGGAGTGAACTCCAGCGACTCACCTAATCGTTGATTTACTACAGTAGATCTTGTAAGCCCTCTGTGGGTTTTCGATTTAGGAACGGCCTTGGTAAGGATTAGAGAGAGTTTTCACACTATGCTGTTAACAATCTCGAAGTCCGAACCTGTAAGTACCGGACGTTTTATTGCTAACTGTCGTATGCAGGAATTCCTGGCGGTTGTAGCTGATTGCAGAAAAGATGCCAATCCATTACCACATGCTCACACTACACCATCATTGTATTCAAAGAAGTCATGATAAACTAAAAGACCTTCAACACTGCTTCTGCAAACTCTGATGCTGAAAATCATGACCCAGAATAGTGTGAGCATGTCGGCTCAAAGAGTACCACATCACATGGAGACATACTGCTAAAAGATGACTTAGAGACATACGTTGGATGAAGTCATCAAAGAATCACCAAAGATCATCCAAGACAGAAGAACGGTCATCAAAAGTTCACTGCTGAATGTACAAAGACTAATGAATTTGAAGAATCAAAGACTACGAGCTATGAAGTCAAATTCATATGAAAGAATGCTAGAATTCAAAATATTATTTCCGGGGTGACCTCCCTTAGGGGGAGATTTTTAGGAATATAAATATTCATGTGAAGACTCAGTCACCCCGAGTATCTATTTAGCATTTATGTAGCTCGTAGGATTATTAGTATTAATAGTATTAGTTTAGTTATATTAGTATTTGTGGAGTGGGTCGGGTCTTTACCCACTGTCAGCTCACTCCACAGCCCGCTAGGGGAACCTAAACCTTGTAGTATATATACCCCTTCCCACACATGGGAAGGGTTGGAGCTCTTAATCATTCAACACATATTTTCTTTCATTCTCTCTCTAGAACTCCCACTCTCTTATCTCTCTCTCTCTCTCTCTAGAATTCATTTAACATCAAATCCAAGTATGCATATGATACACAAAGGGTTTAACATAAATATTGTAACAATAATGCACTAAAAATGAGTTCATACAAGGTAGGCTAAAGCGATTTGGGTGTACATTTGGGGGTGGATTGTAAACAATGTTCTTCATTAATATTTCAGAATCCACCTAAATATCACGAGAACCACGAAAAGGATAGGCTCTAAGGGGTGTACTAGAGGTATCGTGTACTAAAGATGAGTACATCGCAAAGGTGTGGGAAAATTACTTGACCGGTGTAGCCAACGTAATTATAATCAAAAGTTTAAAACAAGGGTTATCCTAATGCCTCTTATCTTTTAGTAAATCCTAACTACACGAATGTAGTCTCACTAGCGATCTCGGGATGCATCACAAACGCAAGTTCTAGAATCTATATACTTCTGGTACACTCATCAGCATTAAAGGTGAATGCTTTTTCCTATATATCTAAAGGCGAACCTCACATTTTTGGTGTGGAAATTTTTTGAGTGGAAGGGTTTTTGTGCTAGCTATATAATTCCTATCCATGAGACGCTTATTAAAACTAAAGTTTCACTCCTCTATGTTGTAAAAAATTTTAAATTTGGTGCTAAAATTGCCCTAACAAGTATCTTTCTTAGTTTATTACACATTTACTCTAAAACAAAACAAATATCAAGTGAAGTTATAGTTTCTAAGGTATTCCATTTTACCCTCCCTACACTTAAATTGAACATTGTCCCCAATGTTCTGAAAAGTATCAAAGTTATGATTATGGGAAAAATAACATAGAGAAAGAAACTAATACTCCCCTGATTCGCTCGGCATGGACGATATGAAAACATGGTTAAATCATCCTCCTAGAAAACAAACTTGATAAGCTTCACTTCCAATGTATACTTTCATCTTCTTGTCCAATATAACCTGTAATTCACTAAGAAAATGAAGCACAAAAGCTCGAATAAAATCGGCGGTAAACACTATATATAATAAAAACTAATTCCTAGAAAGCAAAGTAAGATATAATGCTTGCAAAATAAATGTCTACAGATTCCTGAAAATTTAAAATTCTGAAAATTTTTCAAAATTTTTCTAAGTTCTAGCAGAAAAACAAAATCCTGGAAAACTGTGCTGCTACAGTGCCTGACGCCGTCGGGTGTAAGCCCTGACGCCGTCAGGTATGACCTGACAGTACTTTTACGTTTTGTTCCTGGGAAATTTCTAGAAAAATTTGAGTGTTAAAACGTGGAAAAACTGTAGAACATTCATTGTGACTCGATACAAGCATTTGACTCTAACAAACACACAAATATATATGCTAATCAATAATTGTTAACTTTCATGTTCAAAATCGTTCTTATAAACAAATATGATATTCCCTACACTTATCTTTTTGTAAAATACCTTTATATGCAATTAAGACGAGGTTAAAAACAAAATAAATCATTTTCACAAAATTGTTCAAAACATGAAAGATAAACAAGTAAGGATGCAGCATATATATGAAATCAAACAAAATTAAAACAAACAAACAAACAAACAAACAATAAAACATGGGTTGCCTCCCAAGAAGCGTTTTTCTTTATTAACGATTCTTGTAGCTAGACTCAAAGTCATGCCTATTACGTGACTTCATTATCAAAAATAATGTCTTCCTTATTAACCACGTCATTATTATCTTTTTGATAACGTTTTACTCATTGAATATTTACGGTGAATTCTTTATCTTTGTGGTCTAACAAAACCACGGCCCCGGTTCTTGATGAGCTTTTCACCGTAAAGGGTCCATACCATCTAGACTTAAGCTTTCCCGGGAATAACTTCAACCTTGAGTTATACAAGAGTACCTTATCTCCTTCCACAAACTCTTTAGGACTCTTAATTCGTTGATCATGCCATCTCTTGGCCATTTCCTTATATGTTATTGACGACTCATACGCGTCAAGTCTCAATTCATCAAGCTCTTGAAGTTGCAAGAATCTATTAGCCCCTGCTTCTGAATAGTCCATATTACAGGCTTTCAATGCCTAGTATGCTTTGTGCTCAAGCTCAACAGGAAGATGGCATGCCTTACCATAGACTAAATGAAAAGGAGTTGTCCCTATGGGTATTTTATAGGCCGTTCTAAATACGCATAAAGCTTCATCTAACTTAAACGACCAATCCTTCCTATTTTGATTAACTGTTTTCTCTAATATCCGTTTTAACGTACGATTTATATCTTCAACTTATTTGTTCGTTTGAGGGTGATACGCAGTTGATAACTTGTGAGACAACCCATATCTCTTCATCACCTTCTCCATTTGGAAATTACAAAAGTGGGTTCCCCTATCACTAATAAGTGCCTTGGGAACCCCAAATATTGCAAACAATTTCTTAAGGAAATGAATAACTACTCTAGCATAATTTGTCCTAAGCGCCTGTGCTTCTACCCACTTGGACACGTAATAAATGGCGAAGAGTATGTATTCATTTCCCCCAGAGGACGGAAAAGGGCCCATGAAATCGATACCTCATACGTCGAAGATTTCGCAAACTTGTATGTAGTTTTGAGGTGCTTCATCCCTTCGTGAAATATTTCTAGCCCTTCGGCAGGCGTCATGTAACACCACCAAAATCTGGATTTGCGAAAGCATATATGTTTGGGTGCTACTATACTGGAAATCACAAAATAAAGATATAGAGAACGGATTTAAAAATCTGTTTTAAAAATAGTTTACATTTCCAAAGTTAAATGTCATACATCAAGTTCAATTTAAATAAAACAAGGCCCATTTAACATGACTGTCCCAAATCAGAGTTTAACGCATGTGTAAAAACGCTTCTGGTAATTATGACCTATGCCATGCCTTCCCTTCAACAAATACATTCTTAAACACTTGAGAAAACATGCTAAAAGTCAGCTAACGCTGGTCAGTTCATAGGTTTAACGTAAATAAGCACATATGGACCATAGCAAATAATTCAGCAGGCACACACTAACCGCATGCTAACACTAAGCTCATCCAACCAAAACTAGACAAACAATATTCCAAACGACATAGGAAACAAGGGTGCCTGCGAGTGTTAATCCCCAGACACTTGGCAAAAATCCGACATGGTATACGTTCGCGTTGACCTGCCGGGCCAACTGAACGGGGGAGTCACCCCCAATAGATCCACTTATATCATACGCGCTTCCCAGCAGGAATTGATGGCTGATGATAGTGGGCGCAATGGGATTCAAACGTACTTAGGTTATCAGTTGTAACGCCCCGTGCCCATTTAGACTAAAATTTTAAACTTTTTACGCAAAAACGATTGACTTTTATGGACATCCGACCACTCTTTTGATGACTAACAAAAATGTATAAACATTCAGCCCTTGAGGCTATTTTTAAATGAAAGTACATTCAATTACCTTCAAAACGATAGGTGGTACGACCCGTGATGACTTACGGATTAAAAGATATGAATTTTTGAAAATCGGAAAAATCTGGAAAATGGCCCGGACCGCCGGCCAAGGGCCCTGGCCGCCGGCCCAGCCCAAAAAAAACAAGTCTGGCCGCCGGCCCCAGCCCCGACCGGGCGGTCCAGACATTCTGGTCATCGGGGAATTTTCCCAAATCTTCCCGGCCGTGGGTTTGGCCTCCAGACCTCCGGCCGAGGCCTGCAACTTTCAAAATACACTTCGTTTACATTCCGTTTTCGCTATAACCGACCCATATGACTTCCGTTTTACACAAAACTTGACCAACTACATTTATTTAACACATCAAACACGTTCCAACGACACTTGACCCGATTACAATCCCAAAATGGGTACAACACACTTAAACCAAACACCCCTTTAAACATTGACCGTAAACCATTTAGCACACTTAGACACACCGTTGACCATCCAAACTTTACAACGACCTCGACACACATTATAAAAACCAAAAGAAAGACTCTTGGGGGTACAACCTTGTCTCGAGCTCGGTATTCTACCTAGCTCCTAATACTTAATATCTTCCAAATCCACTTCCAAATCCTTATGCTATGACCCATAAGCCTTCCTTCCGCCGCACATGAACCTACAAAACATTAACAACTAAAAGGATAAGCTTACGCTTAGTAAGTAACCCAACATAAAACATATATCATACATATACTTACACATAAGCATTATAATCACATAAAAGCCTCTAAGCTACATCATCCAATCCACATTTCACACATCCTTATAACATAACTAATATCAAAACACAACAACCATAACTAACTACATACCTTAATTAGTCTCAAGTCCATAAGCTAACATACTCTTAGTCAAACTCACTAGCCACCAATTTCTAACTTTCAACCATCCAAATCCAAGTCCCATGTTCTTACACCATCATAATACATACATGATAATACATAAATAACACATGGTTTAGGGAGAGTTACTTACCTTAGTCCAAGCTAACAACATCAAAGTCATCATCATCACCACTATCATCATCATCATCATCATCATCATCAATCTTCTACAACATATCAAACCCTAATAACATAACAATCAATAACATAACAAGGGTTAACATAACCCATTAAACACACTCATCAATCTTCCTACATCATCATATGATCATATCTTGATCATATAATGAAATCCCACTTTATCCTTAATCTATAACCTCATTAACATCAAGAGCATAGTTACTTATTTGTGATGATCCTAACTAGGAAGGACCCTTAGCATAATCTCTTCATCATCTTCTTCTTCTTAAGGCATCACCAACTTTTCCCTCTCTTTTCTTCTCTCTAAAATCCGGTCCTCACACCCTCTCAATAATTGTGGAAAACTCTAGAGTATCCTAGATATAATAGTTAGGTGGTAACTTTCGTCCCTTGGCACATTAAGCCCCTCAAGTCCTATTCTTTCTATTTAAGCCACAATACTTACTATAACATCTTTACCACAATGGCAACTTAGGTCCCTTTAGTTATACACCATATGTTGTATTACTACAGTAGTCATACTTTGACTATTAGTTTGACTATTGGGTTTGACTTCCACGTAACTTTGTTGACCAATAATAGCATTAGGTCTTTATCCATTTTCTTCTAGGTTGGGGTCCCAACACCTGGGAAACGGGTGTTACAATTCTATCCCCCTTATTTAGATTTCGTCCCCGAAATCTTTCGCCTATTTCTAACCAAAACTTAGTCTCATAATTCATCTGATTCCTAACATCTTAATTCCTAGTTTATTTAGTGCAACGATCCAAGTGATCTCGCAACTCTATGCATACAATAACATATCACATGCCCTAATCCACATTACTCCCACTTACTTCTATACCATACAACTCTTGCTTAGATTTTACATAATACAAGACATACTTATTACCACTAGTCGTCATTCTAATCCACTCTATTACCGTTACATCACCGTCTCACTCACTTTATCCTCTAATCTCATTCCTTGACTACTTGATACTTAACAAACTCGTACTATTTGACTTTACATAATCACACTCGACTAATACGTTCACGTTCTATTATTTTCATTCATCATTTTTAGTACTACGCCGCAAGGCACATTATATCCTCATTACAATTTCTCCATCCCATCAAGGTTCTCCTAAGTCTCCATTAAAAGCCATGCTCTATTTCTAATCATCCTATCTTAGTCCTTACAATTTCTAACTAATTCTAAACTCCCGCTTTCTACTTCTCTAGCCCTACTCGTGTCGTGTCGGCAACACATAAGCCCACTCATTTATAAATTCCTCATTTACATGGAGAGGCGTCCCAATCGATGTAAATCAAGAAATATAAACTCATGGTTATTATAACAACCCGCAATTTTTTGGGCTATTATTTTAATCATTCATCTATTTGTTTTTGACAAATATTACAAATTAAATATTCTCTGACTTTTACTGATGTTTGAAAATTTAAAAATGGTAGGTTCGGAGTCAATAAATTTTATTTTATGCCAGTTTTATAAAAACGTCTCCAGAATTTTATTTTTCACATTTATGCGAAACCGGGGTACCACGACTACATCTAAGCTCAAACGATACCCAAAATACACTAAATAAATATAAAAGCAAAATATTTTGGCCAAATTTTCTTCTTTCCTTTTCATTGTGCAGCCATCACCTAATCACACAAGAATATTTTTTTGAGCCTTGCACTTTGGAATGACTAAACGTATACATGCACACTTAGCTCAAAATGGCCAAACTATTATTCCCCTTTTTTGTTTCTTAGCTGATCGAATAACAACAATGTGCACATCTTCATTTTCAAGCTCACTTCCCGTAAACATAGTCACATGTTTACATTGTTAGATGTTATTGCTAAAAACCATGGAACACTATTCTTGTAACTTTGCCAAAAATGAACCTAAAATGTTTTCTAAGCTAGTTCATTGACCAAGACTTTCCTTTCTTTTTTTTTTCTTCTTAACTGGTCGAACCCACAAGGAACTCACACACTCATCTTTCCATCCAATTTTCACAAAGCTAAGTGTATTTGGTGTCTTTGGAACAAAGCTGAAAGTGGTTTTGGGTTTACTTGGAGTAAATTGGTAATCTTGGGTAAACTATTGTTCTTGGTCTTCCTCTAGTCGAACCACACACACTCTTTTACTTCACATTTATAAGTTTTTGGAGCTTGGGAAAATATGGGGTAAAAATTTGGAAGGTTTTGGGTTATAAGGTAGCAAAAACTCACTTGGCTTCTTCTTTTCTTCTTGTTCGACAACACTTCTCAACTCACTGTAAGAGTTCTACACTTTCCAACTTATGTTTCTTGAGTTGCTTAATTTATAAAGTATGTCACATTTAGTATTATGTGTTATATTAATTAATAAGGTGTTAAAGTTTTGGAAACTAAACTAGCAAATGAGTTCTTGATTTTTTTTACTACTCGACAAACATATATACGTTCGACTTACATGGAAGTTTCTTGGTTGTGTTTTAAAAACTTGTGTGGCAAAATCTTTGACCTCGTTAACACATGAACATCTTGAGAAGAAGCAAAAATTCATGTTGTTTTCAAATCGACATACACGCACTTCATGTCAAGATGGTGAGTTTTATTTGGACATAAAAAAAAATGGAAACATAAACGTAAAGAAGACTTAAGATTGGCTCATTCTTGGAAGAGTGTGTACTAACTTTCCTTGCCTACTCGTTAACTTGACAATAGTATATATTTATATAGAACGTATCTTGGTCGACTACTTTCGTTTTGGTAGAGTGATATGGGTCGAGGACTCACTGTGGTCGAACCACAGTGAGATGTCGCGAGGGATTTTATCAATTATCGAAGTCATGAAAACAATTAAGCTTAGTAAAATATAAGCAAAGATAGTTTTGGGAAACTGTATTGAAAACCAACACAAAACTTGTACACATTCACGCATACACTGTCCTATATTCATGCAAATATATCACAGCCTTGAAACAACGTATAACTAAACCGTTTAGGTAACAAAAGACAACAAGGTGGGCTAGTCTGTTGGTTGGGTTGTTGTTCTATTAAACGCAAGGTCAGGGGTTCCAACCCTGCACCTGACTTTTTTTTGATAATTTATTTCTTTTTACAAATTTTCACTTATAGCCCTTGAACTATCAATAACTAATCAATATTCACTTCCAACACATTATACTAAACATATCTATTTAATTAGACTATAATGGTAAACTATAAAAGTATATATTTTGACAATGAAGTATTTTTGATAACTTTATGAAGGGAAAACTAATATTCACAGACGGAACATGCTCGATTTTTGTCAAATCCTATACTTAATTTATTTTACGCAAACACGACCAAACTATGAAAACTAGATAATATACGATTACTTATAGCAAATAAATTATAAAACTTTTTCTAACTTACCGTTCACTAATTTAATATAATTACAAAGGTGTCTACATATATATACATACCACCTTATCACATAAACACTTAAAGACTTACACACTTCCCAGAGCCAACACTTACAAATATTTTGAAATCGATTTAAACGTAAACTCTGCCACACAAGCAACATTAAACACAACCACTTGAGGACATTTAAATTTATTTAAATACTTTGAGTCGTTAGTACACAAAACTGTAAACTAAGACTTGCCATACTAATCTAGGTCGCGTTTCGGTGCCGTCCACTTATACTATTTGACTTTACTCAGACTGCTTTACTGAGGTGAGTATTCACAGCCCCCCTTTTTTTTACCGCTTTAATTATTTTGGGTGGAATGCATGACTTAAATTTTTATTTGAACTTATGACATATATTTTTACCTGAACTCTTTGAACATTGACTTTGAACTTTAAAATATTGTTTGAGCTTATGACTTGTTTTGAATTGTTGACGTGCCGTACGCACTTAAATTTTAGTCTCCCTTGTCTACGGAGCAGGCTTGATTTAATTAGTATATAATAGTTGGTATGATGTACCGTTCGTACATTCGCATTGTTAGTCCCCGATTGGTTTGCCGTTCGCACTCCAATTTAGACGTACCGTTCGTACGGCTCCCTTGTGCGGAGCAGTAGGTAGTATGGATAGCGCTATTAGAGGTCGGCCAGCCTCTCATTCCCCTGTCTACGGAATGCATATTATTTATTTTAAGGGCTTTGCCGCATACATTATTATATACTTAGTCCTTTTGTGTAAACCTAATGAGCATGTGTGTTTGACTATAATGGTTGTGAAATCATTGGTTACAAGTCTTGTATGGGCAGGACTTGTAACTGAATGGTTTGACACGGTCTCTACCAAATGGACTTTTTCTCAAAACCTTGGACTTCTTTTAAATAAAACCTGTATACTCACCAACTATTTTCATAGTTGACCCGTTTTCTCATGCATTTCAGGTGATTGCCAGTAAGTGTATTTTATGAAGACATTAGCACTAAGAAGTCTTCATCTATCATGTCTAGTTGGATGAAATAAAATGTTATCTTTTGGAAACAAACTTTTATGTTTCAAATGCCGTTGTTGGCTAAAACAATGTTGTATTAATGTACTGTTTCTTTAAATTTAAATTATGGTATTGTACTATATCACTCTGCGCTGTATATTGATTTCGTAGCACCCCAGGACCCGAATGCTTCCGCAATACTACATTTTTGGGGGTGTTACAGATTGGTATCAGAGACAGGCTGTTATAGAGAATGCCGATTTTTCTAAAATAAAAATCGCAACTATAACCAGAATAAAATTTTCTTAAACACCGAACATCATACGAGTTGACTAGTCCGAGCATTGCATCGTTACTCCTCAATTATGCATAGCCTGATCACCTATGCTTAATTCGGAAAGAATCATGCAATGATGGGAGTAGTAGTCTCAGATCATGTTTGGTCGGATCTTAAAAGGCAGTTACCTGAAATTGCATCGGTCGTGTGTGTGTGCATCGCATATTTGCATCCGTACTTGTGCATTAAACCCTATAGGCAGACATATATCTTAAGAATTGAGTACACTTTGTTCCTGTCATCCTTGCCTTGTTTTGTGATATTGCTTGATAGACATTAAGTACTTTTGTCATGACATGCCTTGTTCTATTTCGATATGATAAGTCTTTGTACATTTCTCAGTTTCAGTTACAGTCCATTGTTCTGCCAAACCTTCACCGACTACCGTCTTATATTCACCTACTTATCAAGGCCCTTACTTGCGACAGATCCCGAGGATCGAAACTCCTAAACCCCTGAGAACTACTTACTTAACATCGTCTTCTCGTTCCTTACGACTGTTGGAATCTATATACTATTATTCAAGAGGATGCGATATACATCCTTGGCGACAACATGGTTTGCATTGTTCATGACGTCATTTGTGATGATCCTTGTGCTCTGAGCATAATGCTAGCGTACTGTTATTTTCTCATTCATATCTCTGAACCATACATTTCTTTTCAGACTATTGACCACTTCATCAAAAACAGTTAAATTTTTGAATACTTCATCTCTTGCATACTATTTTAAAATTTTAATGAAGACCAGAGATGAAACACCTAATCCTTCTTTACTCACTAGACACTTGATTTCTACTAAATGTCTTAAACTCAGTAAAAATTCTTCACATATCTCAGAGCTGATTTATTTTATCGCTCCAAAAATTTTGAAAACTTTCTTCAAAGCCTATTTATCTAATCTCTTGAACAAAACTTCTCCCTGTCACCTTTATTAATTTTCCTCAAAACAACTCATTTACTTTGACAATGCCTTCGACCTTATCATTAACTTATACCATAAATATAAATTTGTTCAGTCTTGAGCAACCCCCAAACTTTAATTAAATTTTCAAAAACGTTAAGCTTTTTAACAACTCTTAACTTAATTTCATGACAGTTCTTGTTTGATGAGTTGTGAGATTAAGTTAAAGTTACTACTTAACTTAAAGAATTTTGCTCAAGAATGGACACTACTTACTCCGTTTAAATCTAGTCACTCAATATTTTTTTATATAATTGAACTGTCTATCTCGTCACACTCAGCAGAATATGTACGGATAATGTTGTCGTAATTACAACCATTTTATTTTAGTACTACCTCATTCTGGTGCAGGAATTATTTTCACATCCCAATTTTAAGTCTCCCCTGTTCGGAGCACTGCAAAGTCTCCCTTGTTCGGAGCAGTCATGATTAACGTGAGACCTAACGTCATAAGCCCTAATTGAACTTCTAGTCTTCTTGCTAACTTAAATTATCACTATTCGTTTATTTGATTTGGCTTAGACGATTCAAAACTTGAGCCAGACCTTCAAGAGGCCTTCAACTAAGATGTTAAAATCTTCCCTTCTGACAACTTGATTCCAGCTTGATCTAGTGACAGTTCTTGTTTGATGAGTTACGAAAATCAAGATAGAATCAAGTTGTTACTCAAACTCATGACAGTTCCCGGTTAGGGAGTTGTGAGATTAAGTTAGAATACACTAACTAAAGGTCACTTGAGGGCTAAGCTCGAGAATGGAAAAGTTGACCGTCAAATCTAACCGCGAGGACGAAAGTCAGTAGAGTGGACGAACTAAATCTCGAGGACGAGATTTCTTTTAAGGCTGGTAGACTATAACAACCCGCAATTTTTTTGGGCTATTATTTTAATCATTCATCTATTTATTTTTGACAAATATTACAAATTAAATATTCTCTGACTTTTACTGATGTTTGAAAATTTAAAAACGGTAGTTTCGGAGTCAATAAATTTTATTTTATGCCACTTTTATAAAAACGTCTCCAGAATTTTATTTTTCACATTTATGCGAAACCGGACGACTACATCTAAGCTCAAACGGTACCCAAAATACACTAAATAAATATAAAAGAAAAATATTTTGGCCAAATTTTCTTCTTTCCTTTTCATTGTGCAACCAGCACCTAATCACACAAGAATATTTTTTTGAGCCTTGCACTTTGGAATGACTAAACATATACATGCACACTTAGCTCAAAATGGCCAAACTATTATTCCCCTTTTTGTTTCTTAGCTGATCGAATAACAACAATGTGCACATCTTCATTTTCAAGCTCACTTCCCGTAAACATAGTCACATGTTTACATTGTTAGATGTTATTGCTAAAAACCATGGAACACTATTCTTGTAACTTTGCCAAAAATGAACCTAAAATGTTTTCTAAGCTAGTTCATTGACCAAGACTTTCCTTTCTTTTTTTTTCTTCTTAACTGGTCGAACCCACAAGGAACTCACACACTCATCTTTCCATCCAATTTTCACAAAGCTAAGTGTATTTGGTGTCTTTGGAACAAAGCTGAAAGTGGTTTTGGGTTTACTTGGAGTAAATTGGTAATCTTGGGTAAACTATTGTTCTTGGTCTTCCTCTAGTCGAACCACACACACTCTTTTACTTCACATTTATAAGTTTTTGGAGCTTGGGAAAATATGGGGTAAAAATTTGGAAGGTTTTGGGTTATAAGGTAGCAAAAACTCACTTGGCTTCTTCTTTTCTTCTTGTTCGACAACACTTCTCAACTCACTGTAAGAGTTCTACACTTTCCAACTTATGTTTCTTGAGTTGCTTAATTTATAAAGTATGTCACATTTAGTATTATGTGTTATATTAATTAATAAGGTGTTAAAGTTTTGGAAACTAAACTAGCAAATGAGTTCTTGATTTTTTTTACTACTCGACAAACATATATACGTTCGACTTACATGGAAGTTTCTTGGTTGTGTTTTAAAAAACTTGTGTGGCAAAATCTTTGACCTCGTTAACACATGAACATCTTGAGAAGAAGCAAAAATTCATGTTGTTTTCAAATCGACATACACGCACTTCATGTCAAGATGGTGAGTTTTATTTGGACATAAAAAAAAATGGAAACATAAACGTAAAGAAGACTTAAGATTGGCTCATTCTTGGAAGAGTGTGTACTAACTTTCCTTGCCTACTCGTTAACTTGACAATAGTATATATTTATATAGAACGTATCTTGGTCGACTACTTTCGTTTTGGTAGAGTGATATGGGTCGAGGACTCACTGTGGTCGAACCACAGTGAGATGTCACGAGGGATTTTATCAATTATCGAAGTCATGAAAACAATTAAGCTTAGTAAAATATAAGCAAAGATAGTTTTGGGAAACTGTATTGAAAACCAACACAAAACTTGTACACATTCACGCATACACTGTCCTATATTCATGCAAATATATCACATCCTTGAAACAACGTATAACTAAACCGTTTAGGTAACAAAAGACAACAAGGTGGGCTAGTCTGTTGGTTGGGTTGTTGTTCTATTAAACGCAAGGTCAGGGGTTCCAACCCTGCACCTGACTTTTTTTTGATAATTTATTTCTTTTTACAATTTTTCACTTATAGCCCTTGAACTATCAATAACTAATCAATATTCACTTCCAACACATTATACTAAACATATCTATTTAATTAGACTATAATGGTAAACTATAAAAGTATATATTTTGACAATGGAGTATTTTTGATAACTTTATGAAGGGAAAACTAATATTCACAGACGGAACATGCTCGATTTTTGTCAAATCCTATACTTAATTTATTTTACGCAAACACGACCAAACTATGAAAACTAGATAATATACGATTACTTATAGCAAATAAATTATAAAACTTTTTCTAACTTACCGTTCACTAATTTAATATAATTACAAAGGTGTCTACATATATATACATACCACCTTATCACATAAACACTTAAAGACTTACACACTTCCCAGAGCCAACACTTACAAATATTTTGAAATCGATTTAAACGTAAACTCTGCCACACAAGCAACATTAAACACAACCACTTGAGGACATTTAAATTTATTTAAATACTTTGAGTCGTTAGTACACAAAACTGTAAACTAAGACTTGCCATACTAATCTAGGTCGCGTTTCGTTGCCGTCCACTTATACTATTTGACTTTACTCAGACTGCTTTACTGAGGTGAGTATTCACAGCCCCCCTTTTTTTTACCGCTTTAATTATTTTGGGTGGAATGCATGACTTAAATTTTTATTTGAACTTATGACATATATTTTTACCTGAACTCTTTGAACATTGACTTTGAACTTTAAAATATTGTTTGAGCTTATGACTTGTTTTGAATTGTTGACGTGCCGTACGCACTTAAATTTTAGTCTCCCTTGTCTACGGAGCAGGCTTGATTTAATTAGTATATAATAGTTGGTATGATGTACCGTTCGTACATTCGCATTGTTAGTCCCCGATTGGTTTGCCGTTCGCACTCCAATTTAGACGTACCGTTCGTACGGCTCCCTTGTGCGGAGCAGTAGGTAGTATGGATAGCGCTATTAGAGGTCGGCCAGCCTCTCATTCCCCTGTCTACGGAATGCATATTATTTATTTTAGGGGCTTTGCCGCATACATTATTATATACTTAGTCCTTTTGTGTAAACCTAATGAGCATGTGTGTTTGACTATAATGGTTGTGAAATCATTGGTTACAAGTCTTGTATGGGCAGGACTTGTAACTGAATGGTTTGACACGGTCTCTACCAAATGGACTTTTTCTCAAAACCTTGGACTTCTTTTAAATAAAACCTGTATACTCACCAACTATTTTCATAGTTGACCCGTTTTCTCATGCATTTCAGGTGATTGCCAGTAAGTGTATTTTATGAAGACATTAGCACTAAGAAGTCTTCATCTATCATGTCTAGTTGGATGAAATAAAATGTTATCTTTTGGAAACAAACTTTTATGTTTCAAATGCCATTGTTGGCTAAAACAATGTTGTATTAATGTACTGTTTCTTTAAATTTAAATTATGGTATTGTACTATATCACTCTGCGCTGTATATTGATTTCGTAGCACCCCAGGACCCGAATGCTTCCGCAATACTACATTTTTGGGGGTGTTACAGTTATGTACTCCCGACATAACACTACTACTCCTAATTCCCAATCTAACTTTTATTATTTCATCCTGTTTATACTTCATATTTTCTTTTTAGACTTGGATCCATATCATTATCACATTCGTTACGGGGATATTTTTATTGCCAAGGATATAGGCAACCCCATTTGCCGATGAAAGCAATACTTTTCATCCCGAAGGATCTTTAACATTCATCTCGAAGGATTCCTTAACATTCATTTACTTGGTCATCCTGAAGGATACCACTTTTAACATTCATCCCGAAGGATCATTAATATTCACACTTTATCACATTAACAATGGATCCAAGTCATAAGCACTGCACACACATAATTACATTCATTTATTTTAGTGAAATGCAAGCGCATAGAGCATATGAGCCTGCTTATTATATTTACACATTTCTATGTGTTTTACCATCCTACATTCTTAATCCGCTTTTGTTATTTTCACATCTTTACTTTACCACTTGCATTCTTAGCCTACATTAATCATTTTCACATTCTTACTTTACATTTTAGTCCACTCGACTCATTTACATCTAGACTTCTCACATTTTACCAACTGTAACTCATACATTCATTATAGTAATTACCGTTAATCGCCTTAGCCGTAATATGATAATTTCAAGACAACGCCTTTATCTCATACACACTCCTCTCATTCTTTCTTACATTTTTAATCCATCACATTCTTATTCTCGTATCTTATCCCTCCTCTTTTATTTTTCATATGTTTAAGCAACTTCTTTCTGTCTCGCCTTCCCTAAATCATTATTTTAGCACGCTCTTTAACATCACACATTCTATGATATTGTCACCTATCGTCATTCCTTAATCTCATTCATTTATTTTATTATTGCACCTCATATTTTAGCACACTTTTCATCACTACAACCCATTATTTAAGCGCTAATATCTTAAGTTACTCACTAACCCATCTCTAATACCAATTACTAATCCCTTCCACGCCTTACCATTATTATCCTCCTATAATATGCTATCACATAACTAAATCTTGAATCTACACTATACCAAAACTACCATTCACTTACGTAGCATACATATACATAACATGTATTCCGTCTCATAATCTAAACAATCCATAACCCATTTCTAACTCATTACTTCTACCATTAGTAAGTCCACATTCTAAATATTCACATTATATCCAACCAAAGCCTAATCCCACTATTGCTATAAGCACTTTCACATCGCAAACCTAAGGCATCTATTTTTCGCGTCTAATTCATTACTTCTATATTTCGCTACATTCACATATTCATATAATAATTACCAATACAACCCGAGGTGCACGGTAATCCTATCACTCCCACATCAAGTCTCCCACAACATATATCACATAAAACACATCCATAAGTCCCCATCATTATACTCATATAGCAATCACATAATTCATTTCAAAACTCAACGTTCACATCCTATAACTTACATAATATTTACCCGCATTTCTTGAACTTAAACTTAACGCGTCTATGAGTGGTTTAAGTCTAGGCAACCTATAGTGGAAACCTAATTTACTTAAACCGAAGCTCTGATACCAAGTTGTAACGCCCCGTGCCCGTTTAGACTAAAATTTTAAACTTTTTACGCAAAAACGATTGACTTTTATGGACATCCGACCACTCTTTTGATGACTGACAAGAATGTATAAACATTCAGCCCTTGAGGCTATTTTTAAATGAAAGTACATTCAATTACCTTCGAAACGATAGGTGGTACGACCCGTGACGACTTACGGATTAAAAGATATGAATTTTTGAAAATCGGCAAAATCTGGAAAATGGCCCAGACCGCCGGCCCAGCCCAATAAAAACAAGTCTGGCCGCCGGCCCCAGACCCGACCGGGCGGCCCAGACATTCTGGTCATCGGGGAATTTTCCCAAATCTTCCCGGCCGTGGGTTTGGCCTCCAGACCTCCGGCCGAGGCCTGCAACTTTCAAAATACACTTCGTTTACATTCCGTTTTCACTATAACCGACCCATATGACTTTCGTTTTACACCAAACTTGACCAACTTCATTTATTTAACATATCAAACATGTTCCAACGACACTTGACCCGATTACAATCCCAAAATGGGTACAACACACTTAAACCAAACACCCCTTTAAACATTGACCGTAAACCATTTAGCACACTTAGACACACCGTTGACCATCCAAACTTTACAACGACCTCGACACACATTATACAAACCAAAAGAAAGACTCTTGGGGGTACAACCTTGTCTCGAGCTCGGTATTCTACCTAGCTCCTAATACTTAATATCTTCCAAATCCACTTCCAAATCCTTATGCTATTACCCATAAGCCTTCCTTCCACCGCACATGAACCTACAAAACATTAACAACTAAAAGGATAAGCTTACGCTTAGTAAGTAACCCAACATAAAACATATATCATACACATACTTCCACATAAGCATTATAATCACATAAAAGCCTCTAAGCTACATCATCCAAGCCACATTTCACACATCCTTATAACATAACTAATATCAAAACACAACAACCATAACTAACTACATACCTTAATTAGTCTCAAGTCCATAAGCTAACATACTCTTAGTCAAACTCACTAGCCACCAATTTCTAACTTTCTACCATCCAAATCCAAGTCCCATGTTCTTACAACATCATAATACATACATGATAATACATACATAACACATGTTTTAGGGAGAGTTACTTACCTTAGTCCAAACTAACAACGTCAAAGTCATCATCATCACCACTATCATCATCATCATCATCATCAATCTTCTACAACATATCAAACCCTAATAACATAACAATCAATAACATAACAAGGATTAACATAACCCATTAAACACACTCATCTATCTTCCTACATCATCATATGATCATATCTTGATCATATGATGAAATCCCACTTTATCCTTAATCTATAACCTCATTAACATCAAGAGCATAGTTACTTACTTGTGATGATCCTAACTAGGAAGGACCCTTAGCATAATCTCTTCATCATCTTCTTCTTCTTAAGGCATCACCAACTTTTCCCTCTCTTTTCTTCTCTTTAAAATCCGGTCCTCACACCCTCTCAATAATTGTGGAAAACTCTAGAGTATCCTAGATATAATAGTTAGGTGGTAACTTTGGTCCCTTAGCACATTAAGCCCCTCAAGTCCTATTCTTTCTATTTAAGCCACAATACTTACTATAACATCTTTACCACAATGGCAACTTAGGTCCCTTTAGTTATACACCATATGTTGTATTACTACATTAGTCATAACTATTAGTTTGACTATTGGGTTTGACTTCCACGTAACTTTGTTGACCAATAATAGCATTAGGTCTTTATCCATTTTCTTCTAGGGTGGGGTCCCAACACCTGGAAAACGGATGTTACAATCCGCATACTAGTGTGTAAAAAAAAAACAAAGTTCAATTCGGTCAACGAAAACAGTTTTGCATGTTTCTCACCCAAAGGTTTATAAAAATAATACGTATAAAAAATGGGGCCATAAACTCACCTTAATAATAGCAATCTGCTAGTCAACAATAACATAGTGCAACTGCTCCGACACGCGACCTATATCAGTATGGTAAGTCTTAACGTAATATTCGTGTTTTAAACGTTTTAACTCATTTGAAAGGTTTACGTGTGTCAAGTGCTCGTATATTTCTTGCTTGCTATGTGGTAAGGTACATTTAAAAAAATTGTTTATCGTAAAAGACTCTTTGGTGATGGCTCATGGTGATAGTGTACGGTGAAAATACGTGTGACGGAAACATCCGTGCTTAGTACTCGTCGTCGGAAAATACACAAGTAATATATATATATATATATATATATATATATATATATATATATATATATATATATATATATATATATATATATATATATATATAATAATGGTGATAGTTGGGTATTATTATATTATAAATATTATAATTATTTATAATATAATGATAATTATAAAAAAAATTTATAAGTATTTAATTTAGAAAGATTAAATAAAGTGTAAGTGTACAAATATATAAAAATATATTTATAATTCTTAAGAAGTTTAAAAATATTAACTTGGAAAAATTAATATTTTTAATAATAAAAATTGTATATTTCATCATTTAGTCGGTTTTCATCCGAAAATATTCTAAGTGTTGAAATTTTAAAAAAATCGGGCATGACCTATTCGTTTATTCAAACTTTTCCATTTTTCCCAAGTTTTGCAATTCACTCAAACAAACCTTTACGTTAGCTATTTTTGCAAAACTAGTCCAAAATCATATATTTATCGTTATAACTATATATTCCGTTACGTTTGCTTCTAAGTTATAAGTTTCGATACAAAAATCAACATTTGGTCAAAATATCTTCAAAAGTCAACAGAAAGTCAACATTCATGAAATTGGGCCGAAAAGTCTATAATAGGCCCAATAGTCCAAGTTTAGCCCAAAAACCATTTAACCTTTTTAAGTTACGATATATATATTGTTAAGTTTCTAAAATCAATTTAACACGTTCATCACGTCATTTGGTGAAAAAGTCAAATATGGCCGAAACCAGATGGGCTCGGCCCAATTCGTGTCGAAACCATCATAAGCCCAAAGTATAAGTCCAAACCTTTAAGTCCGTTTTAGTCCAAATAGTTTTCGTAACTAATTTTTAATTAACAAAATAAGCGCTTATTAATAAGCCCTTAAGTCAAAAAGTCAACCATGACCAAAATTAGTTAGGCTCGGCCCAAGGTGAACCGTACGACCCAAGAACCCAAAAAAATAAGTCAAACACAATAAGCTATAGCTTATTCAATAAACTATTCAAAATAAGCTATTAAGCACTAATTTCACAATTTCACCACTTGAGCCAAAATTTTATGTTTTTCAAAACCCCAATTTTTATTTTAGTTAAAAGTTAGCCGATTTGTGTATATACCCAAATAATTGTATATTTCGTTTTAAACTCGTGTAATTAACACTAATCACATTTGTATCATCAAACTAGTACCACAAGCAACAAGATTTACCACACAAGCAAGAAATAACCTAATTTGTATAAAACTTTCAAAAAAGTCGAGCACTGGTAAACATATATTGTTAGGAATTATATTTTTATAGATTTGATGATACAAAACAAGAAGAATGAAACATAAGGATTACTGAAATGATAAGCAAAATACACCGAGCAGTTGGAACTGCTAGTGCAAACAGTTGGAACTGCTAGTGCAAATAGTGCAACAGTTAGTACTGCTAGTGCAAATGAAGCTGCTGCTGATCAGTGAGTCATACTACTGGATGGATAAGGATGAAGAAGATATTTTGTATTTGAGTCAAGTATATCAAATAGATAATATCTAGATATGTTTCCAGTCAACAAATTGTAAAAGATACATGTTGTATCTTATTGACTGACATACACAAGCAAGTAGTAGACAAGTCTTATCAACTTTGTAATGATCTCCTTTGTACAATAAAAGGGAGATCATACCCCTTAGATAAAAGTGTGATTTACAAAGACTCTAAAAGAGTGCTTAGAACTAAAACAACAAGTGTGTTCAAATGTAATCACCAAGAAAGAGTGTGTGTGGGAACATTAGACATGGGGTCTGATGTTGTTTAGTTTTGTTAAGCCTCAAGGTAATCAAGGTTTTCCTTGATCCCTGTTATTGTTTTAGAGTAACCGTGCTATATTTGATCACATAGCATTGGGGCTGAGTTTAATAACAAAAGAGAAAGTTTGGCAAAACCTTGTTGTGATAGTATTGTTTCTTTCATTAGAATATTCCGTCAATATTATCATCATACTTATTAAAGTTAAAATCCTAGATTAAAGGTGTAACAACCTAGAGTCCATAAACGATCACGTAACTTATTTTAGTAGATGTAAGTCGGTCTAAAATAAGTTTCCACAGGAACTTAGTACAACTAAGATTCAAGGTTGCAGATCCACTTGAAGATAAAGATAAAGAGCTATGGGTACAGTTAAAGAGGATTTTTGATCCAAATGGTGGTGAAGCTATATGGAGGTTTCAAGCTCCAATTAATGATGTTTCATGGAAGCTTTTTGATACGTGTGGTGTACATAGAATTTCTACCAAGGATGGGATAGAAATATATATGTTGGTTGAAAAAGACTATCCACTCAAAACAACAACTTAATTGATTCTAGTATATTCAAAATTGGAGATTGAAGTTGAATCAGAAATGGCAGATGTGTTAGTCAGAAGGATTTTTGATCTTGCAGAACAGAGAAAAGCTCTGACTAAGAGATTGACATGGTAAATGTTTGGAAGAATCCCCACATCATGGAGATGAAGTTTAATTCGGAAGAAACTTAGTGATTTGGAAAGAAATCATAAGTTTAGGGGAGGATTGTTAGGAATTATACCCAACAGTTAGTACCGGTGGTTATAAGTTAGTACTGATGAAGAATTACTGAAGACAACACTGACAGTACTAAGTCAGTTAGTACTGCTCACACAAGAAGTTAGTACTGCTTATATTTTTGTAAACGTGTAATAGATAATTATAGAAAGGATTTAGTAGATATCCTTATTGATATAGATTATAGTTATCTTGTACAGGAATCCTTGGTCTCTAAAAGGATATCCTAGGTTAAGGTTTAGATATACGGTTATTGAGTTTTTGTGAAGATTCAAGGTTGTAAACCCTAGTACTAGCAAAAGTACTCGTATTATTGATATAATAATATTGAATCGTTTTGATTAAACAATTGTCTCTTGTTCTTCTAAGTGTTAACTAGTAAATTCTGCGTGCTAGTTAATATTACTCAAAGTATCAATCTAACACAAGGCGTGTGTTTAGATCCGATCAGCTAATATTCCATCACTAACTGATAACTCATCAGTTTAGTGGAATACATCATCTACTGGAAACTAATCTAAGCTCGGTCATGCTCAAGGTGTAACTACTCGAACGCTACAGTCATTCCTCCGATGGCAGCCTCCAAATGATCCACACGGTGTCTCAGCTCCTGGTTCTCTCTCATCACAACACTGATCGTATACTCAGCAGTCACGATCCTCTGCCACTGAGTGTGATCAGCGCCTCAAGGTCTCCTCAACATCCCATGAATCCTGGTCTAGCCTCTACCCAAACCGATAGCCCTAAAATCCAAAGCCCTGAGCTCCCTACCGTGTGACCTCTCTAGTGCCTCTAATCTGGCTCTCAGGCCAATCATCTCACGTCTGTCAACAAACATCTCCTCAAATAACACACAAGAAGCTCTGTCAACTGTCCCAATCCGCCTCTCAATAATCTGAATGCGGTCAGGCTGCTCTAACCTCTCAATCTGATCTGAGTGCACATCGAGCAAACTGGCATGGTTCGCCAGCTGGATCCATACCTGCTCCATGATAGTAGGCTCCTCGTCCTCAGCCAGTGAGGCTAGTGGAAGCAGAGAAGCCACTGGTGATGGAAGCGGAGAAGGTATTGGAGATGGAGGTGGCACGAACGAAGGAGATGATGGAGTGTACTCTGGGCTAGCAGCATGCACACCCGTGCTAGTATCACAAGTAATGTTAACTCAGTGGGTATCACTCAAATCCTGTATCTGGGCAGCCTTGGAGCTCTGCCCTACCTCAAATACCCCCTGTACATCCTTCATGATGCCCTTGCCATCTCGTGGCATCATCGCCTGATCTAAACCCATCGGTAACCCTCTGTTCCTGTCAACACATGCATAAACAGGAGCGTGCTCGACGGGTGCTGTCACTGCTGGCGTGGGCTCTACCTGAACCTGCACTGGATCCCTTACTGGATCCTCATCCTCATCAGAGTAAGACTGAATAGACCTCCGCAATCTCTGACGAGGAGGGGAATGATCTAGAGATGACATAGGTGACTGAGATGATGGTGAAGCAGAGGTACCCGTGTAACCATAACGGGTCCTCCTGAGTGGTGAGTATAATACAGATGATAGCTGGATGCGACATCCACGGACTCTCCTATAAGAAGTTTGGCGTCTGGTGGGTGGGGTAGTCTGAGTATGCTGGGTGAGGGTGTAGAGCTGAGTTGGAGATGAATAGTGAGCTGTGGCATAGCGGGGTAGGTATGGTAAGGTAGATGCTGGAGTAGTATGTGTAGGCTGAGTGGCTGCTCGGACAACCTCCATCAACGGGTCATCTGGAAATGGAACTAGTCGTCGAAGCGGGGAAGTTTGTCCAGCAGCGAGTACCTCATCACGAACATCGAAAGGAAGAGACATGGTCTGTGACAAATATGGTGTGGCATGTGTAAGTATATAGAAAATACTTATATCATATATGTTAAGTAAAATACTCAAACATCATAGTATAACACTTAATCATATAAGGCAAATAGCGATCAAATCATGGCAAACTAGGCAGGCATGCATCTGGCGGTCATAAGGAAACGTTTTTCATAAAATGGTTGATACCAATCTGTAACACCCCCAAAAATCTGGATTTGCGGAAGCATACATGTTTGGGTGCTACTATATTGGAAATCACAACACAAAGATATAGAGAACGGATTTAAAAATCCGTTTTAAAAATAGTTTACATTTCCAAAGTTAAATGTCATACATCAAGTTCAATTAAAATAAAACATGGCCCATTTAACATGACTGTCCCAAATCAGAGTTTAACACATGTGTAAAAACACTTCTGGTAGTTATGACCGATGACATGCCCTGCCTTTAACAAATACATTCTCAAACACCTGAGAAAACATGCTAAACGTTAACTAACGCTGGTGAGTTCATAGGCTTAAAGTAAATAAGCACATATGGACCGTAGCAAAGTGTTAGGAATATAAATATTCATATGAAGACTCGGTCACCCCGAGTATCTATTTAGCATTTATGTAGCTCATAGGCTTATTAGTATTATTATTATTAGTTTAGTTATATTAATATTTGTGAAGTTGGGTCAGGTCTTTACCCACTGTCAGCTCACTCACCCACTAGGGGCACCATAGCTAGTAACTATAAATACCCCTTCCCATGTGTAGGAAGGGTTGGAACTCCTTCTCATTTTCACATAATACAAGTTCATTTTCTCTCTCTAAGTTCCCACTTTCTTTCTCTCTCTAAAACCGCCACTTTAATTCGACCAAATCTCCATTGTTTGTGTGTTTGAATGTTATGAATATGCAACAATTGGTATCAGAGCCAGGTTAGGTTCGTGTAAGAGCATATTCAGATTCGTTGTGTTGATTTTTGGTCTGATTTGGTTCGTACTAAATAGTAAAGAAAAAACCTTGTTTAATCTTTGTGTGTGGTTAAATCCGTTGAAAACTTGTACTTTTGTGTTCATTGAACTGTTTTACATCTTCCTTGATAACATACAACTTGGTTAGTGTCTGTTTGTGGAAGATTTGAAGGGTTTCTTGGCAGCGGTTTGGTGTTCGGAAGAGTTTTCATCGTAGCGGTTTGACTTTCGGTGAAGGATTATTCGTAGCGGTTTGTGTTATTCTGGTAAATCTAAGTAGCGGTTGGGAAATCAGCGGTTTGGAACTTATCTATAACGGGAAACAAGACAAAACGTACGGAAAGTGACGTTTTTGTCCTATTACAGCAGCGATTTGAGTTTCTGTCGCTAGCGGTTTGTCATTTAGCGATTGCGGTTTGACTAGTCCTTGTGGTTTAGCATTCAGCGGTTTAACCTTCAGCGGTTTGGGTCTTAGCGGTTTAGACTTTTAGCGGTTTGAATAGTGTTCCGGCGGTTTGAATCCTGCGGTTTGACACTCTGGTTCAGCGGTTTAATACTAGCGGTTTGGTCTTAAGATTCAGCGGTTTGACTTAGCGGTTTGTTGTGTGTTAGCGGTTCATATACAGCGGTTTAGTTTTTAGGTTTGGCGGTTTGATTCTCGCGGTTTGTCTAAGGTCTTAGCGGTTTGGTACTCTGGTGTTGCAGTTTGACCAAAGTTGATTTTTTACGTCAAAACTTCAAACGGCTATAACTTTTGAACCGTAACTCCGTTTTCAGCCCACGACTTGTCAAAACAACCGTGAGACCGAGGAGAAGGACACATTGAACATATTTATTCATTCAACTCAACTTTCGAAGCCTGAAATCGCTCCGAAATGAAGTAATTGAGGTTTTAAGTTTTCAGACCATAATTTCACCGTAACAACTTGCGTCAACCAAACTAAATCAACTTTCATCATAACACATTCAAGTAATCAAATCATGGTTTATTCTTGATTTTTGTAAAATCCCGCGAAAGAATCTATTTCTCGGTTTAAATCATAGACTTGTAAAATCCCGTGAACGTTCATATCATGTCAAAGACTTCGGATTCAGTCATTGCTGAGGTGCTCAAATTGTACGACATGATTGACAAACAGAAGATTCCCAAAGATGTGCAACAGATAAACGTGTTTGAGTATGTTAGTGCAAATAGGGACTTTGTGTGCACGAATTCTCAAGAGAAAGAGCTTCATCAGCCACAGACAAACGTTGTTGAGTCAGATACTGCTATGAACAACGTGCAACATGGGAAACACAATGAAGCGTCAGCTGAACCTAGTGGGGTATCTTCTGTTATTAATGATGATAATGTGTTGCATGAACAAAAGATTCCTGACAAAGTACAACAGACAAACGTTGTTGATTCAGATATTGCTAATATGGGAAATAGCGATGTTATCCCACATGAACAATATGTGAAACACAACGAAGCGTCTGTTGTACCTAGTTGTGCATCTTCTGTTCTAAATGATGATTATGTGCTGCATGAGAACACTGAATTTGTTCCTGATGACCCATTAACCACCCAACTTAACATTTATAAAGAACAAGTGGCCATATATGAACAACGTGCTAAATTTGAGTTAACTAAACGTGAGCAAGAAATGGATGGTCAGATGCGTACACTTATTTCTGAACGTAATCTAAGGGAAGAAAAATTGAAAATGGAGTTACATTCTTTACAAGTGAAACTGAAGCAAACTGTTCAGCTTAAACAAGTAATGCAAGAAAGTGTGAAAACACTAAAGCAAGATTTCAAAGAAAAAGAATCTAAACTCTTAAATGATTTTTCCAGACTTAAAACCTTAAAGAATAAGCTTGAAAATAAGTTGTACACGCAAGACCAATCTAGACAAACGGTTCAAATGCTTCAAAAGCACAAAAAGTTGTGTGATAAGCATAGTCTAAGTAATGCAGGGGAACCTAAATTAGCTCTCCTTAGGAATGCTAAAGTAACCCAACCTGCCTTATATGATTCCAATGTGATGATTATGCCTGGTCATGCCCCACCTGATGTTTCATCTTTAGAAGAGAGTAATGAGATAGATGTGAGAAATAGAGAAAGAATAAATGAGAAAATGAAGGATCCCAAATGCATAGCCAATCGAATAATAGTCAAACCCCATGATTATTTTGAGGAGAATCGATTGACTGTGTTTGCACCTCAAAAGAAGTTAACGCCTGAACAAATATTTTGGTCTTTAGATATGGAAAGGAGAAAGGCCGATGAGCTTGAAGCTAAAACTCCATCCCTTAGGAAAATTGCAGCTGCGACGGTGTATCCTCCCAATACACCTAGGCATTTGGTTCCTTTGACTCTTCCTACTAAATGTAAAACCTTATTTAGCATATATATACTTTGTCAACTATTTGCTGATTTTGATAAAACATGTAAGAAGAGAATTACACCAACCGGAATTACTGAGGGGAAAGTGGTTTTGAACAGACAAAAAGGTGTTACTTAACTGAGGTCATTCCATTCTTTAAATTACTCAAGGAACAGTTTGAAGGATTGCAAAACGCCCTTGAAACTGAAGTAAATGAGATGAAAGTAGTGTTTAAAGAAATGAAAAATGAGGTAGCTCAAAATGCGATAGAACTTAAGAGTCGTGAGATTGAGAGAAAGAATATTCTCATCGCCAATGAGAATTTGATTGCTATATGTATTGCACAGGATATATTTTATACTGCTATTGATGCTGCATTAACTGCCTGTCAATTTCATGAGTATTCTATTGCATTGAATGTTACCCAGAATCGTATTGTTGAGCTTGAGGGGGAGAATTTGAAATTGCAAGAAAAAATTCAAAATGATGACCATGATAACATGGTCAAGCGTTTTTCAAAACTAGAGGTTGATCATCTTAATTTGCAATTAAAATATCAACACTTAGAAGAAAGATGTAAACTATCAAATGCCAAGACATTTTTGGATGCTCCTGAATTTGATACATATTTTGAATTAAGAAAACACGATGAAAAAATTCAAGCTCACACTAACACGATTCGACAATTGAGGGCCCAAATTGCCCAATTAAAATCAAATAAGTGTGATGTGATTGGCACCCATAAACCATCGTCTTCAGATTCTCAGGATTTTCACTATCAAGACACCATAAATAAATTACAATATGAAAATGAGTGTTTTCGAGCTGAAAATTCAAAAATCAAACAGCATTACAAAGAGTTATATGATTCGATTAAGATCACGCGTAACAACCACAATGAAAATCTAATTAATTAGGGCTTATAATTAATTGAATAAATATGGATAAATTATTATAATAATGGTGATTGTGCGGTATTATTATATTATAAATATTATAATTATTTATAATATAATGATAATTATAAAAAGAATTTATAAGTATTTAATTTAGAAAGATTAAATAAAGTGTAAGTGTACAAATATATAAAAATATATTTATAATTCTTAAGAAGTTTAAAATATTAACTTGGAAAAATTAATATTTTTAATAATAAAAATAGTATATTTCGTCCTTTAGTCGGTTTTCATCCAAAAATATTCTAAGTGTTGAAATTTTAGAAAAGTCGGGCATGACCCATTCGTTTATTCAAACTTTTTCATTTTTACCAAGTTCTGCAATTCACTCAAATAAACCTTTACGTTAACTATTTTTGCAAAACTAGTCCAAAATCATATATTTATCGTTATAACTATATATTCCGTTATGTTTGCTTCTAAGTTATAAGTTTCGATACAAAAATCAACGTTTGGTCAAAATAACTTCAAAAGTCAACAGAAAGTCAATATTCATGAAATTGGGCCGAAAAGTCCATAATGGGCCCAATAGTCCAAGTTTAGCCTAAAAACCATTTAACCTTTTTAAGTTACGATATATATATATCGTTAAGTTTCTAAAAATCAATTTAACACGTTCATCACGTCATTTGGTCAAAAAGTCAAATATGGCCGAAACCACATGGGCTCAGCCCAATTTGTGTCGAAACCATCATAAGCCCAAAATATAAGTCCAAACCTATAGGTCCGTTTTTGTCCAAATAGTTTTCGTAACTAATTTTTAATTAACCAATTAAGTGCTTATTAATAATCCATTAAGTCAAAAAGTCAACCATGTCCAAAATTAGTTGGGCTCGGCCCAAGGTGAACCGTACGACCCAAGAACCCAAAAAATAAGTCAAACACAATAAGCTATAGCTTATTCAATAAGCTATTCAAAAAAAGCTATTTAAGCACTAATTTCACCATTTCACCACTTGAGCAAAAATTTTATGTTTTTCAAAACCCCAATTTTTGTTTTGGTTAAAGGTTAGCCGATTTGTGCATATACCCAAATAAGTGTATATTTCGTTTTAAACTCGTGTAATTAACACTAATCACTGTATCATCAAACTAGTACCACAAGCCACAAGATTTACCACACAAGCAAGAAATAACCTAATTTGTATAAAACTTACAAAAAAGTCGAGCACTAGTAAACATATATCAAACCCTAGCTTTTTCAATTTAACAAAACATAAATATTTAACACTTGGTAACATCTTTAAACATCATAAGAACATGTAATGAGCAAGATTGAAAAAGTTTTGAGGACCCTTACCATGTTCTTGATAAATTTCAAGAGGTAGAGGGACCAAAAAGACTCCAAATTGAACCAAATTTACCCACAATACGTTCCGATTAACCCAAAAAACTTGAAAGTACAACCCGATTAGCCCAAACTTCAAATGATTTTTGTAGATCTTGAATTCTATGGTTAGGTCCAATAGGAGAAGTGAAAAATGATCAAGGAATTTTTGTTAGATGAAAATGTGTATGTCAATTGCTATGTGTTGCATTTTAAGTAAGAAATAAATCTTACTTACATCATCTAGCACTAAGGATCATTTAGGGTAATATTTTTTGTCTTTTTATGTTGAGTTTGGGCGGCAAACGACAAGAGGGAGATGGGGAAATGGGTTTTTGATCCTCGTTGGTGTATCGTGTGTCGGTTTAAGCTTAAATGTTACCGTAAAGTCCCGGTTTGACCTTTTTGGACACGTATACGTAAAATAAAATTTTTATCAACGTTTTCATCAAAATAATAATAAAATATTATTATTTGGCCAAAAATGTATTTATTCGACTGCTACCATATATATTGTAGTGTCGGTATGTGTGTGGGGTTGCTTTTCAGTAAATACGAGAAAGCTTCTCGGTTAAATACGAAACTTGTCAATAACTATCAGAAATAGAATAATTTACGCTTACTGACAAAAATAGACTTTTTCAGCAGTGACTGTAAGCTACAGTATGTGGGACAGCTCCCCAAAAAATGTTCAGAAATGCTCAGAATTTCACAAAAACATGCAGTTATGCATAGAAATGCTCGGTTTAAAAATAATAAATAAATATTTATTATTAACTTAAAGTGTGAAAATTACCATTTGTCACACGTCACAAGTTTGGATTAATTTCCTGACATCACGAAATATGGTGGGCCAATAGAATCCTACATCAAAAACCTTTCGGGCAGTGGTATTTATCCCATGATGCCCTCCCGAAGGTCCAGCGTGGCATTCTCTCATGATTCCATTTGCTTCACCTCTTGCAACACAACGTCTAATTATCAGATCTGGGCATCTAGGAAACAAGAAAGGCTCGTCCCAAAAATCATATTTTAACTTAGTAAAGAATCTTTTCTTTTCCTGTTTTGTCATATTGTTCGGGAGAACTCGACGTGCCAGATAATTAGCGTAATCAGCGTACCATGGTTCAGTATCCTGGATTAACATCAGTTGCTCTTCGGGAAAGGAATCCTGAATCTTACTGTCGTTTATTTCACCAAGGTCAGGGTTTTCTAGATGAGAGAGATGACCGGCTGCTAAATTTTCCGCACCCTTCTTGTTACGAATTTCGATATCAAATTCTTGCAGCAATAAAATCCATCGAATGAGTCGTGGTTTGGTATCTTGTTTCGAGAATAAGTATCTCATGGCTGAGTGATTAGTGAACACGATGGTTTTTGACAGGACAAGATACTGCTCGAATTTATCGAAGGCGGAAACTACTGCTAAGCGTTCTTTTTCAGTAGTGGTGTAATTTTCCTTTGCAGGGTTCATGGTTTTGCTAGCGTAGTAGATGGGCTGGAAATGTTTATTTATTCTTTGTCCCAACACAGCCCATAAGGCATAGTCACTAGCATCACACATTATCTCAAATGGTAACGAACAATCAGGAGTCACCATTATTGGAGCCTACGTGAGATCTCGTTTGAGTCGATCGAATGCCTCTTTACATTCTTGCGAGAAGTCGAATGGTGCATCCTTAAAAAGCAGTTGAGTCATTGGTCGGGCAATTTTGGAGAAGTCTTTAATGAACCTTCTATAAAAACCAGCGTGACCAAGGAAACTGCGAATGGCTTTTACAGTTGTGGGATAAGGTAATTTAGATATTGCTTCAATCGTAGCTCTATCCACCTCAATCCCATTTCCGGAGACCTTATGCCCTAGAACAATACCCTCTTTCACCATGAAATGACACTTCTCCCAATTCAGGACCAAGTTAGTCTCTTCGCATCGCTTAAGCATCTTTTTAAGATTAGCGAGACAGTGGTCGAAGGAATCTCCAAATACTGAGAAATCGTCCATGAAAACTTCCATGCTATCCTCCATTAGCTCATGGAATATTGCCATCATGCATCGTTGAAAGGTGGCTGGTTGTTAGGAATATAAATATTCATATGAAAGACTCGGTCACCCCGAGTATCTTTTGGCATTAGATAGCTCGTAGGCTTTATAGTTATAGTTTAGATATCGTTTCACCATGGATTCGGGTCGGGTCTTTACCCACTGTAGCCCGCTCCATAGCTCACTTGGGGCGTTAAATAAGTTGTATAAATACCCTCTCCCACCAAGGGAGAGGGTTGGAGCTTCTAATCATTCAACATAATTTTCCTTCACTTTCTCTCTCTAGAACTCTCATCTCTCTTTATTTCTCTCTTTCTCTCTTTAGAATCGAACTTAACCTAATCTTGAGTGTGTGTTATGATTTTGAATATGTTACAATTGTTATCAAGAGCCATGGTTTGGTTAGATTGATTGTATGTTCGTGGATTTGTGGCTTGTTCTTAGTGTTTTTTCTTCCTTTTGTTTGGTTCAACTTGAAAAAGGAGAAAACCTCAAAGATTCATTTGTAGTTGGTGCTTAGATTTGTTAGAATATTGTACTTTCATGTTTACAGTAGTCTCTAGCATCGTTTTTTGGCACTCTACAGCTTATCTTATGATTTATTTGGAAGATTCAAAGGTGTTTCTTGACTGCGATTTGAGCTTCGGTATACTTTTCATCGTTGCAATTTAAGTTGGTTAGGGAAAGGCAGTGTTGCGATTTGGGTTTGTTCGGATCTGCGATTTGGTTTATTAACAAAAAGGGAAAAAGAAAAAATCGCAAGAAAGTGACGTGTTTTTCTACTTGTGAGTTGCGAGTTGAGGTTGCGTTTTGAGATTGTGATTTGGAGTCTACGATTTGAAGGTTGCGATTTGGAGGCTGCGATTTGAAGGCATTGCGATTTGGCACTGCGATTTGGCATTTCGATTTGGCATTGCGATTTGGCATTGAGATTTGGCCTTTCGATTTGGCATTGCGATTTGGCATTGCGATTTGAGTGTTGTGACTTGACAGTTGCGATTTGTCTGTTGCGGTTTGACTGAAAACTCTGCAGTTTGACTAAAAGTTGACTTTTTACGACAAAACTTCAAACGGCCATAACTTTTGAACCGTAACTTCGTTTTCAGTGAAATACCTATCAAAACGACCGGAACAGCCTGAATATTGTGAGATTTTACCACGAAGTTGTGAAATGAAATTTTCGAGGCCTAAATCTCTTCTGGAAAGAAGTTATTGAAGTTTTATGTTTTCAGTCCAAAATTTCACTGTAACAACTTGCATTAACCAAACCAAATCATAACTAAAAAACAGATCACCAAGTCTAACAAACGATCATCCTTTTAACATACAATCACTAATCATTGTACCGATCCAAAAATTATCATAACACGTCCAATTTATCATTATCTCACGGTTTCTTCTTGAATTTGTAAAATCCCGCGAAAGAAACGATTTCTCGGTTTAAATCATAGATTTGTAAAATCCCGTGCATGTTTACACCATGTCTACTAATTCTGATTCCTTCATATATAAGGTACTCAAATTGTACGACACGAATGATAAACATAAGACTTCCAACCCTGTACAACAAATAAACGTGTTTGATTCTGATAATGCTAACATGGAATCGTCGTTCTCGAATTCTCAAGAGAAAGAGTTTCATCAGCCACTAAAATTGCCTGATAATACAAAGAAAAGTTGCATTGAATGTTTTCGACTACTTCACTCACATCTCAAGGTTCTTTTTGAACAACCTGGATACTTGGGAGGATACAAACATGCATTCGCATCACTCTTTAGTCAAGATGTTCAGACTTTCACAGTCAAAATGATTCTGTATTTAGATCAACTTGAACAACAACTTGACAAAGGAGAATTTTTTGAAGATAGATCCATGGCTGTATTTTGTGTGATCAATAACCAATTCCAAGTGTTCATTGATTCGTAATTCACTGAGGATTATGATTATGACAGTCAAATGATGAAAAGGTGTTTTGCTAATTACACTGGAATCGAGGTTGTCATGTTCAGAGTTACACTACTCCAACTCATGGGGTAATGTTGAGGAGTTCATTAATGAAAGGGTGCAGCATCAACAACGTAGTGGCTCTGAGTCTGATAAGCATGATACAAGGGACAGTTATGGGACTTATATCACACACGGCGTGGATACTGATCACAGACCAGAAAATGACCAAGTCCCATCTGCCGAGGTACATGTCACTGATCAACATAAGGTGCTTTCTAATGAACGAAAACATACTGATCAAATTAAACCCACTTATGACACATATATGTTGGAAAAGACTGTTAGGAATACCATTCCTGATTCAACAAATATGAGTCATAAAGGGGAGAAATTGATCAGGATGCTGAACATGATGATGCTTCCTGTTCTTTGTTTACGGCTGAGTCTTTTAAATCAAATGATATGGTTGAAAAATAAGTTTTTAATGAACTTTCAAACAGATTTTTGCAACTTGAAAAACATTGTATTTCACTTGAAATCTCAATGCAACAAAAGGAAGGAAGTCTTCAAACTAACCAACCATGTAAAAATCCGGAATTTCCTGAATTCCGTGAATTTTTTATGATAAATGATTTGAAAGCTCAGCTAGAAGCCAAAAACTCAACGATCAACAACTTGAAAACATAAATTATCGAGATGCATGAGATAAGAAATGTAGTCAAGGCTAAATATGATAGTGATGCAACTGAAACAAGAAACATTAAATTGGAACTTAAAGTGGCTGAATTATTAAAGGAAAATGAGACTTTGAAAAAGCATTGCAAAAACCTGTGTGATTCAATCAAAGAAACGACATCTAAGACTATAGAACAGACAACCTCTTTGATTGCCAAAAATGATGAATTCAAAGCTCAACTTCAGAAAAAGGGTTTTACAATTGCAGCATTAAAAAACGAGTTAAGAAAATTAACAGGAAATAGTGTGAACACTAAGTTTGCAAAACCATCAATCTTGGGGAAACCAGTTTTACAACCACTTAGAAACCAATCAGTTGTCAGACAACCGACGGCGTTTAGATCTGAACGGTCAAAATTTTCAAAACTACGGTTTGCCTCCCTAGTTGATTCGAAACAAGTTTTGTCAAAACCAGTCACTTCACAATCTATACCTAATGTAAAGGAATATGCTTTTGCAAAACCTCATCATATGAGTGCTTCTAGTTCCTCTAGGATTAGTTCAAAGCGTGTGTCATTTGTGTCACCAAAGAAACATGTTAGACATAAAAACAGTATTCAGAATCACAACCTAGAGGATGCTAAGAAAAACACACATGAAAAGACTAGGAGTTTGCCTATTTCTAAGAGTAGTTGTGTATCGATTAGAGCGATTCCCGTAGCAGATCACTCTAAGAATTCTAGATCTTTTTCTGAATCCAAACACTCTATTTGCTTAGCTTGTCAGAAATGTGTTTTTAATGCAAACCATGATGATTTTATAACAAAATTCCTGAAGGAGGTGAATGCTCGTGCTAAGGTTCAATCCTCTAAGACCAGAATCAACAACAAGCCCGTAGAACCAAAGAGTTATATTCAGAAACCTGGTAGGCAGATTGCTGTAGGACAAAGGCCTTCTCCCAACAAGTCTTCCACTGTACATGAGAAACCAAACACTCCTAGATCTTGCCTTAGGTGGATACCGACGGGTAGAATTTTTAAGATTGTTGGTCTTAGATGGATACCTACTAGTAAGTTGTTCACTGATTGCAAAACTAAGGTTGACAGTGAAACCCCAAATGGTTTAGATGCTGATATCACTAACCCGCATAAATGCAAACAAACTCTTAATGCTAGTGCAGCTAGTCTTTACTTAAGTGCAGGTACATCGTTCACTCCCATTAAGGAAAGACTCAGAGTTTGGTTGCCGAAAATACTGATATCTCAAAAATTAGTGGTTCATGAAACTCAAATTTGATGAAAATGAAATATGATGTTTGAACACATCAGTTCAAGCCTCGTTCTTCATCGACAATGACGTTTGAACACATCAGTTCAAGCCTCGTTCTTCAACGAAAATGACGTTTGAACACTGCAGTTCGAGCCTCGAGCCTCAATGTCAACATAATGGCGTCTGCTGAAAACACTCCAGGCCCTGTTCCTCAAAGAAAAGAAAGGCGTACGCTTGAGTGCACTTTATCTTTGGAAGAAGAGAAATCTTCTTGTTTCTGACTATTCTCATCAACAAGCTTCATACTTGTTCCGTGCTCGTTCAGTTATCAAGTGGATCTACTTTCATTAGATTATATTTTTATTCACTCGATAAAAAATGGCAACCTCAAATGCAATTTTTGAGGGGGAGAACTGTGAATAGTGGATCAACCTCATATGCACTTGTTCAATCAAAAACGGCAACATCATATGCAATTTTTGAGGGGGAGAAGTGTGAACAGTGGATCAACATACATTTGATTGTATGTTCACTTACTTGTTGGGCATGTGACTCTAATTGTGACTAAGGAGTTGATCATGTATCACTTATTTGAGATTGAAGTTGACTTTCACAAAGGCGTGATCTTATTATATCTTGAAGTCGGGATTGGTTGGATGCATAACTTTTAATGATAACTTGCTCGTGCTTAAGATTTAAGTTGAAGACTTAGTTTATCTAGTTACCAGCAGTCGGGGTAAATGTTTGAAGACCTGGTTAACTATCACTTAAAGGAGTTATGTTGTAATACTCAATGTCACACGCCGATGACGTTGTGGATAATCGCAAGAGGTGTTAATGTCTCATACTTTGGTTGGGTATTGAGTACTTAGAGATTTGCTTGGAGCATAAATTCTCTACACCGTTCTTCCAATATTAGTGCAAGCTAAGTCACGAGAACGGGGAATTCTACATCAGTTTCAAGTTTGGTATATACGGGTTTGCTCCATTAGTTATCACTTCAAATAGCCTACTTAAGGGTTGGTAAAGATAGTCAGAGAGAGTTTCGGTAGCGGTTGATTCTCACTTGATACATTTGAGCCAATTTTGTTCTTCTCACAAGACTTCAAGTATATGTGCGTAAAATGTGTTGCTGATTCTGAGGTATCAAAACCAGCAAGGGGGAAGGAGACATACATCTGAACGCGCAACGAGTACATGTGATGAAATTTATACTTATTCTTAATTGAAGTTATTTCAGGAAGACAAATGTCATAACCGCAGAAAAAATCAGTGTTTTATCTCGTGGTTTTTGGTGTATTTTTCCAACTACGTGGGGGAAGAGATGTAAGAAATAGTTTCTGATGATTAAAGAGGTACACAATTGTATGATGATTCCTCTGGTTAGTCGGTATCCTACAGAAGGAAATGTGTTCATCCGGGACTTACTTGATTTTTACGGTACTGTCTTGGTGTTATCATTTCGACTACATACGGGATAAATTGCTTACACTCGGGACTTAGTTGAATTTGGTGTAACAATTCTCATCTGCAATTTCCTGAAGGGAGAAAAGTGCATTTCCGAGTCTTAATTGATTTTGATGTTATGTTTTTGACTTCATTAATGGGATTGAGTGTGTACTTCGGGTTTTTGAGCTTCATACAATGAGACTGATTGCATCACTTCAATTACTTGGGGGAAGTGGCCTCTTGATACTTTTGGTATGCATTACTTCAGCCTTCAGCGGGAAGAAATATGAGAAGAATTACTCAAGCGTGAGATGATACGTTGCTGATCTATTTGATGATCCCCCGAACGGATAATCACGATGATTATTCTTAAAAGGAGCAACAATATTTGATGTGGTTTGCTACGGATTCCGCTGTGAACTTAAGTAATGTAAGCTTGAAAGAGAGCTTTGAAACTACTCAAAAATAAGATTGTCGGTTTGGGGGGAAGCTATCAAAGCTTCACATTGAGAAGGCTCAAGTTCAGACGATTACTCAGGAGCCTCGAAAGCTTTGGTGGTGAAAGTTTAAGAGATGTTGACTACAGACTTCTACAACGTACATAACGATATCCTTTTTCGGTATTCATGTCAACCTCTCCTTAAATTGAATAATATATGTTGTACATATCTTAAACCAAAATGTAAAGAGAAATATATATAACCAACAAAAACCATAAAAATTAGAAAAATAGAAAATACCAAAAATAGTTTTTCAAGGCATGTCTTTTGGTATCGATAACATTTACGGTCCTAGAAATGTCATTGTAACGCCCCCAAAATTATAACAGCGGAAGATAGATCACTGGGGTATTACTTCCTAGCACAAAGTACAAGTCATGGAAAACGACCCTTGAAAAGAGATGTTTTAAAAGTGTTTCACATTTGATACATTAAATTCTCAGAGTTTGCAAAGGTCCCAACAGTTTTCATAAAACACAATGTTTTCAAAAGATTGCAAATGTTTTAAACATAACATAAATCTTTAAAATATAGACTCTTCAAATGTGAAAATATGCCGAGTCCTCAAAATATATCCGTGCGACTCCATCCAAGACCTTCATGCCTTTAAACCTGAGATAAAACATGCTAAAACGTCAACACAAAGGTTGAGTGAATCCATAGAGTTTTAGTAATAAGCAGTTGATCACAATATCATTTATAAAAGTGACTAAGCAACAAATGCAGAGTCTAGTAAGGTAATTATTGCACTAAGCTCATGACATCGACGCCTTAAGTAATAAGTATGTAAGTTTGCCCCAGTGGGTGCCTTGCCAAGCACCTAGAGACCTCAAATATAGTGCATATGGTTGCCCATGCAAGGGCAGCGGTCCAATATGGGGAGTTCAATCCCAAATAGATCTATTCACAATATTCGCGCTCACTCGCAAGTGATTAACGATTCATGATACGGGGACTTCATGGCAATAGTAGTACTTAGTGTCAATAATACATTCAGTTTAGAATACAGTTTTCAAGCAGTTGTGATCATAATAAAAGTAAGTAGCATGTATCTCCCCCACGGGGTTTATAAATAGTTAAATGAGTAAAAGGTGGGGCTATGAACTCACCAATAATGAAGTAGCAACGGAAATCGGAGAAGTGTGCACGTCGAGAAAAACCGCAAAGGTCACAAGTGACCTAAATAAAAATACAACATGACTTAGGCTCGGGGATTTAGGTATAATACTTTATTTTTATGACTTTACTCAGTACTTGAACTCAAAATATCATATGGTCATTTATTTAAAATTCATATAGCAAGACATGGGTCGAAAGGCGTTTATAAAAGCTTGTATGGTTTAAAAATGTAAAGCTGATGGAAATTTTATAAAATTGCCGTACTATTTGGGTCGCCATTTCTAAACCGTGTAGGCTAAAATTTTGAACTTTATATGCTTAGAAAGGTATGACTCTGTACTATATGAAAATCAAGGCCTTACATAACTGAGAACCCCAGAACATGGGTTAAATTACCAATTTACCCCTGAGTCTCTAAATAGTTATACTCAGCATCCAAATGGGTTTAGCAAAAAGGGTTTATCTTCTTATCTAAAGGTCTAATGGACACATGGCCTGTAGGAAAATTTTTCTACAGGTCTTGGCTACAACTTTCATGTTTACACCAACCTAATGTTCTTTGCAAAAGTTTAGAGTAAATAGCCTATCAAATCTGACATGCATTCCTGGACCAGTTTTAGTGTGGATTTTCTATAAAAATTTCCAGGACGAATTAAGAGGTAAGGTTTTCGGGGAAATGATCCTAAGACTTGTAGCTATCTCTCAATATTTTTATTTTTTCATAAAAACTTCTGAGGACAAAATGGTGTATGGATCTTGGAGCATCAATTCTGGAACAGACTATTGACCAATCAAAATGGTTACTTTTGTAAATTTATTACCTCTAATACACATGCATGCTCAATACCAATGATTCCTACGCTTTTATTCATCCCATAAATCAATATTTCTAGGAGATGAAAGATTATCTTTAGTTGTAACTTCAGTTTTTAGTAACAAACATCCAAGATAAACATCCATAACTAGCCAAAAATTCTATAAGATCCATTAATCTCTTGCATAACTTTTACCTATCAACACTAACCAATTATCAAACCACCTATTTCCCATAAGATCTTGACTCTAATCAACTAAAATGAAACATGCAATAGATGTTTGCTTAGCCTCTAAAAATCCCTAATAAATATAAGAAAACAAAGGAAATGAGGTGAAATAAATTAAAGAAACTTACAAGGATGAAAGGGTAACTAGTTAGCACAAGATTTGATGCAAGAAAAGATGATGATGAAGGTGGTTTTGGTGTTGATGGTACAGCAGCAAGAGGGGCAAGGAGAGGGACTTTTGAAGTTGGATGATTTCTTAGAGAGAGAGTTAGAAGTTTGCATGCAAATAAAGTGATGAGTATTTCTTGAAATGAAGAAAAGATATAATGAGCATGGGAGGGGAGGGCATGGACGGTTTTGTGGTCCCAAGGAAAGAAATAATCTGAATTTTATTCTTATTGTATTAATATTTGAAGCATTAGTGTGTTTGTGGGGTTTAAATCAAGCGTACGGTCTTAAAAACGCGAATTACGCAGTACCGGGTGAACTGAAAATGTGAATTTTAGAAAAGTCTTATCAAAACATTATGAAATTGGTATGAAGTGTTAAAATGGATAATTTTAATATTTCATGGGAGCCTTGGGTTTTCCGGAGTGTTAAAACGAAACTAAAAATAAAAAACGCAGGCTCAAAACGCGAGTTGTTACCAAAATTTGACAAAATCGTGAAACGAGACAGAAAATGTGAAATATATAATTTTTTTGAATACTAGGAGCATATGGTGGAATATTAAACCAATAATGACAAGAAAACGGATAGAAATCCTAAACATGGCTCATGAATAGCTAAAAACGCGAAAATCGCTAAATCAAGTACTTTTATGCATAGTTTGTAAAAATAAATGTCACAAGGATAATATTTCCATAAAAATATCACATTTAACTTAAAATGACCTAAATTGATGTTTCACAAATTTCCCGAGCCTTTCGGAGTGTTATAACGTCTTTAAAGCCTAAACCGCGAGCTGAAAACGCGTAAAACGTAAAATGTGCACACTTCGCGTAGAAATGGAAAATTACATTATTCCATATGAAAACAAGTACGTGGGGGAATATAAATCATATTAACGGGTAAACTGGGCATAGCCTGAGTCAATTTACGAATTTCAATTTACGTGTCACGACGTACGCGGGCGACATTCCCGGCAAAAGCCAATTTACTTAAAATACCACAATAAGCAAATAAAATTAGTAAAAGCAATGACTTGAAATTTCTCTGTATTAGAGGTAATAAATTTACAAAAGGAACCATTTTGATTGGTCAATAGTCTGTTCCAGAATTGATGCTCCAAGATCCATCCACCATTTTGTCCTCAGAAGGTTTTATGAAAAACTAAAAATATTGGGAGATAGCTACAGGTCTTAGAATTATTTCCCCGAAAACCTTACCTCTTAATTCGTCCTGGAAATTTTTATAGAAAATCCACACTAAAACTGGTCCAGGAATGCATGTCAGATTTGATAGGCTATTTACTCTAAACTTTTGCAAAGAACATTAGGTTGGTGTAAACACGAAAGTTGTAGCCAAGACCTGTAGAAAACTTTTCCCATAGGCCATGTGTCCATTAGACCTTTAGATAAGAAGATACACCCTTTTTGCTAAACCCATTTGGATGCTGAGTATAACTATTTAGAGACTCAGGGGTAAATTGGTAATTTAACCCATGTTCTGGGGTTCTCAGTTATGTAAGGCCTTGATTTTCATATAGTACAGAGTCATACCTTTCTAAGCATATAAAGTTCATAATTTTAGCCTTCACGGTTTAGAAATGGCGACCCGAATAGTGCGGCAATTTTATAAAATTTCCATCAGCTTTACATTTTTAAACCATACAAGCTTTTATAAACGCCTTTCGACCCATGTCTTGCTATATGAATTTTAAATAAATGACCATATGATATTTTGAGTTCAAGTACTGAGTAAAGTCATAAAAATAAAGTATTATACCTAAATCCCCGAGCCTAAGTCATGTTGTATTTTTATTTAGGTCACTTGTGACCTTTGCGGTTTTTCTCGACGTGCACACTTCTCTGATTTCCGTTGCTTCTTCATTATTGGTGAGTTCATAGCCCCACCTTTTACTCATTTAACTATTTATAAACCCCGTGGGGGAGATACATGCTACTTACTTTTATTATGATCACAACTGCTTGAAAACTGTATTCTAAACTGAATGTATTATTGACACTAAGTACTACTATTTCCATGAAGTCCCCGTATCATGAATCGTTAATCACTTGCGAGTGAGCGCGAATATTGTGAATAGATCTATTTGGGATTGAACTCTCCATATTGGACCGCTGCCCTTGCATGGGCAACCATATGCACTATATTTGAGGTCTCTAGGTGCTTGGCAAGGCACCCACTGGGGCAAACTTACATACTTATTACTTAAGGCGTTGATGTCATGAGCTTAGTGCAATAATTACCTTACTAGACTCTGCATTTGTTGCTTAGTCACTTTTATAAATTATATTGTGATCAACTGCTTATTTGTAACACCCCAACCCGACAATGGTAAAGATATCACAACAATGGTGGCATATCAGAAGTCAACAAAGCATTCAATAAACAAAACCTCATAAGTCTTAACATTAAATCCAAAATAAGTCAACATGACTTAAATCAAAATGCAAGACAAAATAGCTTAAGTACAAAATCCAATATTTAAATGCCTAAACAATGGCATAATGAAATAAATTGAAGTTCAAATGGCAAAGCTAAATACTAAGGTCAACTCCAAAATAGATCGCTCTCATCCCAAAGCTAAACCCAGCTCCTAGCTTAAGTACCTGCCGTAAATGAAAAGAAACATGCGGCTGAGCTTCAAAAGCCCAGTGAACAGATATATCGATAACGATAACAATAGCAAGTAGCAAATGCGAAAGCAATTTAGGAAAAACGAAATGATACGAAGTTGACATGAAAGAAATGAGAAGTAGATCATGAATAAAGAAAAGATTCAAGAAAACAAGGACACAGCAATTTATCACGAGCCCAGACTACTTACGATACCATAGCATTACTAATAAAATAAAACATACCTGTATAGAGTGATCAGCTCTAAATCAAATGTGAAAGACGTGTATCGCACACACCATCAGTCACCAGATATAATAACATATAACATATACAGATAACAGATCAAATCTAGAGTGCACCCATACGCCCCACAGATAAATCAATAATCATAATATAATGGCCATAGCAAATAATAAATAAGGGACGGAACAGGTCATGACATGGACATGAAACCCTCATGCCTAGTTATTGGCTCGTAATATTAAACTGTAGAACAAAGGTCGGGCGTACTAACAATAATCAAAATTATATCTTAAGGGTACATGGCAAAAGATTCAAATCAAAGACCCCATCGAAAGTTCACAACAAAAGGGAACATAGCAAAGGTATAGGAAATCCTAATAAGGAAATGAATTCTGAAAGAAAAGAACTGAGAAGCCCTTACTGAAAAAGGACGGAATATCTGTACCTTATTATCGAAGCAAAAGATAAGAAAGCAAATGCGAAGCAGAAATCAAGGCTTCTCCTTCTTCACACCTAGAGAGGTAGAAGACGGAATTACGAATTATTCAAACGTAAATTATTACTTTTAATTTACTTTTCATTTTGTAACTTTCCAGATTTAGTAATATATTGATATTTCGGATTAGGTTAAATCTTTATTTCAAACTCATTATGGAATTCAAAGTACCTTTTAACAAGTTACAAAAGTTCAGGGTTAACTTTGACAATCTTCATAATTTAGGGTTTTAATTACAAATTCATTAACTTCAAAGGTTTAAAATGAAAATACTTTAGTCTCACCAATTTTTACAGAACCTTACCTCAGTATTACATGAAATACGAATTAGACCCTCACGATTCAATAATTACACAATTAGTCCCTTACCTTTACAAAACTTACAATTTAATTCATAATTCATTTATAATTACATAACAACCCCACAAATACTCAAATTTACCCATTACACCCTGAATGACTTTATTTACTCAAAATAACTTCAAGTTTCCAGATCTTACACCTTTAGTCCTTCCATTTTAATTATTTACAAATCGACCCCTTGAATTATCATTAATTCATTTACTTGCAATATTTACACTTAGGACCCTCAAGTTATATTTTTCTCACCTTCCTACTGACTTATATGATCTTACAAAATATCCCAGAAGTTTGAAAGTTGACAAAACAAGCCCTTGCACTTTTATTTACAAATCGTATAACCTTTTTATGTACCAAAACAAAACCCTAGTTTAACCAATCATTAAACCCTCATCATACAATCATTAATTTCATTAATTAAATCAGATCTATACATGTAAACCCTAACCCTAATCCATCCTAGGGTTTCTTCCTATTTTTCTTTGTTTTCTCTTAAATCCGATTATGAACAATAATTCAAAACAATTATTTTAAGCTTCAAAAAATCATGTGGTTATTTTTCTAAGCTTATATGATCAGTATAGAACATATAAAAATTATATTTGCATCTCAGAAAAATCGCATAACATTATTTGGAATTTACGTATGTTTTAGCTATTATAAATTCGTACGTGTTATTTAGCTTGCATGAATTGTTTTACGTATTTTTCCTGAGTTGTATATGACATATAGATCATAAGAAAAATACTAGATCAAATATAGAATGTAAAATTAAGTCGTGGTAATATTGTACCTATCGGCTGAATATATCGAACAAAGACAAATCCTCACGATCGAATGAGAGCTTCCACAACTCGAATCCTATTTTTCTTAGCTCGGTTACTCTATGATCAATCCCAAAAAAATACTTGAACACGTCCAGGAAGTCGAATAAACTTGGTGTCGAATTTAGTTTGGATCGACAATAAGGTTTTCGGTTTAAAGGTTTTGCAAAAATAAAAGATTTGGTTTGTATATATTATTGGCCAACTATGGGGGGATAAACTCAGTATTTTCGGCCCAAAGAATATCACAAAATCATACTTTTATTTGATATATAATTCCCTTATTTAATTTGTAATTATCTAATTAAAATAATTTTGCAAATATATATATTAATTTTATTAATTAAATTTCGGACCATACTTAAATGTATATGTGATTTTGTAATTTCTTGACATTCAATATAATGTAGTGTTGACCCAGAATTCATTTCGTTTCATATGCAGTTGTTTTCGTAATTTTTGGATTCAATTCGGAATTGTTATAGATGATTATATTAGGTATTATGGATTCAGGGGTAATTTGGTCATTTTATAGGTTATTCAAATTTCAGGTATTACAACTTCTTCCCCACTAACAAAAAAATTTCGTCCTCGAAATTTGCAGGAAGTAGAAAGAAAAAGAGAGTAGGGAAAACAAAACAAAGGAGAACGGAAAACAAAACAAAGACATACCAGACTAAAACGAGAATTGCGGATAACTAGCTCGTATTGACTCTTCAGTTTCCCAGGTAGCTTCATGCTCCGGGTGATTCCTCCAAAGAATCTTTACGAACGGGTTGACTTTGTTTCTCATGACACGTTCCTGACGGTCCAGAACCGCTTCCGGTTCTTCAGACAAAGACATATCAGGCCGGATCTGATCGAGTGGATAAGATACAACATGCAATGGATGATAATTGTATCCTCTCAGGAGAGATACATGGAATACATTATGCACATGAGATAGCTGAGGAGGTAGAGCCAAATGATAAGAAGCCTCCCCAATACGTTCCAGGATTTCGAACGGTCCAATAAATCGGGGACTCAACTTGCCCTTGATTCCAAAACGCCTGACACCACGGAAAGGAGATACTTTCAGGAATACCCGATCACCTACATTAAATTCTAGATCCCGACGATGCTTATCAGCATAGCTTTTCTGGCGAGCACGCGATTCTTTCAGTTTCTCTTTAGCAACAGCTACCTTTTCATTTGTGATCTCAATCATCTCAGGTCCTTCAATCAAACGTTCTCCTACTTCATTCCAACAAACAGGAGCCCTACACTTCCTACCATACAACATCTCGAAGGGAGCCATTCGAATACTCGTATGCCAACTGTTATTATACGCAAACTCTACCAAACACAAGTACTCATCCCAACTACCTGCCCATTCCAATGCACAAGCTCTTAACATGTCTTCCAAAGTCTGAATGGTCCTCTCAGACTGACCATCAGTTTGGGGATGAAATGCAGTACTAAACTTAAGGCGAGCGCCCCAAGCTTTATGAAGTCCCTTCCAAAAGCGCGAAGTGAAACGAGGATCACGATCTGAAACAATAGACGAAGGCATACCGTGCAATCGAACAATCTCTTGCTGAAAAACTTCCGCCAACTTACTAACACTAAAGGTCATACGGATAGGTAAGAAATGAGCGGATTTAGTTAGCCGATCAACGACCACCCAAATCGCATCATGTCTTTTACGAGTAACAGGCAGACCACAAACGAAGTCCATGGAAATCTCATCCCATTTCCATGTAGGAATTTCCAAAGGTTGTAATAGACCACTAGCTCGTTGATGCTCAATCTTAACTTGCTGGCAGGTCATGCATTTAGCAACAAATAATGCTACATCTTGCTTCATACCGTTCCACCATAAATGTTGCTTAAGATCCCGATACATCTTGGTAGAACCAGGATGAATAGCGAAAGGAGAACTGTGAGCTTCCATCAATACAGCCTCACGCAAGTCGGAATCATTAGGCACGCATAAACGATCCTCATACCAGACAACTCCATCGTCATCAACTCTAAACTCAGTCTGCTTACCCTCTTTAATATTCTGAACAATAGCCCAGAGTTCACCATCATCTTTCTGAGCCTCTTTAATGCGCAACATCAGATTTGACTCAATCTTTAGACTAGCCCAGTAACCAACATCCCGCCGAAAACACAACTCAACATCCAAACGCTCCAAGTCCTTGAGGACATGCTGATCAAACTCCAAACTAGCAATCACTCCAGATTTCCGACTAAGTGCATCTGCAACCACATTAGCCTTACCTGGATGATATTGGATGTTCGTGTCATAATCTTTCAAAAGTTCCAACCATCTCCTCTGCCTCATATTAAGCTCTTTCTGAGTAAAGATATATTTGAGGCTCTTGTGATCAGTGAAGATATCACATGATTCACCATACAAGTAATGCCTCCAAATCTTCAACGCAAAAACTACAACTGCCAATTCTAAATCGTGAGTGGGATAATTTTCCTCATAGGGTTTCAGTTGCCTCGAAGCATAGGCAATCACCTTGCCGTTTTGCATAAGCACACAGCCCAAACCCTTCTTAGAAGCATCACTATAAATTTGGAAACCTCCAGGACCCGATGGTAAAGTTAGAATAGGTGCAGATACCAAACGCCGTTTCAACTCTTCGAAACTCTGCTCACGCTCATCAGTCCATACAAACTTTTCACCCTTCCGCATCAATTGAGTCAATGGCAAAGCCAACTTCGAAAATCCGTCTACAAAACGCCTATAGTAGCCAGCTAATCCTAGAAAACTCCTGACTTCAGTCACAGTGGTAGGTCTCGGCCACTTGGTGATAGCCTCAACTTTAGATGGATCCATGGTGATACCATCTGCAGACACAATGTGACCTAGGAAAGCTACTTGATTCAGCCAGAACTCACACTTAGAAAATTTCGCGAATAACTTCTGCTGCCTCAGGATACCTAATACGATACGCAAATGTTGCTCGTGCTCTTCGGAAGACTTAGAATACACTAGAATATCATCAATGAAAACGATGACGAACTTATCCAGGAATTCATGGAAAACTCGATTCATTAAATCCATAAACACAGCAGGAGCATTTGTTAAGCCAAAAGGCATAACCAGGAACTCATAGTGTCCATAACGGGTTCGGAAAGCAGTCTTAGGAACATCCTGCTCTTTAACTCGCAATTGGTGATAACCAGATCGCAAGTCGATTTTAGAGAAAACTTTGGCTCCTTGCAATTGATCAAACAAGTCATCAATGCGAGGAAGCGGATAACGGTTTCGAATGGTAATGCGATTTAGCTCACGATAATCAATACACAACCGCATAGACCCATCCTTCTTCTTCACGAAAAGTACAGGAGCACCCCACGGCGAAACACTAGGTCGAATAAATCCACAGTCCAGCAACTCTTCCAGTTGCTCCTTTAACTCCTTCAGTTCAACAGGTGCCATCCGGTACGGAGCCTTAGAGATAGGTTCGGCACCGGGAATTAGATCAATAGAAAATTCCACTTCTCTAGCCGGAGGAATACCAGGAAGTACTTCAGGAAAAACGTCAGCAAAATCCCGAACAATGGGAACACTAGAAATATCTGGAATCTCAACAGACGAATCCTTCACTGAGGCTAAATAACCTTGGCAACCATGAGACATCAAGGTTCGAGCTTTCAAGGCGGAAATGATTTTAACGGTTTTAAGAGGGCGAGATTCATGGTAAATGAATTCGGGAGTATTCATGTCACCAAAAATCACATTTCTGGCATGGCAGTCAATGGTTGCTCGATGAAAAGCCAACCAGTCCATACCCAAGATGACATCGAAGTCAATCATGTCTAAAGGAAGTAGATTCGTCGGACGAATCCGATCATCGAAACGTAACGGACAGTTCAAATATTCATGGTTTATGAGAATGTGGTTTTGCATGGGGGTAGATATAGCAATTGGGTTATTTAATGGTGTTGCAGGTATGTTCAGTTTCTTAGTCAAATTTGTAGATATGATAGAGTGTGTTGCTCCGGTGTCAAATAACGCGAAAACAGTAAAATCATCAATATACAAAAAGCCGGTAATGGTACCTGTAGCCTTAGCTGCCTGATCTCGCGTAGTAGAAAACACACGCCCAGTATTCGGAGGTGGAGGAGGCGAAGGTAGCAGATAATTCTTGTCAGATGCAGGATTCTGCTTTGGGCAGTCCTTTACCCGATGCTCAGCAGACCCACATCGAAAACATGTACCAATTGCTCTACGACACACTCCTGAATGATTTTTCCCACAAGAAGTACAGATTGGAGATGTAGGTAAGCTCCCAGATGGACCCTTCTGAGAACTTGATCCAGAACCACGAGACTGCTGCTGAAAACCCTTAGAAGGTTGATCCTTCCACTGCTTCTGTCCATTATCATTTTGCTTAGAATTTGAACCAGCATCCTGACCCTTAAAATCTGGTTTCCGCTGATCAAAGCTCCTACCTGACTGACCCCGCTGCTCAAAGTTCTTACCAGAATACCACTTGTTGTCCCGATTCTGACCTTGCGGCTGAATCCTGTCGCCATCACGGTTTCTCTTGAAACCCACCTTCTCATGAAATATCTCAATGTTGCGAGCTGCGTCGCAACATGCTGACGGATCAAGGAACTCCTGATTAAGAAGACGATCTAAAACCCAACTCTTCAGTGCCCACTTGAAATGCTTGGCTTGATGCTCAGCATCCCCAGCAACCGGGCCCACAAAGCTAACCAATCTCTGGAATCTCTCCAGAAACTCTCCTGCATTCTCAGTCTCAAGCTGAGAGATAGTGTTGTACTCCCTAATCAATCTCTGCTGTTCGGACACAGGGAAGTACCTATTATAGAATGTAGCCCGAAAATTAGCCCAAGTACAACCAAGAACATAAGCATCACCACCCTTAGCTTCCTTGTGCGCCTTCCACCAGTTAAGCGCATCTCCCTCAAGCTTAAACGCAGCCAGACGAGTCTTAAACCCGTCTTCACAACCCAGCACCTCAAACAGCTTCTCCATGTGTGTTATCCAGTCCTCTGCAGCATGAGGAGTAGCAGCAGAACTGAACGACAACGGCTTAAGTTTATTGAAACTCTCCAGCCAACCATTAATGGTAGTGGGTCGGCCCCCACCGCCAGTACCACCAGCACCACTAGAAGGACCAGCACCACCAGATCCACCAGAGGGACCAGTTCCATTACGAAACTCGTTGATCATCCGAGTGATCACCTCATTAGCATTAAGCCCAGGTAGCAAATTGGCTATAGCATTAGCCACCAACTCCTCCAAATTAGGGATCTCTTCCTCCTCTTCGGAATAGTCACCACCACGACGAGTAACAACCATCTACAGGATTTTCAAACGATTAGAAAGATCAATAGGAAAATGATAGCCTAATGTCTACCCAGATCCTCACAGGTCGATAGCCTAAGCTCTAAGGTTTCATGAAAGCCTGTGCTCTGATACCATAAATTGTAACACCCCAACCCGTCAAGGGTAAAGATATCACAACAATGGTGGCATATCAGAAGTCAACAAAGCATTCAATAAACAAAACCTCATAAGTCTTAACATTAAATCCAAAATAAGTCAACATGACTTAAATCAAAATGCAAGACAAAATAGCTTAAGTACAAAATCCAATATTTAAATGCCTAAACAATGGCATAATGAAAATAAATAGAAGTTCAAATGGCAAAGCTAAATACTAAGGTCAACTCCAAAATAGATCGCTCTCATCCCAAAGCTAAACCCAGCTCCTAGCTTAAGTACCTGCCGCACATGAAAAGAAACATGCGACTGAGCTTCAAAAGCCCAGTGAACAGATATATCGATAACGATAACAATAGCAAGTAGCAAATGCGAAAGCAATTTAGGAAAAACGAAATGATACGATGTTGACATGAAAGAAATGAGAAGTAGATCATGAATAAAGAAAAGATTCAAGAAAACAAGGACACAGCAATTTATCACGAGCCCAGACTACTTACGATACCATAGCATTACTAATAAAATAAAACATACCTGTATAGAGTGATCAGCTCTAAATCAGATGTGAAAGACGTGTATCGCACACACCATCAGTCACCAAATATAATAACATATAACATATACAGATAACAGATCAAATCTAGAGTGCACCCATACGCCCCACAGATAAATCAATAATCATAATATAATGGCCATAGCAAATAATAAATAAGGGACGAAACAGGTCATCACTCTCCTGCCCTAGAGTCATGTCAAAGGTGCGTCAATGACATGGACATGAAACCCTCATGCCTAGTTATTGGCTCGTAATATTAAACTGTAGAACAAAGGTCGGGCGTACTAACAATAATCAAAATTATATCTTAAGGGCACATGGAAAAAGATTCAAATCAAAGACCCCATCGAAAGTTCACAACAAAAGGGAACATAGCAAAGGTATAGGAAATCCTAATAAGGAAATGAATTCTGAAAGAAAAGAACTGAGAAGCCCTTACTGAAAAAGGACGGAATATCTGTACCTTATTATCGAAGCAAAAGATAAGAAAGCAAATGCGAAGCAGAAATCAAGGCTTCTCCTTCTTCACACCTAGAGAGGTAGAAGACGGAATTACGAATTATTCAAACGTAAATTATTACTTTTAATTTACTTTTCATTTTGTAACTTTCCAGATTTAGTAATATGTTGATATTTCGGATTAGGTTAAATCTTTATTTCAAACTCATTATGGAATTCAAAGTACCTTTTAACAAGTTACAAAAGTTCAGGGTTAACTTTGACAATCTTCATAATTTAGGGTTTTAATTACAAATTCATTAACTTCAAAGGTTTAAAATGAAAATACTTTAGTCTCACCAATTTTTACAGAACCTTACCTCAGTATTACATGAAATACGAATTAGACCCTCACGATTCAATAATTACACAATTAGTCCCTTACCTTTACAAAACTTACAATTTAATTCATAATTCATTTATAATTACATAACAACCCCACAAATACTCAAATTTACCCATTACACCTTGAATGACTTTATTTACTCAAAATAACTTCAAGTTTCCAGATCTTACACCTTTAGTCCTTCCATTTTAATTATTTACAAATCGACCCCTTGAATTATCATTAATTCATTTACTTGCAATATTTACACTTAGGACCCTCAAGTTATATTTTTCTCACCTTCCTACTGACTTATATGATCTTACAAAATATCCCAGAAGTTTGAAAGTTGACAAAACAAGCCCTTGCACTTTTATTTACAAATCGTATATCCTTTTTATGTACCAAAACAAAACCCTAGTTTAACCAATCATTAAACCCTCATCATACAATCATTAATTTCATTAATTACATCAGATCTATACATGTAAACCCTAACCCTAATCCATCCTAGGGTTTCTTCCTATTTTTCTTTGTTTTCTCTTAAATCCGATTATGAACAATAATTCAAAACAATTATTTTAAGCTTCAACAAATCATGTGGTTATTTTTCTAAGCTTATATGATCAGTATAGAACATATAAAAATTATATTTGCATCTCAGAAAAATCGCATAACATTATTTGGAATTTACGTATGTTTTAGCTATTATAAATTCGTACGTGTTATTTAGCTTGCATGAATTGTTTTACGTATTTTTCCTGAGTTGTATATGACATATAGATCATAAGAAAAATACTAGATCGAATATAGAACATAAAATTAAGTCGTGGTAATATTGTACCTATCGGCTGAATATATCGAACAAAGACAAATCCTCACGATCGAATGAGAGCTTCCACAACTCGACTCCTATTTTTCTTTGCTCGGTTACTCATTGATCAATCCCAAAAAAATACTTGAACACGTCCAGGAAGTCGAATAAACTTGGTGTCGAATTTAGTTTGGATCGACAATAAGGTTTTCGGTTTAAAGGTTTTGCAAAAATAAAAGATTTGGTTTGTATATATTATTGGCCAAATATGGGGGGATAAACTCAGTATTTTTGGCCCAAAGAATATCACAAAATCATACTTTTATTTGATATATAATTCCCTTATTTAATTTGTAATTATCTAATTAAAATAATTTTGCAAATATATATATTAATTTTATTAATTAAATTTCGGACCATACTTAAATGTGTATGTGATTTTGTAATTTCTTGACATTCAATATAATGTAGTGTTGACCCAGAATTCATTTCGTTTCATATGCAGTTGTTTTCTTAATTTTTGGATTCAATTCGGAATTGTTATAGATGATTATATTAGGTATTATGGATTCAGGGGTAATTTGGTCATTTTATAGGTTATTCAAATTTCAGGTGTTACATTATTACTAAAACTCTATGGATTCACTTAACCTTTGTGTTGACGTTTTAGCATGTTTTATCTCAGGTTTAAAGGCATGAAGGTCTTGGATGGAGTCGCACGGATATATTTTGAGGACTCGGTATATTTTCACATTTGAAGTGTCTATATTTTAAAGATTTATGTTATGTTTAAAACATCTGCAATCTTTTGAAAACATTGTGTTTTATGAAAACTGTTGGGACCTTTGCAAACTCTGAGAATTTAATGTATCAAATGTGAAACACTTTTAAAACGTCTATTTTCAAGGGTCTTTTTCCATGACTTGTACTTTGTGCTAGGAAGTAATACCCCAGTGATCTATCTTCCGCTGTTATAATTTTGGGGGTGTTACAGATTGGCATCAGAGCTACAGTTATAGAGAACTGGGTCGTTTTCAAAACCCAAACTATAACTATTTTTCACTAAAGAGTCTCTCATTGCCGTATCCGATATCCGTGCGCGTGTACCACCAGACTACCTATGTTGTTACTTATATGTCATCACTAATGGTATTATATAAAATATGATGATATACACTCTTATTTATATAAAGGATAATTATATAAATACTCGAACATTTATGCTCATTCTTGGAGCACCGATATTCTATCGACTTACATGCTATTTATATACACACTTGGTGTACTTTTCGATCATTATGCTTATTTATAGCATCACTATTATTTATATAAAGGTTAATTATATAAATGTTTGACTGATTTTGACCTCTTACGCTTATTTCGGAGCTTGAGCTCAAACCTTGTTTTCTCCGATTACGCACCTATACTTATATTTTAATGGTCTCTTTTATTTCTCAAACATCGTGAGTAATACCGTGATTCGCTAAAACTTTTTCATGACCTTTCATAACATCGTTTTACGCAAAACTCTTACTATCCGTCTTCGAAGACGAGTTGGAACATTGGTCTCATACTTCTTGAACACCTACATTGCCTCGTAAACCATCGCCTAAAGATACGCTGGTTGATTAGAGCATGACTTTAACGTGACGCCTTGGAACGCCCTACTTTTGGAACACGACTTTTAATGTCTCATTCTTTTTCACTCCTTTCATTTTGAAGAATCACGCCGCTAAGAAGGTAACACCGAAGCTTGATGACAATTTTTACCTTAACTTAATGCTATCTTTCAATTCTGAGGACATAATTTGGAAACTTTTCGACCACCATTCTGACACCCACTTCACCAACTTATATACTAACGTCTAATAGTGAGACAAAGCTATTCGTGGACGAGAATATGAAGTCTGAAACCAAACCAGAAGATCACCCACCCGAAGAAGAGGAGGAGAACCACTACTACACCTACTCCTCCCACTCGACCAGAGTTTATCACCAGAGAGCCCATGCACCATAGCATCCCATCGTTGGTGACACACATACCACATCATGAGAGATATTACACGTCAGCAGAAATGAGCTGTAATTGGCAGCCTATAGTCTCGTTGGAGCAGAGTAAAGCTCGAGGAGCCAAGTGCGGACCTTACTTAATCAACATTCGTGATATTTATTATTTTTACCATTTACTATTTGTTCTCATTTAACCAAAAACAACTTTCGTGATACTCAATGCCTCTCTCATTTTATGTTGTTCCTATTTAAAATGCATGTTTTCAACGTTATGCTTCTCTCATTTATTGTTGATACCCATTCATTCTCAATTGCAATCACAATGCTTATTGTCTTTGTCACTTATTGCGTTTCTCATTAATTGTTACCCTCAGCTAGCATTCGTGCTGCTTTTTGTATTTCTTATTTATTGATCGTTCTCATTTCTTCTCCTCATTTAGCATTCGAGATGCACATTGTCTTTCTAAATTATTGATTTTCCCAGTTATTCTTATATAACATCCGTGATATTTATGGATTTCATCATTTACTATTTGTTCTCTTCCATGACATTTATCATCCTTCTCCTTTATTATTTTCCTTCACATTTATTGTCTATCTCATTTGTTCTCATTTAAAGTATTGTTACGCTTATTGCTTTCTTAATTCTTGTCTATTTCACTTCATTTCTTTTAACAATCGTGATGTTTATTATCCTTATCAGTTATCGATTTTCCTTATTCATTCTCATTTGATACTCGCAATGAATATTGTTTGTCTCATTTATTATTGAACCTCATTTGGAATCCTATCTTTCAGTATTGGCCTCTTTTGACCATTGGTTTGATTCGTTGGTTGTCTCGATTAATTGATTATTTGTGTTAATATTCTATATCTATTCGCTTAACTATTATTGTAATTTATGTTCCTTCTGTTTGCATTAATTTGAGTCATTGATCTCTCTTTTACACACCCTTTCATTTGCTTATTCGTTCGTATAAATATCAAATTTTCTTCCGAGCACTCTATGCTCATACTAGTATGAATGATATGGACATCTTAATCCATTCATTATTGTTCTTATTCATTGATCCTTTCATTTGCATCGATTAATAACAGTTTGCTTCTTTGTTCATACAGATATCTAATATATCCCTTTTAAGCAATCTTTGCTCCTAAAACATTACACTTGACAGAATTCTATTATTATTTTTGTGATTCATCAAGATCTTTCATTGGTATTATTAATTACACCTTGTAACTATCTTATACCCCAAGGCATTGGCATCTACTTCTTTTAACTGATAGTACGCTCCCGTAGTAATCCTATTCGCATTAATCACTAGTAAGCATCAGGGCGTCGGAATAACACTCCAGGACAACAGGCTGCAAGCAGTACAAGATCGTTAGGAGAGTTACGTGAAAGTTCACCACGAAAGCACGTGCTATGTTTCAAAAAATGATGAAAATTGAACTCGATGTACGTTGAACCCTTCAAGAATTTGGCAAAACTTGGATCGGTAGCTTATCGACTCGAACCACCCGCAGGAGCCCACTAGCGTGCACAACACATTTTACGATTCGAACTCGAAGAGGTGCCTATCGGATGAAACTCTCGTCACTCCACTAGAGGAGATTCAACTTGACGACAAGCTTTACTTTGATAAGGAACCAGTTGTGATCATGAACCAGGAAGTCAAACGACTCAAGCAGAGTGCATTCCCATTGTCAAGTTTCGTTGGAATACTCGCCATGGACCCGAGTCCACATGGGAGCGAAAAGAGCAGATTACGACGAGAGTACCCTCATTTTCTTTCTCCGACACATCGTCAGCCGATAAGATAAACTGAATCACGAGGACGTGATTCCTTTTTAACGGATGGGTAATGTAACAACTGAGAAATTTCAAGTCATTACTTTTACTAATTTTATTTGCTTATTGTGGTATTTTAAGTAAATTGGCTTTTGCCGGGAATGTCGCCCGCGTACGTCGTGACACGTACATTGAAATTCGTAAATTGACTCAGGCTATGCCCAGTTTACCCGTTAATATGATTTATATTCCCCCACGTACTTGTTTTCATATGGAATAATGTAATTTTCCATTTCTACGCGAAGTGTGCACATTTTACGTTTTACGCGTTTTCAGCTCGCGGTTTAGGCTTTAAAGACGTTATAACACTCCGAAAGGCTCGGGAAATTTGTGAAACATCAATTTAGGTCATTTTAAGTTAAATGTGATATTTTTATGGAAATATTATCCTTGTGACATTTATTTTTACAAACTATGCATAAAAGTACTTGATTTAGCGATTTTCGCGTTTTTAGCTATTCATGAGCCATGTTTAGGATTTCTATCTATTTTCTTGTCATTATTGGTTTAATATTCCACCATATGCTCCTAGTATTCAAAAAAATTATATATTTCACATTTTCTGTCTCGTTTCACGATTTTGTCAAATTTTGGTAACAACTCGCGTTTTGAGCCTGCGTTTTTGATTTTTAGTTTCGTTTTAACACTCCGGAAAACCCAAGGCTCCCATGAAATATTAAAATTATCCATTTTAACACTTCATACCAATTTCATAATGTTTTGATAACACTTTTCTAAAATTCACATTTTCAGTTCACCCGGTACTGCGTAATTCGCGTTTTTAAGACCGTACGCTTGATTTAAACCCCACAAACACACTAATGCTTCAAATATTAATACAATAAGAATAAAAGTCAGATTATTTCTTTCCTTGGGACCACAAAACCGTCCATGCCCTCCCCTCCCATGCTCATTATATCTTTTCTTCATTTCAAGAAATACTCATCACTTTATTTGCATGCAAACTTCTAACTCTCTCTCTAAGAAATCATCCAACTTCAAAAGTCCCTCTCCTTGCCCCTCTTTCTGCTGTACCATCAACACCAAAACCACCTTCATCATCATCTTTTCTTGCATCAAATCTTGTGCTAACTAGTTACACTTTCATCCTTGTAAGTTTCTTTAATTTATTTCACCTCATTTCCTTTGTTTTCTTATATTTATTAGGGATTTTTAGAGGCTAAGCAAACATCTATTGCATGTGTCATTTTAGTTGATTAGAGTCAAGATCTTATGGGAAATAGGTGGTTTGATAATTGGTTAGTGTTGATAGGTAAAAGTTATGCAAGAGATTAATGGATCTTATAGAATTTTTGGCTAGTTATGGATGTTTATCTTGGATGTTTGTTACTAAAAACTGAAGTTAAAACTAAAGATAATCTTTCATCTCCTGGAAATAGTGATTTATGGGATGAATAAAAGAGTAGGAATCATTGGTCTTGAGCATGCATGTGTATTAGAGGTAATAAATTTACAAAAGTAACCATTTTGATTGGTTAATAGTCTGTTCCAGAATTGATGCTCCAAGATCCATCCACTATTTTGTCCTTATAAGGTTTTATGAAAAACTAAAAATATTGGGAGATAGCTACAAGTCTTAGGATCATTTCCCCGAAAACCTTACCTCTTAATTCGTCCTAGAAATTTTTATAGAAAATCCACACTAAAACTAGTCCAGGAATGCATGTCAGATTTGATAGGCTATTTACTCTAAACTTTTGCAAAGAACATTAGGTTGGTGTAAACACTAAAGTTGTAGCCAAGAACTGTATAAAACTTTTCCCACAGGCCATGTGTCCATTAGACCTTTAGACAAGAAGATACACCCTTTTTGCTAAACCCATTTGGATGCTGAGTATAACTATTTAGAGACTCAGGGGTAAATTGGTAATTTAACCCATGTTCTGGGGTTCTCAGTTATGTAAGGCATTGATTTTCACATAGTACAGAGTCATACCTTTCTAAGCATATAAAGTTCATAATTTTAGCCTTCACGGTTTAGAAATGGCGACCCGAATAGTGCGGCAATTTTATAAAATTTCCATCAGCTTTACATTTTTAAACCATACAAGCTTTTATAAACGCCTTTCGACCCATGTCTTGCTATATGAATTTTAAATAAATGACCATATGATATTTTGAGTTCAAGTACTGAGTAAAGTCATAAAAATAAAGTATTATACCTAAATCCCCGAGCCTAAGTCATGTTGTATTTTTATTTAGGTCACTTGTGACCTTTGCGGTTTTTCTCGACGTGCACACTTCTCCGATTTCCGTTGCTACTTCATTATTGGTGAGTTCATAGCCCCACCTTTTACTCATTTAACTATTTATAAACCCCGTGGGGGAGATACATGCTACTTACTTTTATTATGATCACAACTGCTTGAAAACTGTATTCTAAACTGAATGTATTATTGACACTAAGTACTACTATTGCCATGAAGTCCCCGTATCATGAATCGTTAATCACTTGCGAGTGAGCGCGAATATTGTGAATAGATCTATTTGGGATTGAACTCCCCATATTGGACCGCTGCCCTTGCATGGGCAACCATATGCACTATATTTGAGGTCTCTAGGTGCTTGGCAAGGCACCCACTGGGGCAAACTTACATACTTATTACTTAAGGCGTCGATGTCATGAGCTTAGTGCAATAATTACCTTACTAGACTCTGCATTTGTTGCTTAGTCACTTTTATAAATTATATTGTGATCAACTGCTTATTACTAAAACTCTATGGATTCACTCAACCTTTGTGTTGACGTTTTAGCATGTTTTATCTCAGGTTTAAAGGCATGAAGGTCTTGGATGGAGTCGCACGGATATATTTTGAGGACTCGGCATATTTTCACATTTGAAGTGTCTATATTTTAAAGATTTATGTTATGTTTAAAACATCTGCAATCTTTTGAAAACATTGGGTTTTATGAAAACTGTTGGGACCTTTGCAAACTCTGAGAATTTAATGTATCAAATGTGAAACACTTTTAAAACGTCTCTTTTCAAGGGTCTTTTTCCATGACTTGTACTTTGTGCTAGGAAGTAATACCCCAGTGATCTATCTTCCGCCGTTATAATTTTGGGGGTGTTACAGTCATTCAATAATGACACGGGTCTTTAAATGAAGTTCGAGCAGAAGTTCAAAAAGTTTTCAAAACATAACTAATTGGCTTGCTATTATTTCAGATAGCAACCCGCCTTTCAAAATGGGGAAAGCACGTCGCCAAAAAGACGGTTGTTCTTCTCACTGGGTGAAGTTCACCCGGGCATGGATTACTTTATATCCATGTTTCTCCGATTTAATGTACGCTTTAGTGCATTATTTCTTGTAAAAGAAGAGAAATCTTCTTTGTATACAAATAATTTTCCTTCTATGATTCTTTTGAAAATTATTTGTGAGACACATGGTGGTAACTTGTTATTTGTAATTCTTTCAGACTTGGATTGTTCATAAAATTTGTCACTCAATCAATGACTACAACTCTTTAACTAAAATACGGGTCATTGAATGAGGGGGAGAGTGATTTCAAATTTTATATCATCAAACAGGTTTCTTGGTTATCTCATAATTGTTAGAAAAGGTTTTGTAGTTAATGGGGTATTTGTTGAAGAGGAACTTACTAAGCTTTATCTCAAATGGCCAAATGTGTTAGTTGTTAGAAAGATTAGAGCATTATGTGCAATTTGCGTATAGTTTCCTATCTTTATGTAACTAGAAGGCTCATTTGTGTCTGATGAAACTACTAATTAATCACACAAGCCACATAAACTAATCCTAGATCTAGAGAGAGAAAGTTAGAGAGAGAAAGAGAGTGGAAGGTGATTAACAATAATAATGAAATGTTTAGCTCATTCAACCAACCAACCCTCTCCCTTGAATGGGAGGGGGTATTTATAGTTTTTACATGACATTGGCTCTAAGCCCTAATTAAACATACTTAACATAAATAACGAGACACAGCCCATGGGCCTTCTACACAGGCTGGGCCATAAATCAAACATAAAGGCCTAAGCAACCTTATTACAACATGATCAATACTTGTTAATACAAAACGTGTTCCCAACAATCTCCCCCTAAGTATTGGTCATCAAGGTTACTTGACGCCGTCTTTGCTTCATGGCTTCAGACGTCTCTTGCATCTTTGTTCCTTTGTTCTTGTTGTGATATGATATGGTATGGTAATGACACTACAAAAAAATAGGCTTTCAGAGACTGAAAAATCAGTCTCCGATACACCATGATCAGTTATGAATGGTCTATCAAGGACTGATTTTGCTAGTCACTAATCAGTTACAACAGCTTAGTTACGGAAAGTGACGTTATCAACAGAAATTCAGTCCTTGTTGTATCGAACCAACGAGGACCAGAGATCAGTCTCCAAAATAAAAAAGTCAGTCCTTATTTCTATGGGTTGGTATCATGTTATTTCAGTCTCCAATGCATATTATCGACGACTGCAAAGTCAGTCACCAATACTATGTTAGATCAGTTACTAACACATGGATTTAGGGACTGAAAATTAGTCCATAAACATTGTTTATAGTCCCTAATATGTTTCGTTGTTTTGTAGATTACCGTACCAAATTAGTCTCTAATAATAGGATTAAAAAACTGATTAGTCTCCGATGAAAGGCTTTAAAGACTGATTGTTAGTCACAGAATACAAACGATTTCAGTCTATGATTTGCTACTTTTGGTGACTAAAAATTAGTTTCAAATCATCACCAAATCATTCTCTGTTAAAAGGCTTTGGTAACTGATATTTTGTTTTTTTGGTACGGTTTCCTACTAAACCGTACCAAAATCCATTTGTTTTAAAAAAAATACATTCAGACTTTTTCCATAATCTGTGTAACCAAACACACTATGTACAAACAAAATTAAAAAATACACCGATGAACCGAAACAATTTTATTTACAGCAAACAATAACTTAAACATACAAATCCCATTCGCTACAAGTGTTCAACATACATGGATATTCTTGTTGACTACGATCAATTACCGAAAGATTCACACAACCACAAGACTTACTGAATCTAATAACTGATTGACACTCAAAAGGTCCTCAGTCTCGGCTGTCGCTAGTGAAGGCATGTTTGTACTTTCAAGTGTTTCACAATTGTAGCAGCCAATGATTCTATTGACTGATCCTCTCTGAACTTTAATTCCGAAAGGGATTTCAGAGCAGCCCTATCGTCTTCCTTAGACCCAAAACTTATACTACCTGATCCAGGTCCAATAGTGAGCTTGAAATCTTCAATCAAACTCAAGTAGGGATCCGCCTGGTACTAAATAACATGCCACAAAGCATGTGATTTAGTTCTATATCGGTTGCTTAGTTCTATATCTCAGATCTAAATCAAAAAATCTAGTTTTAAATAGCCATGTGAAGGAATCATAAGTAGAGCATGTGATTTACCTTAATAACAATAGCCCATCAAAGGTTCTTTTTTGGTCAGTTGCTGATTTTATACACCATCTTCCGTGGGTGTTGCTTACTTCCTAGATATATCGGTTGTCATAATTAGCGGTTTCCATTGCACTCTCTACATCATGTGACATTGCACTTATTGTACTCAGGATTAGATCCATTTCTAGTGGCAGCATTTCATCATCAAAATCCAATCAGACTTCTATCTCTGTAAGCAACTCGATACACTGCACTTAGCGATTTCACCAATGAAGAAAAACCACCCTGTCATGAAAATCATATATTGATAAGTATTTTGCTAAGAGATTAAAGATTTTCATAGCAAATAGAGGTTGCAATTTAGGCCCATCTCTGTACAAACAGGTCGGTTTGAGTTATACTTCGCCTCTAACGGGTCAAATGTGTAAAGTTAAAAGAAAACATCTTATTATTGAAACTATATATCATCTTTAATCATATTTAAGCGTTATTTAGACATAAATACAAAGAAAGACAAAAAGCATTTGAGGTCACCCCCAACCCCCGACCTGTTTTCACCCATTAAAAAGTTCCTGTTTGACCCATTAAACAACCGGCTCGACTCGCGCATTATGCCATCTCTAAAACAGTGAATATCTAGAAGAAACTCATGCCTGAATTCCTGCAAGTGCAGCATCGGCTGCAGCCACAGACTTGGCTGATACTAGTTTTCCAACATCTTCTACTTGAAATAGATCTAATTGACCGTTGAGGAAAGCACGAAGTGTAAATTCACCTAATAAAGAAAATAATAATGAAATTTTTTGTTACGTAATTTGAATTTCCATTACGTAATAATACCATTAAAGAAATTTTTTCACTAATTAAGTGGCTATACGTTTTTTAACTGTAGTAGCTTTTAGATCAAAAGACAAAAGTTTAGAATTTCTACGCAAATGATTAAATCGCAATCACAATGTGAATTAGAATATGTCTTAAACTCTTATTCTTATTTACTATTGGATTAACTTCTGAGATTATGAGCTCAACCTGGTTCAGCAAGCCCTGCCCCAGCTTCTAGACAAGCTCTTAGCACACGGTGCAAACAAACATCACTCCCATGCAATTGTAGCACAACCACATCTCATGTGTAAGATCTTAGGGCTAACATGGTATCGCTAAAACCTACAAAAAAATTAATATCCCATAATAAATTTTACGAGATTGTGCAGAAAAAATCATACGAGACGGTGCAGAAAAATATCAACAATCGATTTCTCACACAATTCGACCCTGCATAATAAGTTTACCTAAACACTCAAAACTGATACATCTGGCTTCGAACTGCAATACTCATATTAAATGCATCTCCAAACAGGCAAACATTGACTTAATCTATAGGAAAAAGATAAGCAACGTACGTTATATTTATGCTTTGTCAAAAACATCTCCATACGAATCAATCAAGATAACCCGGTTTTCAAAAAAAAGAACAGATTAAAACCTTTACCTCGTCAACAACATTTGATGACGTATAGTCCGTATTCGGGTCACGAACCCGACCCATACTCAGGACCATCATGAATGGACTCAAGCCCATTACAAATGGGCTATCACAATAGCGGTTTGGGCTCACGATGGCCCAAACCCAAAGCTATTTATGGTTTTGATATAGATATCCCTTATTTATGGATATATATCATATAACCGCCCTACGCGGGAAATGCTGAGGAGTGAAGGACACGAAACCAACTAGGGTTTCGTGTGTATATAAAGAGTCCTTCCACTCTCATTAAAGGTACGACTTACAAAACCCTAACTCTTCTACAAACCCTAAATCGATTACTTACTCTCACGCCGGAGGATAATCGTGGGAGACAATCCCACGATAAGCCTAACGGTGTCTTTTTGTTTTCTTAGTGCGCAGGTCTCGAGCATTAAGATCTGATTGGTACGGAATCAAGGAACGCCCAACTTTTGTATCAACAAGTGGCGCCATCCGTGGGACCCTACACTAAGAACTTTGCCAAGAACTAGATTGACGAAACACGGAAGTCACAAGAGTCTGCATGCGAAGAAAATGCATGACGACCTACTAGGGAAGAAGCAGCAAACTGACGCGGCCTCTAAGCAGGCCTCTGGAACAACCAGCACGCCTAGAAGCTTAGGAGCGCAGTCAGATCTGGTCTTTCCTACGGTGGAATCACTTACCAGGACTACCCCCGCTATTACAACAAGTACTAGCGCGATAGAACTGGAGCGCACTCCTCTTGCCATGCCAGAGGTGAACTTCACTGAGCCTCCCAATGCGCCTATCCGAAACAAGGATCTTGTTTTGGAAACAGAGTCCATCGCGCTAGAAGGAGTAACTCCTGAATTGGCGCCAAGTGACTTCGTATCTCAAAACTACGAAGCCTTGGCTGCGCTCATGCGAGAGGAGGTAAAGAAGAGGTCAAGCCAAAGTCTGCACGCCAGGCTCAACTTCGACCCTGAGTATGAAGCATCCCCACCGCGCTACCGAAAGGAAAAACGCGAGAGGGATAGCTGCAAACACCCAGTGTTTACCAGGATTGGAAGGAAGGTTGCGGATGATGAAACAGCCGACTTTCAGCATCTGGAGGAGCATAAAGATGCGGAACGGCGCGCCAATGTCCACGCTAGGCTTGGCAGTCGCAGGGTTCAGGATAGGCTTGGGTGACGGTGCTCCCCAAGTGAAAGCCCTTCAAGCTCTAATTCCGAGGATAGTCGGCGCAAGCGCCACAAAGGAGCAAGCTCAGATTCCGATGATAGTCGACGCAAGCGTCGCAAAAGAGTAAGCCCATCCTCAAGTGATTCCTCGGACAACGAGGACAAAGAAACTGGACACTGGAAATCAAGAGGAAAATACCGCGACCAGGAAGATTAAGAAATGTCTCTTCCCTGGCGCCGTAAAAAAGTTGATGCATTTACTAGGCGCATCAGCGATTTTTCGGAAAATAAGAGAAGGCTCATGCCTGCTAATGTCAAAACATATGATGGGACAGGTGACCCTGATGATCACCTAAAAATTTTCGAGTCAGCAGCTACTATCAAAAATTGGCCACAACCTGTGTGGTGCCATATGTTTAACTCTACATTAGTAGGGAACGCGCGCAATTGGTTCAATAAGCTTCCACGCAGAAGCATCGGTGGGTTTGAAGAGTTGCGAAAGGTGTTTCGTTTAAACTTTACTCAAAGAAAAAAGTGCGCCAAAAACCCTGTTGAGCTCGCTAGGGTAAAACAGCGACAAGGGGAATCCACAAGCGCTTTCATGGAGCGCTATAAGGACGAGGCAGAATATGAGGCCCTAATCGTTGGATTGCGCATTGCAACTCGAATGGGTGTACGCAACCTAGAAGCAAACGTAGATTCTCGATTAGTAGCCAACCATGTGTTGGGAGAATACGTGGCTAAAGAGGACAACATGGTTCAATACCTTGAAAAGAAAAAGTCACTAATTCAAAGTTTTGATAGGTTTACCAACAAACAAGTTCCTAGAGGGGGAAACAAAAAAGCAGACGCACTGAGCAAGATTGCATCTACAAGCTTTGCGCACCTGTCAAAACAAGTATTGGTGGAGATTCTAAAGAACAAGTCCATCTCGGAGATGGAGATATCTACGGTGATAGAAGAACAGGATCCTACATGGACGACCCCTATTATCGATTTTATAAACAAGGGCAAATTGCCCGAGGAGCAAAAAGACGCTCGACGGATACGGCGCACGGCGCAGAGGTTCGAACTTAGAGATGGTATCCTATATCGTCGCTCATTCCTACAACCATGGCTTCAGTGCGTTGGACCTCTTCAGGCAGATTACGTGCTCCGAGAGATCCACGCTGGTTCATGCAGTATGCATTTAGGACCACGGTCCGTCGTAGCACGCGTATTGCGCTCAGGATACTACTGGCCTACTATGCACCGGGATGCGCGCGATGTGATAAGGAAATGCAATGACTGCCAAGTTCATAGACCCATCCCGCGCAGACCACAACAAGAGCTAACGCCTATTACTTCTCCATGGCCATTCTATAAATGGGGCATTGACATTGCGGGTCCCTTCCCTGTCGCAGCAGGAGGACTGAAATTCCTTATTGTGGCAATAGATTACTTTACTAAGTGGATTGAGGCAAAAGTAGTTGCGACAATCACAGGAAACCAAGTAAAACGATTTGTTTGGGAAAATATTGTATGCCGCTTTGGATTACCTGGGGAAATCGTTTCGGACAACGGAAAACAATTCCGTGATAACCCGTTCAAAGACTGGTGCGCGGAGTTAAATATCACACAACACTTCGCATCAGTTAAACACCCATAAACCAATGGTTTAGTTGAGCGCGCAAATCGCAGTTTAGGCGAAGGAATTAAAGCGCGCCTGGACAAACACAAAGGAAGATGGGTGGACGAATTATCGCATGTCTTATGGGCGCATCGCACGACGATCAAAGTTAGCAATGGAGACACTCCTTTTTCCCTTGTCTACGGGACAGAAGCTGTTATACCAGCTAAAATTGGGATGCCAACTATCCACACTGCGGAAGTTAATGTCGCGGCCAATGACGACGAACGACGGATAGATTTGGACCTGCTGGAGGAAAGGCGCGAGTGCGCAGCCATACGAGAGGCAAAAACCAAGTCAAAGATGAAGGGATACTACGATGCTAAAGTTCGAAGCACCTCATTCAAACCTGGCGACTTTGTGTACCGCGCTAATGATGCAAGCCACGCAGAAGACACAGGTAAACTTGGACCAAAGTGGGAAGGACCCTATGAGGTCATTGAAGCACTAGGACGAGGCGCGTACAAGCTGCACGACATGGAAGGCCGTGAGCTACAAAGCACATGAAATATCCGCAATCTCAAGATATGCTATCTTTAGGAAAGGTTACGACCCAATGCATGGACACATACGCACTTTAGTAAGTGCCAAATAAATATTCGTGTATTTACATTCTTTATTTCATTTAGACAAATGTTTTTTACCTTTTTACAAAAACTTGCAAGTATTAATAAAATGTTGCGGTTTCTAGCTAACTCCGTGACACACTTTACTTTATTGCTTACATGTAATTTATGTCTCAATATTGTTTGTTATATTATCTTTTGCCTACATGGCGTGCATGCACTAATTAAAAACCCACGATGGTAAAAGGATGAGTAAACCTAATAAATAACTCGTTGAGTAAGAGGGTTGCAAACCCATCAACATCGGATCACGAATCCTTGTTAAACACCTTACTCTCAAGACGTTGGAGTAAGTTCGATGCGCATCTCACGACGGATGCGCAACTATGCATACTGTGCGCGTTTAACAAATTAGGAGTTAAGACAATTATCCCCTTAACATGGTATTCGCAGTACGCTGCAATCCATACACTTGTGCACCCCACGATGGATACACAACAACTTGTGCATTTCATATACAATTATGTTATACACGATAATGCCATACACGACTATGTCATAAATTTATACACGCTTATGTCACAAATCTCATACACGATTATGATACAAGTGATTATAAACTCTTTAAATGTGTTTATATAAACGGTTTGATTCTTAGACATCTTTCACGCAAAGAGAAAATAAACTAAGCACAATCATTATAACCACAATCAAATTTGGTACAATATGCGTACAATCGTATATTTCAAAGCCAACACTTTATTATGGATTACGAATTCATACAAAGGATAGACTTAACATGCACATGTGCAACAAAAATGTTAATCTATTACAAAAAACTACCAAGACAAAAAAGATCTAAAGGCTACGAGTACGCTTGAGCCTAGAACTGCTAACACCACCTTGGGGCGAGACTGTTGGTACGCTGACAGGTACCCCATCAGACCTTGGGAGATGCGCAGCACCAACACCGCAGAGGATGGCCTTCCCCTTCACGCCCTGCTTCTTCGCCAACCTCATAGCATGAGCCTCTAAGGATTGCTTCAAGGGGATTTCCGTCTCAAGGGCAAATGGATCCTGGACGTTGCGAGGATGGACAAAAATAGGTACCTGCAGCTGTGACACGTCCGGCTTGAGGAAATAGTCAGCCTCTTCCTCTGCGCCCTCCGCTGAATGCTTGGCCAAGGTCAACCCCTCCATGATTACACTTATGGGGTAATCCTGGTCGCGCTCAAGTTGAGCGATATGAGGAAGATCCAGCAGCTTCATCTTCTCCATAGCCGCAACAAGCTCATCAAAAGCATTAGCATTGTAATTAGGCACTTGTGCGGCAGGCACCTTCAGCAGTCCGCTCTCAGAGAGCTCCTCTACAGCTTGCGCCTTGCCACGTGCAAGCGCGCACTCCACAACCTCTCCAAAGGCCTCTCGCACCTCCTGGGACTCCAAAGTACCCATGGCAGCAAGGCGTAACCCATGGCTAATGAGCCATCTGCGCTCAGCAATGGTGGACACCAAATGAGGGTACAGCTCCTCATCATATTCGATGCTGAGCTTACGCAGCTTGCGCTCCTGGTTCTCCAACAAACTCTCCACACTCTTGCGGAAACCATCCATGTTCGAGATGAGCTTACCCTTGTTCAGCTCCATATATCTCAAGGCCCAAAGGCAGGAGGCCTTGTATTCTCTTGCTCCATTGCGCTCTTGAGTCAGCTCAGCCATGAGCAACATCTTCTCATCAGCAACTTTCTGGGCGTACACACCAGAAGCCCTCACTTTAGCCTGCGCTTCAGCCAATTGCGCCCTCAGAATGTCAATTTCTTTGTCCTTCTGCGCAACCAAGCTACCCTCACCACTATATTGAGTCTGTAGCCGCTCAACCAATGAAGCCAACTCCTCTATAAGACGACCTGTTGGCGCATCTTCAGCAGACTTCTCCTCACCCACTGGACTCTTGGGCATAAACTCACCAGAACCAGCCTTGGGTGGTGAATTCTCAACTTGCGCACCCTCATCAATAACAGCCTCCAAACTGCGCGCAAGCAACAAAAAGTCAACAAATGACAACAATATCAACACGGAATAAAAGTCTAAAGACAAAAGTTTCAGTACTCACTTGAAGGGAGGAGTTCCGGAAGCATCCTTCTGTGATGCACCCTCCTCAGATGATTGCCTGACAGAGATAGCAGGGCGCTTACTTGAAGTACTTACGCCATCATCACCAGATGATCTCTTGCGCTTTAACCTTTGGCTCTCCTCCTCCTCTTCCTCAGACTCATCTATGGCACTCCCCGACGAGTCTATGTGTAATACCTCCACAGGCATCTGCGACCCAGAAGCGGGAACGCTACGCAGAGGAGTAGCCATAGTAACACCTGGGGGGATCTCCCCTGTCTCATCTGTCTCCTCTGGCTCTTCCTGTGTAATAACCATTGTACGCCCTGCAGTAGCCTGTAAAATCGGCTCTTCGCCATCCCTCAAAGGGCGCACCCCTACAATCACTTGTTTTGGCTTCTCCAAGCGAACAACGCTAAATAGGTCCATTTCTGCACAACAAGCAACAAACAAACACAAAACTAAGTTAGACAATTTACAAAGGGAGGAGCGCTTACAAATAATAATCGAAAAGGATGGAAGGACGAGCACCCACCCCGGCTATTTTCATCCAAAAAAGTTGGCACCTCTTCTGGACTACCGAAGAAGTTGCGACTGATGCCCATGTGCACCAAAAACTCTTCTGGATACGCTTGTATCGGAATGCGATTAGTATTTATCGTGTCCGCATCAGCCTCGTTATACAACCTGGGGTCTGGGCGCTCATCCTTCGGCAATGATTCTTTGGTATAAAACTCGAAATCCCATGGAAAGAAGGCACTATCTACCCAAAAGAACTTTTCCCTCCAAACCCTCAGCGCATCTAATTTATCCGTATAGCATTGCAATGTCCCGGCGCGCTTTGCAAAAGACACCCATCCATTCGACCACGTTGTGTGGTAGAACGCGCGGAATAGATGAACTGTGGGTTCAATCCCCAAAAGGCGACAATTTACTTCGAAATTAGTTATTTTTGCTGCACCTATGCAGTGCAGCTGAGAAATATGAAGGCGATAGTGATTGAAAATATCACATAAAAATAGGGAAATGGGCGCACGTTGATTCGCAAATTCGAAGAAACGTGTGTAAACCCCCACCTTCCCTTGAGGGAAGTTCGCGATGGATGCATTAGCAACCGGAACAACTGGGTGCAAAAAGCCAGGGATGTAATAATCAGAGGCGAATTGACGCAGATCGTCCTCAGATAAATCGGAGTGAATATCAGACAACTGCAGAACCATTATTCGAATTTAAAGAATTAAGAAGCACATGCGCTATTTACCTTAACTTCTTTTGATTTTTGACTGCTACTCGAAGGTTTAACAATGGTGGAATGTGATGATTTTTTTACTGTGGTAGCCACAGAGAAATGACGGCTTCACTTTATATAGGGTACACATATTCGTGGATGTACGACATGTGTACCCCACTTGCTCTAATCGGACGGTTGGGAACTCAAAAGGTAAAGCACTTTTTCACCCACCACACACGATTTTCGAAGAAGATACTTGGACCAGGTTAACTCGCTACTTTTGGCGGGAAATACTTAAAACTTCCCCGCTACGCATCGAGGAATATATATATATTTTTTTAAGTTGTTAGTCTAGTACCCGCAATCACGCATTGCACACACTAGACTGGGGGGACATGATGACGTATAGTCCGTATTCGGATCACGAACCCGACCCATACTCAGGTCCATCACGAATGGACTCAAGCCCATTACGAATGGGCTATCACAATAGCGGTTTGGGCTCACGATGGCCCAAACCCAAAGCTATTTATGGTTTTGATATAGATATCCCTTATTTATGGATATATATCATATAACCGCCCTACGTGGGATATGCTGAGGAGTGAAGGACACGAAACCAACTAGGGTTTCGTGTGTATATAAAGAGTCCTTCGACTCTCATTAAAGGTACGACTTACAAAACCCTAACTCTTCTACAAACCCTAAATCGATTACTTACTCTCACGCCGGAGGATAATCGTGGGAGACAATCCCACGATAAGCCTAACGGTGTCTTTTTGTTTTCTTAGTGCGCAGGTCTCGAGCATTAAGATCTGATTGGTACGGAATCAAGGAACGCCCAACTTTTGTATCAACAACATTGTCATAAGGATTACATACGACACCATATCTACAACATGACTAGTAGGCTGCCAAGTAAAATTTTTCTTTTTCCTTTTCTTTAATGGACGAAAAACACGTCCGGCTATATCAACTGCTGATGCACCAGATAACCTTACAATACCAACCGCACGTGCCTACCCACCCAAAGAAGGAACAATTGCAGCAATTGTAATACTCGAATTCACATCTGGATCTGGTTGATTTATGCTTGATGAACTCGTCCCGACCCGCTCATCTTTGTTCAATATCAAAGTATTATCTGCAACTGAACAATAGAAAACAGATTTATAATGAAAAAACAAGTGGATCACATTCTACCCTATATATATAGTCTGAATAGGACGTCAAGTTTAAAAACTGATTACTGAGACTCGAGTGATCAGAATCAGAACTGGATAATGAGCTGATATAAGCGATGAAAATGTATGTAACTTGTAATATGCTCCTTATCACATCATATTGACCCCAAAAAATCATAAAACCATAATGATAATCCTTTTGAACCAAAACACCAAATTGATCATTGCGAATATTAATAAAAAATAGAGAGTATCAGATAGTCAAATTACAATAATAGATTTTACAAGAACTACAATTTGTATATCGATCATGCAAACGTAGACTTAATTCTGCGATTATAAAGAAATATAACATAATTTATCATAGAGGGTATTAAATCAAATCGGCCACTCACGGCAAGCAAACAAACACAGTATTAAAGACTAATATATCTAGTGCAATCAATATAACATCAAATAACAACAAAGGGTATTTGAAAAATACAATCTTATTACAAAAAGACTATGCAAACATACATTTTTTTACCATAATATATAAACACACTCCATCATATCTTTGCTCCCACTCAGTATGATGTCTAATTACAATAAAGGATTAAAGGGTATCAAAAAAATACAACCTTTTTATACAAAAGAAAACTCATCATAAAAAGGGTGTTACAAATATCTATCAATTCAAAGAATGTCCAACTATAGCTTGTTTGTTTTTTAAGATAAAGCATATCTGAAGCGACCCACTTGTAATTGAAATTGGCACCTCTAAAACCAGATTTTACCTTTGCTCGAGAAAATAACAACACTAGTCTGTGGTCGTCAGGCGGCGGACAATGGTAGCAAACAGCTGTACCAAAATCTTAAACACAAACAAACCAAATTAAACACAAACATAAACAAAATCTCAAACATAAACAAAAGTAAAACACAAAACATAAAAAAAATCACAAAAATAAAAGATAAAACATAAACAAAATCACAAACCAAGCTACTATATAAAACAAACTCTATTAAATCAAACAACAATCACTCACAAATAGTTTAAGCACATCCGGTATACCAAATCGAGAGCAGGATAAAATGTTAATCTAATTCTTAACCCAAACCAAGCGATAATCACTAAAAACAGTGGTGGCGGTGGTTGCTTCGGATGGTGGTATTTTCACTGGTGTTGGAGATGATACTTACAGTGGTGGCGGTGGTTGCTTCGGATGGTGGTAGGGTCCTTTTAGTTAGCGATAGGCGAGGGAGTAGTGGTGAGGGTGAGGAGAGGTTGTGAGAGAGGAGTGATGAGAGTTGGATGTAATATCTCAGATCTATCTTGTTTGGCAAAGTAAGTGGGAAAATGAAAGTGAAAATTGTAAGCGGGAAAACGAGTGTGGGTGCTAAATGTAAGTGGGAAATGGAAAGATAGATGTTTTTTCATTAGATTTCACAATTATTTAGTACCAATTATTTAGTAAGTTTTTTTTTTTTTTTTTTTTTTTTTTTTTTTTTTTTTTTAAACCGTACCAAATAAATTAATTTTGGTACGGTTTCAAAATAAACCGTATCGAAGAAAAGTTTTTTGGTACGGTTTTATAAATAGCCGTACCAAAAAATAAAATCCACACAACAACCGTAGCAATTAATGATTTATTGGTACGGTTTTTTTAAAAACCGTACCAAATAACGGTTTTTTTTTTATTTTGATTCGGTTTTTGCTATAATCGTACCAAAATGGCGTACCAAAAAATAGTCTTAGACGTTTATGTGGGACTGAAATTCATTCACAAATAATTGTCTCTCCAAACCTTTTTATTTTGCATACGTATTTGTAACTGAAATTTAGTCATAGCTATGATGTCTATGTATTAGGGACTGAGTCGTGATTGAAATTCAGTCACTCCAAACTTTTTTTATTGTGCAAACATATTTGTAACTGGATTTTAGTCTTATGTATGATGTCCATGTAATAGGGACGCAGCTGTGACTGAAATTCAGTCACTAAAAAGTTTCCCTCCAAACCTTTTTATTGTGTAGACATATTTGTAACTGAAACTTAGTCTTAGCTATGATCTCCATGTATTAGGGACCGAACTGTGACTATAATTCAGTCACTAACAAATTTTCCGCCAAAATTTTTTATTGCGCAAATACATTTGTAACTGAAATTTAGTCTTAGATATGATGTACATGTACTAAGGACTGAATTGTCACCCTTATTCAGTCACTAACAAATTTGCCTCCAAATTTTTTTCCCATACGGGCATATTAGTAACTGAAATTTAGTCTCAGATATGGGGTCACTGAATCGAGGACTGATTTTTAGTCGCCGCAATCAGTCAATAAAAGGTCAGTCCTTAAAAGTATCATTAACTGATGTTTCAGTTACCGATGCTATGTATCAGCGACTGATATATCAGTCCCTAGAAATTCAGTCTCTGAAAGCCTGTTTTTTTATAGTGTAATCTGCCATCCTCCAATGGTCGTCAATTCTGGTGTCTTTACGTCTTTTCCACCATGCTCATATGTTCTTTGACTTTTGTTCTTCATCTGGTTCTCACTTCTTCAATCTTTGACTTATGAAAGGTTGTAGTGCTTGAACTTTGACTATTATTTAACATCTTTGAACTTTTGTTATTTCTTAGTCTTTGTGAGAACATATCTTCATGATATGAGCATGATGGAAGGATGGTGGAACTCCAGGTATTCATGATTCGCTGCTAGTAAACAGTTAGCAATAAATCATCCGGCACTTACAGATTTGGACTTTGAGATCATCAACATCATAGTGTGAAGACATTCTCTAATCTAAACCCAGGCCATTCTGAACCGGATACCCCCGAAAGGGCTTACACAGACACACCAAAGTGCACCTACGATTCAGTAAGTCCCTGGAGATCACCCCACGACTGTAGACCATTTTGGAGCTTTCACTAAGCGTAGTCCACAAGGAATTACCGAAGTGACCTACTGTCAGGGCTGTTTGATGTTGACACTGGCAGGATTTCCATTCAATCACTGAGAATCACAGTTTGTGAATTCTCTCATGAATGTTCTCGGCAGGTTGCTAAGATCTGCGAAGGACACTCCTATAATTTACAACTAGTGTTCTTTTTGTCAAACATCCAGTGTATACTAAGTGTACATAAGAGATCTTTGATGTATCTCATGGCTCTAGACTCTATTCAGTGCATATTTGTTTGGTCATCGGAGGCGTGGAGCAGAGTGCCTCCTTTTCAATATCAACACATCTCGTAGTGAGAGGTCGATAGATTATGAAGGGTTCTCCTTGTGAAATGAAACAAGTATCTTTTGAGAGACACCTGAGTGGCTAGAAGGTTAGTGCAGTGCGTCACTGGGTCCATGACGAATTTGATCTTCAATACCGGTGATGCCCAATCAACCAGTAGATTATGTATTGAACCCGGTGTCTGCCCTAAGGTTGAACAAATGGAGGGCTATTTCTTTTCACCCTTTTCTTTACTTTTCTTTTTCATTCTTCAACCCCTTCTTTCTCCGTTCATTTCATTTCTCCCTTTTTTCAATCATACCTAGTACTTTCTAGTACTAAACTATTGGTATTGTCCTTGGGTAGATCCCTCCGTCTTTGGCGGATCATAGGACGGTTATTCCTAACCTTAGTCACCTTATAACTCCATGACTATCCTATTGTTGCCATAACCAAACCTTTTGAAAATCTCTCAAAGTGTTTATGATTGTGAAAACATATTTTGTTAACACTTTGAGAGTTTTGTGATTTTCAGAAAGACTCCCCCTTAACATGTGCTCATAAGTGATTAAGGTAAATTTGCACATGTCGGGTAGAGTTGGCACTTTTTGAATTGATTGATTTTCAATGAACATGATCGTCGCGAGACACGCTTACATCACTAGTAGAACTAGCTTGAAATTATTACCCGTCCAGATCATATTCAAGGAAAAATCGCTGGAAATTGGTACATTCTACTCAGACACATCCTTTGCGAGACGCGCTTACATCACCAGATAAACTAGCTTGAAATTATTACCCGTCTAGGATATGTCTTTTCGACTACTGACTTTTGCTATCGTCAATTCTGAGCCTAGCTCTCATGAGATTTCATCTTGCGAGTTACCATATTTTGATAATATCGTTATTCTCCCCCTCAAAAATAGCATACTTATGATGTTTTTGACAAACGTTTGATAAAAATATGCCATTTGAGTTTTGTGGGAAGAATTTCAAGAACTTTTCGTTTATGGAACAAAGATTATTTTTCAAATACTCCCCCTTAACGAGGGAATACTTGTCCTTATGAGCAGAATTTTGAAAAACTTAGCAAAATTATGGTTTAATTCTACTCATAAGTAAGAAGCTTTCGCTCCTTTGATCAGGATTGAGGCAATGAAGCGTACCTCAGGGTCCTTACTTTACAAGTACGGGTTGTGCACTGTTATTTGTGCACAAGCCATAGTGAATGAAAATGATGAAAAGTATGATGAAATATGATAAATGACAATAGATTATACCAACAATCACTGCTCAGGTCGACGGAAAGTTAGGATATTAGGAACTCTGGCACGTCCTCCTACGTAATTCTCCAGTCATCTCATTGTTCTCCGAAACTTGAGCTTTTTGTCAATCCTGTCAATGAACTTCACTGCCTGCTTTGCATCGTTCCTACTCCAGCTCATAACCCGTAAAAATCCCGTTTTCAATCCCTTATTGTGGTTTTCCAGAATTGTTTGAAGCTCAGACTTGACTCGTACCAAAGTCGCATCACTAAATTTGTGGATTTCCTTATAACCCATGAACCTTGGTGTCCGCTGATCTCGTACATACACCAACCCAAATGGTCTATCACCAAAAGTGTAAGGTGTCATATCTCCGATCCCTAGCGGTTGAAGATTAGGCTCGACCAAATTTAACTGTTTTTGGTTGCTTTCTACCCCAAGGTGCACATCTTCGACTCGTGTTTTGATGACAATGTTGCGAATGTATATCAGAATCGAGTTAATGATATCATACTGAAGACGTCCAGGGAGATGTTCGTGTTTTCCCTGAACCTTCAGTAGATACATATCTTCTATATCGTTGATGTGTAAATAAGGATAGTCTGCTTCACTAAAGGTATATTCTTGATCGTCCAACCTTCTCACGGTAATCTTCTTTAGAAAGTTATACCCAAACATAGATTCGATTTCTACACTGGTGATTGAAAGAATCTTGTTCTTGTTCCACACATCGGTTTTTGATTTTCTCGTAATCATATATTTGTAGAATAATCTTCGTAGATTCGGCCAGTGGAAGATCCCAAGAGCAACATCTTCGTTGTATTCTCGAACTTTGTGGACGAATAAATCTTGAATTTGTTCTTCAAAACCTTCTAACGTATACAAAGTTGCTTGATACTTGGTGAGGGATGTTGTATACCGCTTTTCAAGGTCTGTGTTACCATACTCAAGATACGCCAAATCATTATTGAAGAAATATGCTTTTGGTATCTTTAGGTTGTCAGGTTGACCAATGAGTGGTAAGGGATGGGTGTAATCATGGAGGTAAAGACGTTATTTTGGATGAGAGGTACGCGCATGATCCCAGTCTATGTTTTCAGATAGTGCTCTTGCAACTTGTTCAAGGTTGTATTCAAACTCCATTTCTGTAGTTGTGACTGTCTTGAATTCTGTGAAGCCTCCTTTGCGAACTCAGATGATGCCAGGCAATCCTAACTTCTGAACTTTCATTGCCCTCTTCTACCGTTTAGTGAAGTCCACAATTGATCCTTCAACAGGTGCAGCATTTTCTTCTTCAGGATATGCGTCCACCATTGACTCGAACCAATCGAATCTTAGTGCAGTAGGATTCACCCATTCTGGTAGAGGTACGGATTTTCGATTTGCGGGTGGTGCAGTGACATTTTGAACTTTGGGTGGTGCTATGGGAAATTCCTGATCAGAACTCATGTCTTCAAATGATTCAGTTTCCTCGAATGCCCCACCTTCAAGTGGGAAAAACATCTTTTGGCTTGATTGTTTTGTAGTGCCAGAAGAATGTGCTGTGGTTGTACGGCCAGTTGAAGTAGATGGTTTCCTCCTTTTCTTCCCATCGTCTTTATCAGGCTCTTCTCGATTACGTTTGACTGGCTTATCCTGCTTGCATCCTTCTGCCTTCTTCTCATCTCTTTTCATTGAATTGATCAACGCCTGTTTGAGTTATGCCTCTTTGGGTTTATCAATGATATCTGCAAGTAAGGTTCCCTTGAGATCAGATGTAGATGGTTTCGGTGGCACGGTTCGAATTGTTATTGGCGTTGTTTGCATCAGTTTTGCCACCGTTTTCTCCAGATTTCTTTCTACATACATCTCAAAGATTCCTGGAAGACTATCTTGAAGATATTTAGTGACCTCTTGGGACACTTGTGAACTGACTGCCTGTGGGACATGAGTTTGAAGATATTCCCCTGCTGTCTTTTCTAGATTAAAATCTTGGAGATTCTTGATGTGAAATTTGTTCGTGTCTGCCACTTTCTTTACTTCAGTGAGCTTAAAATCAAATTATTTGTGTGCTTCTTCTTCAGCTTCTTGTTTTTTCAATACGAATTCTTGACGTTTGGCAAATTTGTCTTTCAGTTCATTGAATTCAGTGGTGGATTGACCCACCGATGATGGTGGTGGTGATGGTGGTATAGTGTCGTCATTTCCTGTTTCATCATCATCTTTGTTTTCTTTTTCATCTCCTTCTTCATCTTTTTCTTCATCTTCATTACTTTCATCTTTTTCTTTATACTTAGATCTTGATTCTTCCTTTGACATTTCTGATTCACCCTCTTCCTTAGATTTTTCTGACTCACCCTCTGATTCTGACTTTATAGCCTCAGACTCCTCTTGTTCTTCCTCAGGATGTGAAGCTGACCCTTCACCTCTTCTCTCTTTTTCACGCTTCTCTTCATCTTCTTGGTGTTTCTTTAGATTTTCCCTGAATGCAATCTTATACTGTTCTTTTTCTTCTTTTTCGTTCCTTGGAGGTTCAATAGCAGAAAATGGTGAATCAGTAAATTTAATTGACTTTCCTCTTCCTTTGCCCAAAGTTTTATCAGTTTCAGCCAACACTGTCTTCAACTTTTCAAAATTATTCTGCTTCTTTCCTTTACTGAGATCCACTTCTTCTTCACCCTCTTCATCACTTGATTCGTCTCGAAGTTGTGGTTGAGCTGTTGAGACTTTGGATACTACCTTCTTCTTTTCAGCTCTAGCGACTTTCTTTGTTCGAGAAGAGGCTGCTCGAGCTGGGATAGTTTTTGTAGTTGTCTTTTCTTTTCCCTTGGTCGGTTTTGTGTTCATATCCATAATACCTACCTTTCCAGCTCTTTCAGCTTCATCATACTTCAGATATGCCTCAGTATTCATCACTTCTTCATTTAACATGCTTAGTGGAATTCTTGCACCTTGTTTCTCTGTATTGGACTGTTGTACTTTGATTCTGTTGAGAACGTGGTCCATTTTATCTGTATGCATCTTTTCATTTTCAGGTCGATTGAGTTCATGGTGTCTTTTCATGAAACGTGGGATCAAGAGTTTGGTGAATCGAGGAAAATGTACTTTGTAGTCCTTCTTTTGGTGAAAGCTTTGACTCAGAAAGATCATGTCGTTCCATATGTATTTGGCGAAGTTCAGATGTTTTAGGTTGATGACTCCACAGAAGAATTGAAGGTGTTCAGATCGTGGATGTTCAAGGCCAGTGGTTTTGCCAGTTATGCAGTGAATGATGATTGAGTAAAGAGTTAACCATGGCTGGGGAATGTATTTCCTTTCTACTTTGTAGAGTGATGTGAGCTCTTCTTCACTCTCATCATAACCCAGAAGCCTAAGCGTTTTTACCATCTCTTCAAAAGTTGGATCATCCTGAAACTTTCCCTTTGGACCTAATTCTTCTTTTGGAAGTTGTAAGACGTTCCTAAGAGTTTCCACCTTGAACGTCATTTCAGTGTTTTCAAATGTGACGGTTATGCTCTCTTCATCTTTTCCTACGACCATAGAATGCCAGAACTGATTGAGATAAACTTCTGGTACACTTGCTGTGTTCGTAAGTGTAGGCCTGATGAAGTGTCTGTCAAGAATTTCCACGATAATTTGGCAAGTCTCATGACTCCGCAATCTCTTAGAGTCCACTCTTGAGCTTGAATGGCTGATCTGTCGTTCATCCCCTTCTAGAATTACTTGTTTTTGGGTTACAGATCCTTGAGACATGGTTTGCCTGAACATCACAAACACCAACAACAATACATAATGGACATAGTATATATGTGTTAGTGAATGATATCGGTTTCATGATGTTATCCTACATTGTATGATGCATCACATTGAATAGTTAAATCATGAGGACATTCATATATCATTCAAGCAAACCATTTTCCAAACAAACCAGTTCTTATAAACATTTTCACATGCTCAAGTTTATAAAGATTTTAAGTTTGAAACAAGTTTTACAAGCTTGACGAACTCGGAAAAAATGAGACAAACTTAGAAGTTTTAGAAACTTGATAACATGAGATAATCTTTATAGAAACTAAAGAAGTTTAAGAAACTTGACAATATCCACAAGCTCGATGATTCTAAGAAACTAGATGAGTCCTACAATTTTGCTAAATCTTAGAAACTCGGTCAAATCTAGTATCTCGAGCAATCCTAGAACCTCGAGCAATGCAAGAAACTTGAGCAAATCAAGAAACTCGACTATCCTAGAAAATCGATCAACTTAATAAATTTGTCTAACTAGAGAAACTCGACTAGTTGAGAAACTTGACTAGTTGAGAAACTCGACTAGGAGAAACTCGACTAGTTAAGAAACTCGACTAGATGAGAAACTTGACTAGTTGAGAAACTCGACTAGTTGAGAAACTCGAATAGGAGAGAAACTCGACTAGAAGAGAAACTCGACTAGTTAGACTGTTGTCTCCTAACTCGGAGCCAAATTCAATCAATGCACAAACTTGATTATCATCAGCAACAAACTTGTTTAAGATACTCGCTTAAACACTTATCAGTCATAAACTATGATATTAGAACACGTATAAACATGGCATTCAGTTTTTCATGCATAACAGATAAACCAAACGTTCTATATCAATAACCAAGCATATCTCAACATTCCAACAATACTCCCTAACACTTATTCATCACAGTTCATAAGCATGACAGCCTTAAACCCTAACTAAATCAAGTTGCCCTATTTTGCGTTATTGAGTCTAATTAATCTATTGCAATAAACTCAGAATCATGTAATGAATCTATAACACTAACTCAATTAGATCAAATAACACCCAACAAGAAACGCCCAAATCGGTTCTATAAACCCTAAATCACAAAGTCATGAATTTAAGCCTACAGAAACGTTAAATGAATAACCCTGAGACATAATCAATCGATTTAGCACTTACAGATTAAAATGAATGATCAATCGAAAAAATCTTGAATGAACAGAGTGTTGTGGCGTGATTTCTTGTGAGAGGGAAAAGTTAATGCTATTACTGTGTGTTTATGCGTTTGACTGAAGTTAGAGAACATGTTTTATTTAATAAGTTTGGCCTTTTGACAGTTTTAGTCCTCTAACATGCATCCTAGATTGCATTAGGTCCTAAGTTGATAACTTGTATCATTTTGACAGATTCAATCCTTTAACTATGAACCTAACTCAATTTGAGGTCTTAAATCCACAACATTTCAAACTTGACAGTTTCAGCCCTTTAAGTTTAAAATCATGATCCAATATTTTATGTAATTTCTCCCCCTTGAACTAAGACCTATTTGTGAAAAGTTTTAAGACAAGTAGTCCAAGAGATCATAGAAATATTTTCCGATGAAGATTTTGATGAAGATTTGAGATGAAAGATGTGCAAAAAATTTCTCCCCCTCAAAATATGTTCGTAATTTGAAATTAATGAAATTTGAAATGACGAGAACATATTTTGATGTGGATACACTTTTGCACACACTTTATATATATATATATATATATATATATATATATATATATATATATATATATAAATTGAAAAATATATATATATATATATAATATAATATATATATATATATATATATATATATATATATATATATATATATATATATATATATATATATATATACATATATATATATATATATATATATATAAATTGAAAAAATCTTTTTGTGTTTTTCAATAATTATTTACAAAGAGAGTTTTGGATGTTTGACTCGGTTAATTGTTTTTTGAGAAAGTTTTCCAAATCATCCGGAGTCAGACATCGCATACCAATCTGGTGAACCAGTTCCACAAATCTTGCATGAGGCAAGGCTTTGGTGAACAAATCCACCAATTGGTGTTCAGTACCCACAAAGTATAATTCAACTGTACCCATTTCCACATGCTCTTTTATAAAGTGATACCAGAGAGCAATATGCTTCGATTTGGAATGTTGAACCGTGTTGCATGAAATAGCGATGGCACTCTTGGAGTCGCAGTACATCGGAATCTTGTTAAACACGTATCCGTAGTCCATCAACTGAGATCGCATCCAAATGACTTGAGCGCAGTAGGCAGACATGGGGACGTATTCTGATTCTGTAGACGACAGTGATGTATAGTCTTGCTTCTTTGACTGCCAAGAGACGAGCTTGTCACCTAAAAATTGTACTCCCCCAGACGTACTTTTTCTCGTGTCTAAACAACCTGCATGGTCAACGTCTGAAAAAGCAACAAGTTCAAACCCGGAATCCTTCGGATACCAGATCCCCAAGTGAATGGTTCCCTTTATGTATCGAAGGATCCGCTTAACAGCAGACAAATGACGTTCAGTAGGTCGTGAATCTTAACGAGAACATAGGTACGTGGCAAATACAACATCCGGCCGGCTAGCTGTGAGATACATGAGAGACCCAATCATACTATGATATTTCGTAGGATCAATGGGTGTGCCATGGAGATCAGCATCTAGCTTTGTGGATGAGGAAGACATGGGGGTGTTATAGGTGTCACAAGTATTCATACCATGCTTTTTCAATATTTCCAATGCATATTTAGACTGACTTAAAAATATACCACGAGGTGATTGATGAACTTGCAGTCCTAGAAAGAACTTGAGTTCACCCATCATGGACATCTCAAAGTTTTGTTTCATAAGTCTTGCAAAAGCATTTGAATATTTTTTATGAGTTGATCCAAAAATGATATCATCTACATAAATTTGAACAATGAGAATATCCTCCCCGTGTTTTTTTATAAATAAAGTCGGGTCAACAGATCCTTTAGTAAAATGATTGGCTAATAAGAATGCAGACAGTTTGTCGTACCATGCCCTCGGGGCTTATTTAAGGCCGTAGATGGCTTTCTTGAGCCTGTAGACGTGGTTTGGATGATCTGAATCGACGAAGCCCTCGGGTTGTGAAACGTACACTTCTTCCCGGAGTTGTCCATTGAGAAATGCCATCTTCACGTCCATCTGGTAAACCGTGATATTCTTGTGAGTAGCGTACGGCATGAACATTCTAACAGCCTCAAGACGAGCCACTGGTGCAAACGATTCTTCAAAGTCAATCCCTTCTTCCGGACTGAACCCTTTGGCGACCAAGCGGGACTTGTTACGAATAACTGTACCATCCGCATCTAGCTTATTTTTCCAGATCCACTTTAAACCGATGACGTAAACCCCATTTGGTCTCTCTATCAATTCCCAAACTTCCAACCTCTTGAATTGATCCAATTCCTCTTGCATAGACTCAATCCAGTTGTCGTAGGTAAGGGTTTCTTTAATGTTTTTAGGTTCAGACTGACAAACGGTGAGTGCATAAATGCAGGTTTCACCGTTTGTATGGAGTTGTTGTCGTGTCATTACAGGGTTTTCTGGATTGCCAATTACATTTACAAGGGGATGATCCTTTGTCCATTTGTGTGTTGATGGGTAATGTTGATAAGTATGGTGCAGATTTGACGGTTCCAAGTTGCGTGTTGATGACTCTGCGACATCAGGAATGGTTGGAGCCGGCGCAAATGGATTAAAGAACGCATATCCATCATAATCTGCTGGTGTGGGTACTTGTGAAGAATGTAGAGGGGAATCTTCAGCTGCAGACGTGAAAGTAGAAGGTGTTTGATCTATTGATGATGAGGTATCTGGTTGAGGTGCATCTTCAGTAACTGCGGTAGTTGTAGTTACTGGTGTATCAAGTACTTGATTATCGACAAGTGGTTATGCAGCGGAGCTTGTGAATACGTCAGGAGCACGACTAACCATGGTGTCATCAAACAATGGAGCAACAATTCTACTAGATATTTGCGGTTTAGAGAGAAGGATGCAGCTGAAGAATCAGGGAAGTTAAGATGGTTGGTTTCGGGTCCTAAGCTGTGTTGCTCAGAAGCCATATCGGTAAGCTCATCAAAATTAGCATGTATAGTCTCCTGAATCTCCCGGGTGCGACGGTTCCAAATTCTGAATCCCTTTGAATTCTCACAATATCCGAAAAAAATCCCTATATCCGCTTTGGCCTTCAATTTACCGAGGTCATCACGATCATTCAGTGGATAGCAGAGAGCTCCAAAGACATGAAAGTAATTGATGTTTGGTTTTCTGCGGTGAAAAATATCATATGGTGTCTTGGTGTGCCTTTTGGTGATCATGCATCTGTTTTGGGTGTAGCAGGCAGTTGAAACGGCTTCGGTCCATAGGTAATCTGGTAACTGAGCATTGATTAACATTGTTCTAGCTGCCTCCACTAAAGTTCGATTGCACCTTTCGACCACACCGTGCTGTTCGGGACTGCGAACAATGGAGGTTTGATGTTCAATACCCACTTTCTCATAATACTCCCTAAGAGTCTGATTCTTGAATTCAGTTCCATTGTCTGTTCGAATTTTCCTTACGGTGTTGCGTAACTGAACTTGAATCTTTGTGAGAAAGGTGATGATCATTGACGGTGCTTGATCTTTACTGCGAAGAAAATAAGTCCAAGTCCATCTCGAATAATCATCGACTATTACCAGTATGTACCGCTTCCCATTAATGGTTTGAACACGCATAGGGCCACACAAATCCATATGCAATTGTTGAAGAACGTGATCAGTACCGTGCTCGGGTTTAGGAGGAAAGTGAGCACGAGTACTTTTTCCTTGTTCACAAGCAGGACATAGATGATCTTTGGCATATCTGAATTTTGGAAGACCATCGACCAACTTTTTACAAGCGAGCTCGGTCATGGTTTTGAAGTTCAGGTGAGACATACGTTTGTGCCATAACCATGCTTTGGTGGGATGTGCCTTGGATAGTAGACAAATTGGTGAGGAAGCTGTCATGTCCGAGAAGGAAATAGTATAAAGGCTGGTTCCGCGCTTTCCTTTCATTAGATCATTTCCTTGAAGATCTCGAACAAAACATGTTTTCTCCCGAAAAGCCACTTCTAAATCACCATTGCAGAATTGCCCGACGGAGAACAAATTATGACCAAGGCCCTCGACATAGTAGACACGGCTAATCTCGATATTCCCGTTGACGTAATCACCATAACCCATGATAGCCGCGAAATGATCATTCCCGAACCTAACAGTGCCTATGAACTTCGCAACGAATTTTACTAGAAGCTTTAGATTGCCTGTCATGTGCCGGGAACACCCGCTATCAACAATCCAGAGAACAATTTGGATCACCTGCATCACAATGAGAAGACACAGATGGAGAGTTGGAACCTTTGGATCCCGTTGGGTTAGTCATACAAGTGTTAAGCATCTTTGGTACCCAATTAAAACTAGGCTTATGCTGTAACCAACGCTGCCACGTCCAACTAGTCTCTGCTTTCTTCCTAATGTAAGTACTTGGTGATCGGTTTGTCCTAGGTGCAGCTATGGTCTTGTCAACTTTGGTCTCAGAAACTACTTGTGGCGGTTTTCCTAAAATGGACTTAGCAGCGGTGATAGGCCTATAGGAAATGCCATTAGTACGTTTCTGTCTCCTAGATAAAAGGGTTTTTGCTACATATTTTTGTTGACATAAATAATGCCGAAAAACATTATCAACATTTATTCATATCTCTATGTTTTGATGATCACAAAATGTAAACTCATTAAAACATAAACTTATAAAATAAACAAGTACTTAGTTGTAAATATTCACTTCTACAACTAAAATCACTTAAGGTATGAATGAACTAATGCTTAATGCATTATATGATCAAAGGAACATTTTCTTAATAACTATATTTTTTATAAAATGTCAAAAACATTTTATATATTTTAGAAAAACATTTTTGATAATAAATAAAAAGGTTTAATTAATTATAAATTTATGAATTCAAATTTTTAACCAAAATCAGTAAAAATATTCCAGAAAAACCTTCCCCACAAAAAGACAAAACTGGGCAACGGATGGCTTGGGCGGCCCCCTTAATTTTGCTAGGCGGCCCCCTTTAACTTAAGGGGACCGCCCCCTATTTAAGGGGGCCGGCCACGCTCCAGTAGGTTCCAGCTGTCCAGTTTTTCTGCCTATAAATACCAGCCTTCCCCTGGATTTTTACTCACCCTTTTGCACTAAAACTTTCTGTTGTAGATCTCATTTCATATCTTCAAAAACCTTTGATCATGTAATCTTAAGCATTGGTTTCCAAGTGATCTAAGCTTCCACTATCCAAGTGCAAAAGAAGAATACTTCTATCAATCAAGACTAGAAGTATTACAACTTAGTATCATCTTGTTACTCAAGTTGTTTGTTTTGTATATTTTGTAAATCATTCATTCATTTGTGTAAAGTGTGTATATAAGTTGTAAACATAAGTGATTAGGCTAGAGTAGTGTGTAAGTAGTGAAGAAGGTGGATAAGTAGTTGTGGAGTAAAGAAGTAGTGTAGAAGCCTTGTAAAGTTGTGAAGTAGAGATGTCTTGAAGCCGTTGTGAAGCCATAGCCTAGAAGTAGTGAAGCCGTAGCATAGAGGTTGTGTAGCGGTCGTGTTGAAGCCATGAAGTCCTAGTTGTGAAGTCCTAGTGTTGAAGTTGTGAATCCGTAGCATAGAGGTTGTGTAGCGGTCGTGTTGAAGCCATGAAGTCCTAGTTGTGAAGTCCTAGTGTTGAAGTCGTGAAGCCGTAGCATAGAGGTTGTGTAGCGGTCGTGTTGAAGCCATGAAGTCCTAGTCGTGAAGTTCTAGTGTTGAAGTCGTGAAGCTGTAGCATAGAGGTTGTGTAGCGGTCGTGTTGAAGCCATGAAGTCCTAGTCGTGAAGTCCTAGTGTTGGAGTCGTGAAGCCGCAGCATAGAGGTTGTGTAGCAGTCATTTTGAAGTCGTGAAGAAGTCGTGAAGCCGTTGTGAAGTAGTCGTGAATAAGTTGTGAAGAAGTTGTGTTGTGAAGTTGTGAGATTGGTTCTAGCTACGATTAGAACTCGACATTTAGCTTTGTGTCGTTAAACCCGTGTAAGCCAAAGTTGTGTACGGTTTTCTCCGCCATAAGGGAGCTTATTGAAGTTGTGAAGAAAACTCTCGAGCTTGGTTCTCGGGGAGTGGAGTAGGGCAAGGAAGGTGTCCTTGTAGCCGAACCACTATAAATCCCTCGTGTCTCGGTTAGATCTTTCCATCTCTTACTTACATCTTTATTTATATCGTCATTACTTTTATAACATATAGGCATATATAACTGTTAGTAATAATTAGAAGTTGACTTCACATATAGATCAAATTGAAACTCCATTCAAGAAACCAAAACTTTTACAATCAATTTAAAAGAATACATATATAACTAATAATAAGGTTCAAGTTTTATTTTTCATACAAACTTGAATCTAAGTGTTTTAAAAATAAACAAAGGTTTTCATAATAAAATTAAAAAGACATAAAACTATTCAACCCCCCCTTATAGTTTTCCACAATTGGTATCAAGAGCCACGTCAATCAAGATCTTTAAAATATACAGTATTTTAAAACTTGAATCGATCTATGGAATTCGAAAAATATCTAGAAGGGGAATCTTTGCTAAAACCACCACTATTTGAAAACTATACTTTTCTTGAGTGGAAAAATAAATTTGAAACTTATGTGAAGTTAATTGATCTAGATCTTTGGCATGTCATTTCGATTGGTGATTTTGAAAATCAAACAAAAACGAATTTTGAAAGACAAACAAAAACGGATTTTGAAAGTCAAATTGATTATTTGAAAACAAAGAATGAAATAAATAATAAAGCTAAAATAATTATTTATAAAACCTTGCCGAAAGTTGAATATGATAGAATATTCTTCTGTAAAACGGCAAATGATATTTGGAAAAATTTCTTAAACTTTCATCAAGAAAAATGTCAAGCCAAAGATGAGGATTTTGATCTTGTACATGAATTAGTTATCTTAGAAAATTTAATAGATAAACATTTAGATAAAATAGATACATGTGCTACTAGTTCAAATGTTGTTAATGAAGGTGTTAACGACGAAGACTACATGAATCAACTCCAAAGTGAACTCAATCCAAAATCATGGAGTGACATAGACGAAGGAGAAGATCATCATCCGACTCACCTATCATTCACACGTCGATCATCATCTGAGACATTACGAAGAAAAGCTAGGACGTGAGGTAAGTTTTCTTTTTAAATTTCATAAGTAATTACTTCATGCATATAATCTTATTAATGCCTTAGGATACGCTTAGTCTGATAGGTTGCTTTGCCTCTACACTTTAGTTATATTCGTTCTGTGGCTTAATGAACTAGAAACCCTTTAGTTAGCCCCCCTAAGTATTAGTAAACCAAGCAATCTTCATATTTGGTACTCTTCGATACGTAAATTTAGGAACTTAATTTCTTCTAAAAAGAGAATGACTACTGGAGAATCTATTGACTAGAAACTCAATTTGACCTAACGGTTGAATTGCTTCTATGTGAGAAGTTGGGTATGTGTAACCCGTAAAAACGGTCGTGTTTAGCCCGAATTGAGCACCACTAGTAATAGTCTCATACTCACTCTCCAACTTGAATACATTATTCTTCCTAAATATACCTAACGATAGTTTACTGTTATGAACTTTTCTTTTCACTAGAGCTTTTCATTCCTAGATTTATGTCATCTTGCATATATAAAATTTCTAGATGTTTACTTGCTCCTATGTGATTTGACTGCATGCCTTCGTAATTATTTGTTTAGTTGTTGAATGCATTGTCTTTATAATAGCTTTTGTTTTTCTCCAACTACTCTGACATGATGTATTTTTGTATTTAGTCATAATACATGCTTAAATGCCATAGGATATGTAGAAAGAGGTAGCATGTGACAATATACTTCACCAATACCCTTGAGCATGAGATCTTTTATAAACCACTATTTTTAAACCTATAATTAATGGGACTTATTTTTAAATTTGCAAAAACTTCACATTTTGGAAAAATGATTTTTCAAAAGATTATGACACATTTCTATTTTACACGTTTCACCATCCTACCTTTCTTCCAAACTTGTGTCCATAATTACGTGTTTATCAAAACCAAAGATTGGAAAAATATGTTTTCTTTCCTCATAAAAACATTTTGAAATAAAACCAAAACTATTTCATTAAAATATTTTTCACATGCACATAAAAACCCACTTTCAAACATTGTTGAATAATGCCAAAAATATTTCTTTAAATCATGCATGGTGATCTCATATCTGTCATCTATATTTATGTATGTGACATTTATAAGTGAACTAAATTTGAAAATAACCATAATTTATTCACTAATACCTCACTTGGTACAAGTCTAGAAGTCCATGCTATCACAACTCTACATTCCCATGCACATAGATATTCATTAGGATTATTTAACTAGCTTATTAATCTTCCTAAATATGATACTATGAATTACTTGGTGCTATGTAGTGTTTTTCTTGTCTAACATATATATGTTACATGCTAAATAAGTTGTTTGCATGCTAGATAATAATGTCTAATGAATATGCTTAGCATACATAAGTTATTAAATCCTAAATTGCCTCAAAAGAAGTTGGACTTACTTGAAACTAAACCCAAAAACACAACCCTTTCAACAATTTTCTGCCAAAAACCCATTTCCAGTAACCTGGAAATCAGCAGATGGGCGACCCCCTTAATTCATTAGGCGGCCCCCTTAATATTTAATGGGATCAGCCCCTTAATTAAGGGGACCGGCCATCTGATGGTCGAAGGTGCTGCTCTCTTTTTCTATTTTTTAGCCCATTTTATCCTATACTTCCCAAAATTCACAAACACATTTTGTCACAAACCACCCACCAAAATTTACCTTCCACAATCACATCATCACTACGCCATAAATACCCAACTCCATCATAAATGCTCATCCATATCATCCATCCAAACATGTCATCATCTAACCACCTAAGATCCAATCCTTCAAGAGTTGCTAAAATCTCAGTGAGGCCCATTTGAAGGAGGAAGCTTGACATTTGCCATAACCCAACAAATGATGTTGTTCAAACTCAACCAACACCTAAACCTCATCCTAATGAACCCTTTCACACACATAACCAATCATCTATATGTCCACCTTCATTCACTCATAATTACCCAAGTTCACAAATGTTTCCACCACCAAGAGTGTCACCACCACTTCCACCAAATAACAACCACTCTCCATTATCATCACCTTCCACTCAACACTTGAAGTTCATTGAAGAACTCAAGGAAGCCCATGAGCTTAATGCTCTCCTTGCTTTGCACCATGCTCAAAGCAACTTAGACCCATCACCATCCATCTCACCATCATTACCATCATCACCACATCACTTGAGTCAAATTGAGAAACATGTCAACAATTGTCCTTGTTGCATCTTTCTCCAAAATCAAACCACCGCCTTAAATGAGCGTCTCACTTGGATTGAGTATCTTTTCACTAGATCTAATCCAACACCACCACTTGAACAACATCAAAACCCTCATTCAACATGGTCAAGTCCAAGCTCTCCACCTCCAATTCCTCCATCAACACTCTCTCCAACATCCATACACCCAAACTTACAACCCCATTAATCCAACATTTTTACCCCCTCTTTACCATCATCCATCCAAAATAATTCAAGTTTTTCATGTCTCAAGCAAGTCAAATGGATCTCTTAGGCAATTTAAAATTTTCTACTTATTGTATGCTATAAGCAAAATATGTGTTGTATCAATAATTACGTTTTTAACATAATTATTTTCAACTAATGAATGCTTTATTTCTTGTCTTTAATATATGATTGTTATGCTTATTGCTTGTACTCTCAATATCATGATATATATACATGCTTGATGATTAATAACATGCTTATTACATAACATGTTTTAAATCTATGTATGCGTATTAAACATGTTTATGCCACTATTTAATCATTCTTGATGTACATGATTTAAATGGAGCTTGCTGCAGAAACACCCTAAAAATGACCCTTTTCTAGAAAATTTTCAAATTTGGTCGCCTGGGAAAACACCAGATGGGCGGCCCCCATAATTCCCTAGGCGGTCCCCTTAATTTTAAGGGGGCCGGCCTACAATTAAGGGGACCGGCCATCTGGGCAGTAAAATTTATTGTTTTCTTTTGCATCTTGCGACCCCTTTTATCTAGCCCAGCTACCATTTCTCTTAAAGGACGAACTGGTATTGGAATTTTACCACAAAACCTCCAAACCTTACCTAAATCAACCATCACCTCCATCAAACACCCATTTTCATTCACCATGCTATCACCAAAATCATCTCTAAGTCACCAAAACTCCATCACCACCACCTCAATGTTCATCCCCAAGTGCACCAAATGCACCATCAAAAACACCCTCCACTCATGGCACATCATCTTCATCCATACCTTCCACTTCATCCATAAATAACTACATCAACTCACACCTATCATCACCACCATCAAGAGCATCAACTCCACCTCCTACTCAAGAACCTCCATTCACCCAACTTGTCATTTCCATATCACCAATAACACCTCTTGATGCTCATTTCTCATCATCACCAATACCACCACCATGCTTTCCCATCCCTTGGGCTTTACTTGAAGCCCATGGAGACAATTGCCTTTGTTGCATCCACAACCGAACCATCATCTTTTGTCTTAGAGATGAGATACACTACATGTTTTCATCCCTTGAACACATGCTTAACAACCAACCTCCACCACAACCTCCACCATTTTCACCCACTACACCACCACCACCTTCATTCTCACCAAATTAAGCATATGCAATGCTTAATCAAAAATAATTTTTCAAACCATTCTGTGTGCAAGCCCCATGGAAGATCATGTACTCCTAGAATGATTATGTAGATTGCATTACATACTAGCTAATGTAAGATTGAATAAAATCTTGGATGGTTGTGTATTGATACACAACATTTAATGAATGTCTTTATATGCATGCTTATTTTTGCTATATATATGCTTGTGCTTCTAATATTTTTCTTGCAAGTATTCCATATATCGATTCCTTGGTGCCCTCAAATGAGGGGGAGCACACATCAAGGGGGAGTTCTTGTTCTGAAAAATTTTGTCTCTAAAACTTGTCGGCTCAACCTTTTTGATGCTACAAAAAGGGGGAGAAGTTAATATAAACTCACTAAATACTTGTCCAAAACTAACTTTTTGGATTTAATGAGTTTAGGTTTTGTAATCATCAAAAAGGGGGAGATTGTTGACATAAATAATGCCTAAAAACATTATCAATATTTATTCATATCTCTATGTTTTGATGATCACAAAATGTAAACTCATTAAAACATAAACTTATAAAATAAACAAGTACTTAGTTGTAAATATTCACTTCTACAACTAAAATCACTTAAGGTATGAATGAACTAATGCTTAATGCATTATATGATCAAAGGAACATTTTCTTAATAACTAGATTTTTTATAAAATGTCAAAAACATTTTATATAATTTAGAACAACATTTTTGATAAAAAAATAAAAAGGTTTAATTAATTATAAATTTATGAATTCAAATTTTTAACCAAAATCAGTAAAAATGTTCCAGAAAAACCTTCCCCACAAAAAGACAAAACTGGGCAACGGATGGCTTGGGCGGCCCCCTTAATTTTGCTAGGCGGCCCCCTTAAAATTAAGGGGACCGCCCCCTATTTAAGGGGGCCGGCCACGCTCCAGTAGCTTCCAGCTGTCCAGTTTTTCTGCCTATAAATACCAGCCTTCCCCTGGATTTTTACTCACCCTTTTGCACTAAAACTTTCTGTTGTAGATCTCATTTCATATCTTCAAAAACCTTTGATCATGTAATCTTAAGCATTGGTTTCCAAGTGATCCAAGCTTCCACTATCCAAGTGCAAAAGAAGAATACTTCTATCAATCAAGACTAGAAGTATTACAACTTAGTATCATCTTGTTACTCAAGTTTTTTGTTTTGTATATTTTGTAAATCATTCATTCATTTGTGTAAAGTGTGTATATAAGTTGTAAACATAAGTGATTAGGCTAGAGTAGTGTGTAAGTAGTGAAGAAGGTGGATAAGTAGTTGTGGAGTAAAGAAGTAGTGTAGAAGCCTTGTAAAGTTGTGAAGTAGAGATGTCTTGAAGCCGTTGTGAAGCCATAGCCTAGAAGTCGTGAAGCCGTAGCATAGAGGTTGTGTAGCGGTCATGATGAAGCCATGAAGTCCTAGTTGTGAAGTCCTAGTGTTGAAGTCGTGAAGCCATAGCATAGAGGTTGTGTAGCGGTCGTGTTGAAGCCATGAAGTCCTAGTTGTGAAGTCCTAGTGTTGAAGTCGTGAAGCCGTAGCATAGAGGTTGTGTAGCGGTCGTGTTGAAGCCATGAAGTCCTAGTCATGAAGTTCTAGTGTTGAAGTCGTGAAGCTGTAGCATAGAGGTTGTGTAGTGGTCGTGTTGAAGCCATGAAGTCCTAGTCGTGAAGTCCCAGTGTTGGAGTCGTGAAGCCGCAGCATAGAGGTTGTGTAGCAGTCGTGAAGAAGTCGTGAAGCCGTTGTGAAGTAGTCGTGAATAAGTTGTGAAGAAGTTGTGTTGTGAAGTTGTGAGATTGGTTCTAGCTACGATTAGAACTCGACATTTAGCTTTGTGTCGTTAAACCCGTGTAAGCCAAAGTTATGTACGGTTTTCTCCGCCATAAGGGAGCTTATTGAAGTTGTGAAGAAAACTCTCGAGCTTGGTGCTCGGGGAGTGGAGTAGGGCAAGGAAGGTGTCCTTGTAGCCGAACCACTATAAATCCCTCGTGTCTCGGTTAGATCTTTCCATCTCTTACTTACATCTTTATTTATATCGTCATTACTTTTATAACATATAGGCATATATAACTGTTAGTAATAATTAGAAGTTGACTTCACATATAGATCAAATTGAAACTCCATTCAAGAAACCAAAACTTTTACAATCAATTTAAAAGAATACATATATAACTAATAATAAGGTTCAAGTTTTATTTTTCATACAAACTTGAATCTAAGTGTTTTAAAAATAAACAAAGGTTTTCATAATAAAATTAAAAAGACATAAAACTATTCAACCCCCCCCCCCCTTCTAGTTTTCCACAATTTTGCATGATTACCAGATAACATACTAGCACGACAGAACACACAATAAGCATCAACCATTACATCATTCATAACATTCAAAGATTCAGCATTCATTACATCAGATACAGAATTACACTTAGACAATTTGGATTCTATTCTAGACATAATGTGCGTCTTATTTAAACTACTAGCATTAACTTCTACTTCTGCATTCTTAGATAATCCACTCTTAGGTTGCCAAACTCTATTCTTCTTTTGACTCTTGGTGGTCTTTGAGCTGCTAGCCTTAGATGTGTTGCCTAATCCTGTGGAAGTGGAAGTATTCACATTAGTAGTTGACGATGATGCTTTCTTAGGTGCCTTGTCGACTTTGTACATTCCTGGTGCAATCACATTATATTGTACAGCTTTCCCTTTGTCAAGAGTTCTGAGTTTCTCTTTCAAATCAATAATGATTTGTTTTTGTTCTTGAATCTTTGATTCTAACTCTCTATTTAACCGAATAGTGGCATTTCTGTTTTCACAAACTCGATCAATGTCTTTTTCATATTCAGAAATTTGTTGTTTCAAAACAACATTTTCTTTTTCAAATTGATTGTCAGAGGCATGACTGTTTTGGAAAGACACCGATTCCTTTTGGTTTTGTAGTGTTAACTCAAAGTTAAGACTCTAAGCTTGACACCATTTCCACCTTTGGTTAAGTTTGAAAATTTCTTTTGCACATTTGGTTTCCACATCATCATTGATTTGTCTGAGTCTCTCATTTTCTTTTCTCAGATTATCAATCTCAATTCTCATTGTCTCAACTTCAATACAGTGATCATCAACAAGCAATTCATTGCACAACAAATAGATAGCATTCATAAGCACAAATATCACATCAGAACTTAGAACATTCGTTAAGAGTCGATCAACATCTTTTTCTAAAGCTTTCTTTTGACCTTTTTGTTTTGCAATTTTGGCATCTTTTGCTTTGAAAATACTCATCATTGATACAACTTCTGACTGGAGTTCCTGTTCCTACTGTGTGGCACAAAGTCGCAGGTGTTTGACAAGTGGCAAGAATTGTTTTTGAAAAAATTCTCTCTTTTCTTTCTCATAAGGAGAGAGAAAAGTGGAGATTTTGATTTCAGAATTTCTTTCAATTGCGTTTTCCAAAAGTTGAATGTCCTCCATAAATGTTTTAAAATATTTAAGAATGCGACATTCTTTTGGCATTTGTTCATTAACACCTTGACTTGGTAATGGACCATTGACTTGTACAACAGTGGTTACTGGACCAACTTCAGATGAAGCATTTAGTTCAGTTAAAGAGCACGGTTGTTCAGATTTCTCTTTTTGAGGTTCAAAAGATTCTCAAATATGAGGTGCTTTCGAATAATCGTATGGTTTGTTATATTTTACGCAACTCAACTTAGATCGACTCTCGTCCTCATGTTCCAGTTCTTCCTCAGTATTATATACAACCACACGTTGAAAAGTATCATCAAACAATAACTCTGCACTATACAACTTAGGATTTTCCTTGAGTGCTTTATTTAAAAAGACAAGGTTGATCATTTCCAATTTCAAATCCATATCCGCGAGGATTTGGTTTAACAGTTAGGTTTTGAATAGTTGTAACAGAATTACCCATTTTATAAACAACGTTTTGAAATTCTTTGAGCTTGGATTCCAACGCAACAATCTCCTCAAGATATAAGTTAACACATTTCCTTGTGGTTTGTTTTTCTTCAATAAGATCATTTTGACAGTTTGAAAACTCTGTTTTAGTTTTGGAAAGCTCAGAGTTTAATTTATCAATTTGTTTTTGGAATTCAAATTGCTCTTGTTCCTTTTAAGAAATCAAATCATTTTTAGAAATGGTTAGCTCTTGAACTTGATGTTCTAACTCTTTTACCTGCACATGTGACTGTTGGAATGCAACCTCAAAGCTTTTCTCACGTTTTTCTTGATTTTCATAATTTGAAAGTTGCATTTTGTAGCACTCAAGATCCTTTGTTAACAGTGCAATTTTAGCTTTTAAGTTTTTGTTAATGTCATTGCATTTGTCCATCTGGGATTTATGTGCATTTAATTGTGATTGGGTGGCAAGCAATAAGGTCATGAGTTCTGGATCTGAATCTTGCATAAGATCATTTTGTTCAAGATGATCATGATTGTCATCATCAAAAGAATCATCAATTGAAACCACTGGGTTAGTTTGATCATAATCAAAAGTAACCACTATATTTATTTGATCATTGTCTTGAGATGAAAATGATAAGTCATTTTGGGCAAAATTCTCTTGTGCAGATGAAAATGCAGATGGTGAGGAAATTTCATGAATAAGACAATCTTCATCAGATACCTGAGATAAGCCATTGGTGTCGTACACCGGGCCTGTCTCACTCATATTCATCTCCTGCATGTTGGCCATTAACATGACTGCAGCATTAGCCTCCAGATCCTCTATTTCGTCATCAGAGTATGCATTGGCCATAAAACTCTGCTCCTTCTCTGTCAAAGTACCACTGGCCTTTTCATCCTTCAATGCCATGAGAAGAGCTTCTTTATGGTATGCACTACCCATTGTCCTCGGCTTGGGGCATGCATTAGCCATATGACCATTTCCCCCACAATTGTAGCAAGTGATGGATGTATTAGCAATCCCTTTCCCTTTATCAGCAAACTGATTCCTTCTCTGAGTGTTTCCCATGATGTTTCTACTACCTCCTCCTGAACTGAAACATTGACCACCAGAATTCCCCATGTTTCCTGAACCAAACCTTCCTGAAGACCGATTCTGAATCTCAACTCATCCATCATTGACCACTGCATGATTTCTTGTATTCGATGAAGATCTCAAACGATTGTTCGACTTGTTGGAAAATTTGCTAAATGCACGAGCAATTAATGCAAATCCTACATTCAGAGAGTGAAAAGCATCATCTTCATCAGTGTCAACATTGGAGTACATGCTATAATCAGCGTTGTCGTATGGAACAAGTTGATTATCAGGGTATGATGGAGGTGCTTCATAAGGGACAATTTGGTTTGACGGTTGTGGTACAAAACCCGAATGAGGTGGTGGTGGTGGAACAAACTCCTGGTTTGGTGTAAAATGTGATTGAGCCATTAGAGCAAATGAGTTTGGATTAGGTGCAGATGAGAATCCTCCACGTTTTGCACGGTCCTTATCAACTTCAGATTGGTGTTGTTTTAGGTAATCATACAATAACCCATAAGACACGTCATTTATCTTTTTGGCTTGTCGAACAAACGTGACGTACTTCTGCCAATCTGGGCCGAGACATCCCAAAAACCTAGCTTTGATACCACTTGATGAAACTACTAATTAATCACACAAGCTACCTAAACTAATCCTAGATCTAGAGAGAGAAAGTTAGAGAGAGAAAGAGAATTGAAGGTGATTAACAATAATAATGAAATGTTTAGCTCATTCAACCAACCAACCCTCTCCCTTGAATGGGAGGGGGTATTTATAGTTTTTACATGACATTGGCTCTAAACCCTAATTAAACATACTTAACATAAATAACAAGACACAGCCCATGGGCCTTCTACACAGGCTGGGCCATAAATCAAACATAAAGGCCTATGCAACCTTATTACAACATGATCAATACTTGTTAATACAAAACGTGTTCCCAACAGTGTCACTTTGGAATCCTCGGTTAATCCCCTAAATACTTTAAAACTCAAAATCTAAAAGAAGTTAGAAAACCCATTGTGTTTGATGTTCTTGAATACTCCACAAGCATTTGTATGATCTGATTGAATGAGTTTCAAATGTTGATTCACTTTTGTTAGTCGATAGCTGTTTAATTGTTGTTGACGTATTGCTTGTGCACACAGGATATGCCTAGGTATGTAGCTATCGTGTTAGAATCTTGTTTATAAGATCCTGAGTTGAATGTTAAAATATGAGTGAATTGTCATGTTCATGATTGCTGCTTGCTCTTCATGCTAGATAGCGGTTTGAAAAATTTCCTGATTGTGGTTTGATCATGACATGAATATGATTTAATTAGTAGGCAAACCGCTGCGTGGTAGCGGTTAATGTAGAGTTAATTTGTATGTATGCCCATCTTTGTGGATATTCCTATGCAGATTCCATGGCTGATGTGAATGTGCCTGCTCCCGCTCTAACCACTTGATCAGATATTCAAACTCCATTGAGTGGCTCTGAATTCACCACAACAACAACATCGGCAACAACAACAACAACAACAACACCTTCACCACCACCACCACCTTCACTTCAACAAAGCATTACTAATTCTGGTCTCGCCGAGTGGGGATCTACAATACTTGGGAAGTTTTGTTGGTGGATGGATAATTGATGTTGACTACTGACTCCCTCAGAGAAGCGAATGATCACATCATCTGTGCGTAAAGGTCAACATCATTTGTGTCGTAACAGTTATCTTGCACATCATAAGTAGTGAATATATAATTGTTGTTATGTGTCAATGAATGATTGTTTTAATTCAAAATCTTTCAAACCTATCATACCTGACACTAACATTCTCCCTCATAGATTGAGGGGGAGCATAATAATGTTCCATTATTAGAATACATTGAATCAGACCACATTGTCTCCCAAATTTTCAAACTTATTTAAATCAATTGAGATCCAAAATCTCAAAAGGTTTGAAATTTTTGATCGGGGGAGAGAATGTGATTTAAATATGAAAACTGATAAAATGTGATCTTTTGGACTCAAGTGTAGGCTCTCTCATATGTGCTAAACTCTTTTATATATCGATGCACATATTGAGGGGGAGCGAATGATTTATGATGCCAATTGTGGAAGAATACCAAAGACCGACCATTTTATTTAATGTACTGGAGTTATAAGGATGGTAAGGTTAGGTATCAGTTCCCATGATCCAGCCAGAACCGGAGAGATCTTCCCAGGGACAATCCTCTAGTTAGAATAGAAGTCCTTAGGAAAGATGAAAAAAGTAGAAAAGTGAGAATAAAGGAAGAGTGCCGACTAAGATGGAACTGGTACTGGAACAAACCCAACAAGGTACTAGTAATGAAGTCTCGGTAATCGCTGAAGGGATTGAAGAATGAAAAAGAAATGTAAAGATAAAGGGTGAAAAGAAAGAAGCCCTCCTTACACTTTAGGCAGAAACCGGGTCAATGAATATGCTGTCAGAATCAGTTAGTTGATTGCTGACATTGAAGATAAGTATCATGGACCCAGTGATACGCTGCACAACCCTCCCTAGCCACTCAAGGTCCCTCGAAGGACTCTTGTTTCATTTGTCATGGAGATCAATACATTTCTATCGTCTCTCTCACTCCGAGTTAGACGATATTGAAAAGGTGGCAGTCCTCTCGAGCCTCTGATAACTAAATTAAAATGCACTATTGAGTCTAAAGCCAAGAGATCATCCATAAATCTCATTAGGACACACTTAAAATGTGATTGTTATTTCATAAACCATGAAAAACAAGAAATATATATACATTAAGAGTCCTACGCATTATCCTCGTGGTATTGCCAGAACATCTAAGTGATATGCAAGTATTCACAATAAAGATGGAAATCCTTCTAGAGCGAAAACAAGCTCTTGGTAGGTGACATGTGAGATCCTTCACGGATCAAACTAGTGACAACTGGAAAGAAACGATGGGGCGATTAACATTTGAATCAAACTTGTTCCAGGAAATGGATTGACGGATGCTTTTGGAAAATCTTTCAATGTGCTCCAACTGAGTTTCAAGCACATTGATTGTGTAAATTTTCAAACAAAAGTGTTTATGACAGAAATGTGATTCAATTTATAAAACCCTCTTCGTGTTGCATAAAATGTTTATCCAGTGACACGCGAGTGACTTTTCTAATCAATTTCTCATCAATCAGTAGGTATTTAATTCACTGATTCACTCTACCGTGCTATCTGCTTTGAGACGTTCCGATATGAGAACATGCTTAGTATGATGATTCTGATGTTAATTCGTTGGATGATTCTTTACAACAAGCTGGAAAGTCCTGTCAAGGAGAATTTTCTTTAAAGGGAATTCTACCTGATCACAGGTCGGTCCTCACGGAACCGAATGTTAATCCAACCACTCCGACCGAATAACAAAGCCATATTCATTATCCAACTTTATTGCTAACTGTTTTATTTCAGATTTATATAAAGATGGTGATGGTGGTAACTAATTCCAGCAGAGACATGTCAATCCACACCCCATGCTCACACGACCACTTCATTATCAAAGGATCATGAAAGATGAGAGACTTACAACAATGCTTCCACAACTCTGATGCAAAGTCTCTTGATCTAGAAAAGTGTGAGCATGTCGGTCCAATGGTCATTACATCACATGAAGGCGATACTACAAAGGATGAAATTGGAGATTTACGATGGCTGATGATCACAAAGAATGCTCAAAGATCACATATGCCAAAGGAACATTAATCACACGATCATTGCTTGAAGTACAAAGTGTGCTGAACTTGAAGAATCAAAAGTCTACGAGCTAGGAATTTACAGTCATGTAATAGAATGCTAGAATTCAAAGTGTGTTTTCTGGGGTGACCTCCCTTAGGGGGAGATTGTTAGGAATATAAATATTCATATGAAAGACTCAGTCACCCCGAGTATCTTTTGGCATTAGATAGCTTGTAGGCTTTATAGTTATAGTTTAGATATCGTTTCACCATGGAGTCGGGTCGGGTCTTTACCCTCTGTAGCCCGCTCCATAGCCCACGTGGGGCGTTAAGTAAGTTGTATAAATACTCTCTCCTACTAAGGGAGAGGGTTGGAGCTTCTAATCATTCAACATAATTTTCCTTCACTTTCTCTCTCTAGAACTCCTATCTCTTCTCTATTTTCCCTCTTTCTCTCTCTAGAATCGAACTTAACCTAATCTTGAGTGTATGTTATGATTTTGAATATGTTACACTGGTGCATTACATAACCCAAATGGCATGCGTTTATAGGCAAACGTTTCATAAGGACATGTAAATGTAGTCTTTTCTTGATCCTCAAGGGCTATAAGGATCTGGAAATACCCTGAAAATCCATTAAGGAAACAATAGTACTCATGTCCAGCCAACCTTTCCAGCATTTGATCGATGAATGGTAACGGGAATTGGTCTTTTCAGGTTGCATCGTTTAACTTCCTATAGCCAGTAACCGTTCTTTGGGGAACCAATTCATTTTTTACAATGGTCATTCCTCCCTTCTTTGGAACAACCTGAACAGGAATAACCCAAGGGCTGTCAGAAATGGGGTAAATTAGACTGGCATCCAGGAGTTTGATGACTTCCTTCTTCACCACTTCCTTGATGTTAGGATTCACTCGCCTCTGAGGCTGTACAGTCGATTTATAATCCTCCTCCATGAGGATTTTGTGGGTACAAAACATTAAATCGATTCCCTTAATGTCCGCAACACTCCATGCGATAACCCCCTTATATTCTTTCAAAACATCCAGGAGTTTATCTTTTTGTTCGGCTTTTAGGGAGGAATTTATGATTACTGGAAGCTGGTCTTCCCCTTGAAGGAAGACGTATTCCAGGTTACTTGGAATTTCTTTCAATTCTAACGTGGGAGGTTCTATGATGGAAGGTTTAAGCTTATTTTCTGGTTTCTGAAGCTCGAGTGGCTCAATGGTTTCTTTCCTGGGATAGAAAGAAACTGCTCTAACCACTCGTTTCTCCCTCCTCTTCTTCGAGTGGTAAGACATTGTCTTCATGAAACCACCCATTCACGATTTGTTCATCAACACATTCATCTATCACATCCACAAATTCATCAATCTCATCGATAAAGTAAAATGGGTTGTCTCGTGGAAGAGGGAAATCCATTGTGTCTTTAACGTTAAAAGTCAAACTTTCAGACCCTACTCGCAGAGTTAACTTGCTGATGTGTTACGTGTGTGTACAAGTTTTAAATTTATAAGGGTTGAATTACCGAATCTAGAAATAATACATACGAGTAAGTGAACTCGTCCGTTATAGAAAGATTATGATGGTAAGTCGGGATCGTTCGCAGGGATTTGTGAGTGAATCAAGTTGTAAGTATAAAAGCTAGTAAAAGTAAATCTAAAAGACAAGCAATAATGATAATATGATAATTCAAATGATTAAAACTACACTTGATTAGACTAGTTTACTACTCTTGATAAGCATGACTTGCAGCGGAATGAAGCATTCGAGGGCGCGACTGATCATAGCACCACGGTTACAGTTATACTGAACGACCTAAAATGTCGCTTAGAAAACACATCGTTTGATCATTTAAAATATTCAGAGTTTACAAAACAAGGTCCCAAAAGGTGTTTCAAGTTTGCGGAAATCAAGTTAATACAAATCAAACGATAAGTAATTGCATAAAATAAAGTGAGACGCGTCGTCACCGTGACTCCATGGTATGCCCATATGCAAGCCAACACGCGATACCTTAATTACCTGAAAATACATTGCTAAAAATGATCAATAATAATGTAGGTGAGTTCATAGGTTTATGTAAATGAAATGCTTCTACGGTAACCACACGTATAAAGTGTATAACAAAACAATGCCACATAAAAATGATACATTAGCTCTTAAGCTCATGACCCCGAAGCTAGACTGAAATGAAATGTCCTAACTGAGTGTTTTGCCAGACACTCTGATATGGATCAAATGAAATGCGTTCGTTTAACAAGTTGGCGCTACCAACCCGAACGGAGGAGTCACCCTCAATAGATCTATTCACTCACTCTCGCTTGCTCACAATTAACGGTTCATGATAATAAAGGGGACTTTAATCTGGGAAATGATGTAACTTAAGCAATGTAAAGGAGTTCGGATACTTTGGTCCGTATGAAAAATGGTGCAATGTATTCTCCCCCGAGAGTTTAGAAATTATGTAAACAATTGAAAGCGGGGCTATGAAAACTCACCTGATGATATAGCAACAATGACAATTATGGGTGTGATGAAACGAAGCTCGGTCTCTAACCGCGACCTATTATGAATGATATGATCTAAGGTAAGCAAGATACAATGTAACACATGCAAATACGTATGTTATCAATACCACTCGTCAATTTTGAAAATAACGTTTATCGTCAAAAAATAAATTTTTGACGTCTCGTTAAGTTATAAACTACTTTTCGTGCAATTATGTTGAAATGATACTTCACGATCCTCGTTTGGTAGTTTATCGGCAAATATAGTGTTTACGTCGCAATTTAATATTTTCCATAACTTGTGAAAATATAACCAAATGACTTTGCAAAACTAGTCATAGAAGTGTGCAATTTAATATTTTCCATAGCTAGGAGTGCAAATGGAACTTGTTTATAACTTGATCTTCAAAAAATTATGGAATCCTCTTGGTGTTCTTGTTTTGGCCGAGCAAAGAGGAGAGAAAAAGAGAGAATATGATGAACTTTTGCTAGTTAGTTTATGCTTGAATGTGTTTATGAAATTAAATCAAGAAACATAAGGAACCTTAGCATTAATTATAGTCTTCTAAATCAAGTGCTTATGAAGAATTAGGGGGCTAGGGGGCGGCACATGTGGAAGAAAAAGAAGAGATTTAATGTTTAATTAAAGCTTGTGTCCCATTTATGCAAGTATTAGTTAGTTTAATGTATCCATTAGGTGTTACATGGTACCAAGTTAACTAGAAATAAATCGTGACGAGGTAAAATAAAATACGACGAAGTTGTAAAAATTGTAAAATCATATTCCTAGCAAGAATCGGGTGTTAGAGAAATTATGGGGTTGAAATATCATAAACCGACGGAGTTATAAGCTCCTAACGGAAAATATAGCAATTGGTTTAAAAACACCGGGTAAAGTAGTAATATAATCTTTATTTCATTATACTGAGTATGAAAATATGTTATGATAACTGGCGGAAGTATCGGGTGTACTGTTAGTAGTAATAACTGAGTGGTAACGTTTATTAAATAATTGAACATATGTTAATGAAAATCACACAAACCCTTGTATGACCTAACATGATAATGATGTTACTGATGATATGTAGACTACTATAGTCTATATGATGTGTCCTTACTGATGATGCATGAATACAAAGCTAAACCATACTGGTTACGCGCATTTGGATACCCGTAAACCTAGTTTACGTAATGATGAATGATAATCATGAATAGTGATTTCCCTCCGAGAATGAATAGTGTTTCATGAATAGTAAAAATTTTGAAAACTTCTCAAAGTCTCAAACTGACTTCAAAAATGATGAATAGTGATCGGTGAATAGTAATCATGAATAGTAAATTGTCGAGGTTTGGAAAATGACCTGAAATTGTGATTTGTCACAGTCGCCCACCGAAAAAGGAATTCAGTCCCTGAATTCAGCTGGTGTTGGTCTCTGGAGTGGACTCGGTGAAAAGATGTGGGTACTTGAGTCGTATCTGGTCTTCCCGTTCCCAAGTAAACTCAGGACCTCTTCGAGAATTCCAGCGAACTTTGACGATAGGAATTCGACTTTGCTTCAACTGTTTGACCTCACGGTCCATGATTTCTGCTGGTTCCTCCACAAAGTTAAGCTTATCGTCGAGCTGAATTTCTTCCAATGGAATCACGAGCGTTTCGTCTGAAAGACACTTAATGAGGTTTGAGACATGAAACGTGTTATGTACACTGCTGAGCTCTGACGGAAGCTCAAGTCTGTAAGCTACCGGACCGATCCTTTCCAGAATCTTAAACGGCCCAATGTATCTCGGGTTCAACTTCCCGCGTTTTCCGAATCGTATCACGCCTTTCCAAGGCGAGACTTTCAACATGACTTTGTCACCAACCTGAAATTCTAATGGTTTGCGTCGAACATCGGCGTAACTTTTATGTCGGCTTATGGCTGTTTGGAGTCTTCCTCAAATCTGAATTATCTTTTCTGTTGTTTCTTTGACCAACTCTGGACCAGTGAGTTATACATCACCCACTTCGGCCCAACAAACTGGGGACCGACACTTACGACCATAGAGTGCCTCGAATGGTGCTGCCTTTATGCTCGTGTGATAACTGTTATTGTAAGAGAACTCGATCAATGGCAAATGGTTAGCCCAACCATTTCCCAAATCAATCACACACGCCCTGAGCATGTCTTCCAATGTTTGAATCGTTCTCTCACTCTGACCATCGGTCTAAGGATGATAGGCAGTGCTCATGTCTAATTTGGTTCCAAATGAATCTTTTAATGACTCCCAAAAGTTTGAAGTGAATCGACTATCTCTGTCAGAAATTATGGAAACTGGTGCACCGTGCCTTGAGACTATTTCCTTGACGTAAAGTCTGGTGAGCTGATCCATGGAATAAGTCTCTTTGATTGGAATAAATGGGCTGATTTGGTGAGATGATCAACGATTACCTAAATAGCATCGTAACCGCCTGTTGTCTTGGGAAGTTTAGTAACGAAGTCCATTGTAATGCGTTCCCATTTCCAATGTGGAATTTTCGGTTGCTGAAGTAATCCTGATGGTTTCTGGTACTCGGCTTTTACTTTAGCACAAGTAAGGAATTTGCTGACATACGTAGCTATCTCTGCTTTCATATTCGGCCACCAATAAAGCTTCTTGAGATCCTGATACATCTTATCAGAACCTGGGTGAATGGAGTACTTCGACTTATGCGACTCGTGCAAAATCAACTCTCGTATTCCACCATAGAGAGGTATCCAGCTTCTATCCTTGAAACGTAATACTCCGTTTGATCTCCTTACAAAACCGTTTGCATTCTCTTGCATTCCTTTAAGTGTCTCACTTGATAGGTTTTCTTCCTTGAGTGCCTCGACTTGAGCCTCGAGGATTTTTGATGGTAGTGGTGAAATGATCGTCATTCCCAATGATCTGACTCTCAAAGGCTTGAGTCTTTCTTTCTGGAAAAGGGCATCTGCCACAACATTAGCCTTCCCTGGGTGATATCGAATCTCACAGTCGTAATCACTAAGCAGTTCCAACCAACGACGCTGCCTCATGTTGAGTTCTTTCTGATCGAGTATATACTGTAAGCTCTTGTGGTCTGTAAATACTACACACTTAGTTCCGTAAAGATAATGCCTCCAAATCTTGAGTGCGAAAACCACGGCACCCAACTCTAAGTCGTGAGTAGTGTAATTCTTCTCATGCTTCTTAAGCTGTCGAGATGCATAAGCTATCACCTTCTCGTTTTGCATTAGCACTGCTCCAAGTCCTTTATGTGAAGCATCACAATATACCACAAACTTTTCAATCCCTTCGGGTAATGCCAAAATTGAGGCACTACAAAGCTTTTGCTTTAATAACTGAAAAGTGGGCTCTTGTTTTTCTCCCCAATCGTACTTCTGGTTCTTTTGCGTCAACATGTTCAATGGCTTAGCTATCTTAGAAAACCCTTCGATGAACCTTCTATAATATCCGGCAAGTCCTAAAAATTGATGAATTTCTGTGGGGGTCTTGGGCGTCGCCCAATCTTTAACAGCCTCGATCTTTATAGGGTCAACCTGTAGTCCTTGACTATCAATGACATGACCAAGAAATTGTACTCTTCGGATCCAAAAATCACACTTCAAAATTTTGGCATACAACTTCTCCTGCCTGAGCAGTTCTAAGATCGTTCTGTGGTGTTCTCGGTGCTCTTCTTCACTCTTCGAGTAAATCAAGATATCGTCAATGAATACAATCACAAACTTATCCAGATATGGCTTGCACACCCTGTTCATGAGATCCATGAACACAGCTGGTGTGTTTGTCAGTCCGAACGGCATTACCTGAAATTCATAATGACCATAACGAGTTCATAATGCTGTCTTCGGGATATCATCCTCCTGAACTCTAAGCTGATGGTAACCTGATCTCAAGTCGATCTTGGAGTAATAACTGGAACCTTGCAATTGATCAAACAAATCGTTGATCCTGGGAAGTGGATAACGATTCTTTACCGTTAACTTGTTTAACTCTCGATAGTCGATACACATTCTGAAAGATCCATCTTTCTTCTTCACAAACAAGACCGGTGCTCCCCAAGACGAGGAACTCGGCCTAATGAATCCTTTGTCCAAGAGTTCTTGCAATTGGTTAGACAACTCTTGCATTTATGAAGGTACGAGTCGATAAGGTGCTCGCGCAACTGGTGCAGCTCCTGGCACTAAGTCAATCTGAAATTCTACTTCGCGAGTAGGTGGAAGTCCTGGTAAGTCTTCAGGAAAGACTTCTGGAAAATCTTTAATAGTTGGTACATCTTCAAGTTGCTTCTCATCCAACTTCTTTTTTGTGATATGAGCCAAGAATGCATAACAACCCTTCTTTATGTATTTCTCTGTTTTAATGCATGAGATGATACTGAGTCTAGTTCCACTTCGTTCACCACGAATGACCAATGTTTTGCCGTCATAAGGAAGATGAACAACTTTTTCATCACAAATGATTCTTGCATGATGTCTAGATAACCAATCCATACCGATAACGATGTCGAAACTTCCAAGTTCTACGGGCATGAGATCTATATTGAATGGGTGATTAAGAAAATTGAGAGTGCAACCACGAATGATGGTGTTTGTGTCAACTAAACTACCGTTAGCTAGTTCAATGCGATAAGGAGTGTCTAATGCGGTTGGTTCAATGTTGAGTAAAGGTGAAAATGCAGTAGAACAAAACTTCTATCGGCTCCTGAATCAAATAAAATGGATGCATAACGATTATTGATGAGGAACGTACTCGTAACGACATTCGGGTCCTCCCTGACATCTTCACCTCCAAGGACATAAGCTCTTCCTCTAGCTGTTCCACCTTGGTTACCGTTTCCCTGATTCTTTCCCTTTGGACATTTATTCTTGAAGTGTCCTACTTTTCCACAACCAAAACATGTTACTGGGGGTTTCTGATTATCAACCACAAACGGAACCTTGCAATCTCTGGTCGAATGACCAACCTTCTTGCAGTTACCACACGGATTTGGACAATTTCCAGGGTTATGATAGGTTTGACATTTGTTTCACTTGGGTAAAGTACCATTGTAACCTATTTTCTCAGCTAAACTTGCAGCATAGGCCTTTGCAGTTTCTTGTCTCTTGGGTGGTGGTTGAGTAGTGTTTCCACTTTGATTGTTGTCCCAATGCCTTTTGTTGTTGTTGTTGTTATTATTGGAATTGTTTCTGTTACTATTATAGTTGTTGTTTCGGTAGTTGTTGGAATTGTTGTTGTAGTTACGGTTACTGTTGGCGTTGCTGTTGTTGTTGATTGAAGTAGTTCCTTTCTTCACTATCTGAGCCATAAGTTTCTGAGACATTCTGATTGCCTCGTCCAATGTTGGCGGGTTAAAAGAAATCACATCTCCACGGATGTTGTTGGGTAATCAACCAATGAAATTTTCTAACAGCTTCTCATTGTCTGGAACCATAGTCAGACATAATGCGGCCAACTCCTGAAACCTCCTGATATATGTCTCGATATCATTTCCTGCTGTCACTAGCTCATAAAACTCTGTCTCCAATTTCTTTACTTCCGTGCGTAGACAAAACTTCTTAGTTAACAACTTCTTGAACTCATCCCATGTAAGCTTGTGAGCATTTTCCATTCCCATGGGCTTTGCATACGAATTCCACCATGACATAGCTTCCTCAACAAGCGTACTAGTAGCAAACTTTAGTTTGTACTCCTCTGGACAGTTGCATAGGAGAAACACAGACTCTATCTTCTCGAACCAACGAATCATGGCAGTGGCCCCTTCATTGCCTTTGAATTTTGGTGGATCTCCAATCTTGAAGTCCTTGTACGTACATTTACGTCCATTAGTACCATTGGTAGCTTCTTCGGTTTCTGCCCGAGAAGCGGCTTCAGCAGCGGCTGCAGCTACAGCAGCTCTTTCAGTCACTAATGCTGCCTCTATACTGTCAGCAACAAGCTTTCTGATCTTAGCAGGCGTCATAGCGGTAGTAGCTCTTTTGGGTGGCAAGATTCTTCACAATCACAAAAGACAACACAATGAGAACTCACAATAGAAATGATCATCATACACAATATATACAACCACAAAATGTATATACATCCACAACATGTATAAATACAACCACAACATGTATAAATACAATGAAATCACAATGAGAAACAACCACAAAATATCATAATATAATCACAACACATGAATATAGTGCATGAAAATTTCGGTCCACGTAGGCCGATATCATAAAATAGCACAACAAATCCTGCATAGTAGAGTCACACTTGATATATTTTTTTGTACTACAAGCAAAAGACAACAAGTTCTAAACTATGTCCCACACCTCGGGACTAGGAAAATAATAGTACAAGCTACATGATAACGGTCTAACACTAGGCACCTCCTGGTGCTCCACCTAGTCGATGACTAATCCTCTGAAGATCTCTTGTCATAGCAACAACAATCTCCTCTAAGTGCTGAACTCGAAGCTGAAGATCGGTCTCCCTACTCTCTGATGCAGAAATCCTAGCCTGAACTGAAGCTAACTCACCGGCCTGACGGTGATGCTCCTCCTAGGACATCTGTGCTCTATCAAATAACTCCGGCATCTCCTGCCTCAGCTGGGTGATACGCTCAGAACTCTCTAGCTGTCGGGCCTCTAATCCTTGATATGAAACATCTATAGAAACTCTGCCTACTACTAGCCCCTCGATCTCCTCCTCTATAGCCTCAATCCGGCTCACTGGTATCTCCTCTATATGGCCTAACGCCTTTTCAATCTCCCCCTGCAGATGATCTAGTCGCGAGTCAAGTGTAGCAGCAGTAAGTAGTCTGCCAGTAGCAGCTCTCGAACTCTCACCAACCTCGAATCTGCTGGGTGGTGCAGTCTCTGTCGTCCCTGTAGTGTCTGGTGATGGGATATCGAGCCGTTCCCGCTTCTTAAGCGGTAGGTCTGACATAGGAGTAGGATCCCTGGGATGAACTGGTGCTAATGGTACCACAGATACTGATAGGGATGGTAATGATGGAGACAATGATGATAGGGATGGTAATGGTGATGATGGTGAAAATGGGGTACGAAAAGCAACTCTCTTTCGTGCTGTCGCACGACGTCTGATTGAATGGGATCTAGTAGGCACAATGGGATGGCTACCTGAAGCAAATGATGATGGTGGTGGTAAGGATACGAATGTAGCTGGTGATCTGACGATAAGACGACGAACCCACTTAGCAGCAGTGTGCTTCATGTGCGGTCCATCTGGACGTACTCGGTAAATCTGACCATAGGGTATAAACTCTCCTGGCTGGATAACTGGAATAACTGCAGGCCCACGAAAAATCGGTGGCGACACAGGTGGTGTAGGCGCGACTTCCCCCTCCTCGAAGGGTTCTGTCTCGGCCTCAGATAACACAGGTGATGACTGTGGAGTAGGCTCCACTGATGACAGAATGATAGTGGGTAGTGAGGATGATGTAACCGACTCTAGTATAATGGAGGGTAGTGAGGAAATCTCATCTGACTCAGAGTCCGAGGAAATAACAATAAGGTGCGAGTCTGAAGACATCTCTGTGACAATCGATGCGAAATAAAAGTAAATAAGCATTTACATAATGCAAGTTATGATAAAATGATGTATGTATGAAATCGCATGTATAATGAATATTCACTTATGCTACAATGATGAGATGCTATGATGGTGTAGTTATAGTCTAGGGTATTGAGGATAACCTAGTTCGCTATAACCTTTGCTCTGATACCAATCTGTCACACCCCAAAATTACATGACTTGCAACGGAATGAAGCATTCGAGGGCGCGACAGATCATAGCACCACGGTTACAGTTATATTGAACGACCAAAAGTGTCGTTTAGAAAACACATCGTTTGTTCATTTAAAATATTCAGAGTTTACAAAACAAGGTCCCAAAAGGTGTTTCAAGTTTGCGGAAATCAAGTTCATACAAATCAAACGATAAGTAAGTGCATAAAATAAAGTGAGATGCGTCATCACCGCGACTCCATGGTATGCCCATATGCAAGCCAACATGCGATACCTTAATTACCTGAAAATACATTGCTAAAAAATGGTCAACAATAATGTTGATGAGTTCATAGGTTTATGTAAATAAAATGCTTCTACGGTAAACACAAGTATAAAGTGTATGACAAAACAATGCCACATAAAAATGATACATTAGCTCTTAAGCTCATGACCCCGAAGCTAGACTGAAATGAAATGCCCTAACTGAGTGTTTTGCCAGACACTCTGATATGGATCAAATGAAATGCGTTCGTTTAACAAGTTGGCGCTACCAACCCGAACGGAGGAGTCACCCTCAATAGATCTATTCACTCACTCTTGCTTGCTCACAATTAACGGTTCATGATAATAAAGGGGACTTTAATCTGGGAAATGATGTAACTTAAGCAATGTAAATGAGTTTGGATACTTTGGTCCGTATGAAAAATGGTGCAATGTATTCTCTCCCGAGAGTTTAGAAATTATGTAAACAATTGAAAGCGGGGCTATGAAAACTCACCTGATGATATAGCAACAATGAAAATTGTGGGTGTGATGAAACGAAGCTCGGTCTCTAACCACAACCTATTATGAATGATAAGATCTGAGGTAAGCAATGATACAATGTAACACATGCAAATACGTATGTTATCGATACCACTCGTAAATTTTGAAAATAACGTTTATCGTCGAAAAATACATTTTTGACGTCTCGTTAAGTTATAAACTACTTTTCGTGCAATTATGTTGAAATGATACTTCACGATCCTCGTTTGGTGGTTTATCGGCAAATATAGTGTTTACGTCGTAATTTAATATTTTCCATAACTTGTGAAAATATAACCAAATGACTTTGCAAAACTAGTCATAGAAGTGCGCTCATTAAGTGTTAGTGATTAAACTCGACGTTTTTGGAAACCTTGTAACAATATCTTAATGTCGTGTTATTTAACTTTTGATCATACGCTTCTCGATTAATTAGAAAATCGGCTATCAATGTTATGTCTTGTAAAAATAATAGTTTTTACACTTAGAAAATATTTCTATTAGGGGCTGTCAAAAATAGTTTGTGAATCGTCGGCTTCGAACGCGTGTATCTCGATCGTTATAAGCTCATTTTCTACGTTCTTTGTATCCACGGCTTCGTATAAACATGAACTATCATAATCTCAGTAGGTCGGCTCCTCTAGATCACGTCTAACACCTCGTTTTGTCCTTTGAAGTTCGGAAAAACAGCAAGCAATTTTCAGAAAATAGTTTTTCGTCGTCTAATTTAGAAAAATCATATCTCCTTCGTCGTAAGTCGGTTTTTACTCATTCAAGCGCCCACGGTTTCGTTTTTGAAAGCCTTTTCTGAATATGAAGGCCAGAATAGTCCAAGAGTTACTGAGTTTTCCATATTTTACGTTTTTGGTCAGTAGCTTTTCTATAGTGTTAAAAACTCACTTTTCTAGTTCAAGTCTTGATCAAAACTTAATCAAACCACTTCCAATCAACACCACAACTAATCTAATCTTACCATACACCTTCTTAGGGTGTCATGGGGTCCTAAACATCACCAACTCTGGTGGATTTCATGAGGTTACACTAAAAATTCATAGATCTATGTTTATAGTGAAAATGAGTATCAAGTGGTATGTAACATATATATTTGCATAACTAGTTACTGATATAACTTGAAAATATAACAAATGAAAGTATGTAAAGATTAAAGAGTCTTCTTGAAGCTTACTTGAAGATTTGAGGTGATTTGGAGAGAAATGTGTAAGTAACCTAGGGATTTTTATTTCAAAATCCTAGCTAGGAGTGTAAATGGAACTTGTTTATAACTTGATCTTCAAAAAATTATAGAATCCTATTGGTGTTCTTGTCTTGGCCGAGCAAAGAGGAGAGAAAAAGAGAGAAAATGATGAACTTTTGCTAGTTAGTTTATGCTTGAATGTGTTTATGAAATTAAATCAAGAAACATAAGGAACCTTAGCATTAATTATAGTCTTCTAAATCAAGTGCTTATGAAGAATTAGGGGGCTAGGGGGGGGGGGGGGGCACATGTGGAAGAAAAAGAAGAGATTTAATGTTTAATTAAAGCTTGTGTCCCATTTATGCAAGTATTAGTTAGTTTAATATATACGTTAGGTGTTACATGGTACCGAGTTAACTAGAAATAAATCGTGACGAGGTAAAATAAAATACGACGAAGTTGTAAAAATTGTAAAATCATATTCCATGCAAGAATCGGGTGTTAGAGAAATTATCGGGTTGAAATATCGTAAACTGACGGAGTTATAAGCTCCTAACGGAAAATATAGCAATTGGTTTAAAAACACCGGGTAAAGTAATAATATAATCTTAATTTCATTATACTGAGTATGAAAATATGTTATGATCACTGACGGAAGTATCGGGTGTACTGTTAGTAGTAATAACTGAGTGGTAACGTTTATTAAGTAATTGAACATACGTTAATGAAAATCACACAAACCCGTGCATGACCTAACATGATAATGATGTTACTGATGATATTTAGACTACTCTAGTCTATATGATGTGTCCTTACTGATGATGCATGAATACGCAGCTAAACCATACTGGTTACGCGCATTTGGATACCCGTAAACCTAGTTTACGTAATGATGAATGATAATCATGAATAGTGATTTCCCTCCGGGAATGAATAGTGTTTCATGAATAGTAAAATTTTTGAAAACTTCTCAAAGTCTCAAACTAACTTCAAAAATGATGAATAGTGATCGGTGAATAGTAAATGATGAATAGTAATTCATAAATAGTAAATTGTCGAGTTTTGGAAAATGACCTGAAATTGTGATTTGTCACAACATGTTGGTTATGATAATTAGTTGGTGAACTAATCTATTGTATTTACAAGTTAAACCTTCGTCAAGATTTTAGTTTATAACAACAAGCATTAAGTTTAACCAATCAATTCAAGATCAATTCAAGTTTCATAAATTTGGATTAACAAACTTAAACACAAAAACAATCTTTTGTTTTATCAAATAAGCTTAGGAAATGGTCAATACAAAAGGTAGCCGATCATAGACAAAAGGGTTACAATTGATTGTAAACTAGTAATCTTTCGACCTATGAGGTGGTTTTCAATCAATCCAATTTGATAGACAAAAGCATTCTTATTACAACCACAATTAAGTTTCTTTGTTTAATCAAGAATAATGGGTAAAAACAGTCATTCATAGACAAATGATTATAACTAGTTGAATAACAATAAACCTTTCGACCTATAGAATTACTAATAACTAGTCAAACTTGATTAACAAATGTCACTATGAAACTTAAGCACAATTGGATCTTAGAATTAACTTAAAATTGAATTAAAACATGTTATCACAATCATACGCAAATCATTACGTAATATACAACATCTAAGCAAGTGCACAAAGGCACTAGCCACTCATAGCAAACATGAACATAAACTCAGAATTTTGAACATTAGAAATCATGATTAAAAGTCTTACAATGATTGGAATGAGATTACAAATGATAAGGTAATGATACCCAAAGTTTTGGTGTTGACTTCTTGAGAGTTTGACTTCCAAATGTTGACTTCTTGGACTTCCAAAGTTTCCTAAACTTCTAACGACAAATTTTAGAGCTTTTGAGAGTGGTTTATGGTTAGAGAGAGTTGATTGATTATTGAATAATAGTTGTGTAATAGTTGTTTCTTAGTTGTCTCTCTCAAATGATTTCCAAAGGCTCTATTTATACTACTCTCAAGCATAGGAACTTTAAATGCTGCAACTTGGCCTCCAAGTAGCATAGAAGGACCTAGAATACCAAATAGAAGAGCCTAGAATTGAACCAAAGTGCAGATTTGAGAAAAGTATGAGGGCTCCATCCGATCGGATACAGGTTGTGTCCGATCGGATGGTCTTGATCATCATCTCCATCCGAATCGATTGCTGGCTGCATCCGATCAGATGGAGTTGTTCTATAGACATAAACTTGGTCTTTTGATGTTTGGCTTGTATCTTTCTCATAGCTCTTGATTCTTTTTAATAATGAATACTTGAATCATCATTATTTGAAATTCCTTTTCAGAGTGGTTCTTGACATGAGAATCTTCGTACGATCGTAAATCCTTGTTTTCTTCATTAATCTTTCACTTTTTCTTCCTTTTTCCTATACTTGGCTACATATACTTTGCAAACATACTTTGGTGCGATTAAGTAACAAAAGCATATAAATATAACCAAATAATATATACAAAAGCACAAATAACGCTACTTAAAACATGCACAATTTGAGCGTTATCAAATTCCCCCACACTTAAACTTTGCTTGCCCTCAAGCAAATCTAGAAGTAAAAATAATTATCCACATGGTACTCAAGTATGTTTAGGAAAAATGTGATGTAAATCTATCAAGTACAAGTACAAGTTAAATCCATCATTTTAAGCTTTTCTAAGTGAAGCATCGAGATGTTTGACAATACCCAATTGATTTTCTTGCTTGATGAACATTACTAATCACCTCACGAAAAAGGAATGAAATATAATTCACTCAGATCACTCATTTATATGGTTGGTGTAGTATATAAGAGAAATCACACTCATTGCTCAGTCATGATCTAAATATTACCATAGGCTTGTACAAGAAACAAAACTACACCGATATGGCATGAGCACCAAGTATACATATCAAAGAGGTCTTTTATTCGGGTTTAAGGCTTCAAGGGTTATATCAGACTTACGTGCAAATATCTTATGCAAAACATAATAGATCGCTGGCGCGAATTCTTGCATTACCAAACAACGGATGGTCACTAAGGATAAACCTTAGATCACTGGCGTGTTATCTAATTCCTCAAGAACTCGGATGGTCACTATATGTCAATACACTTGATAATTTCACAAAGCCAAAAGGTAAGGATAAGACATGGGATATGTTTTAGAAAGGGTTGATGATAAAGAATATACAAAATAGTCAAAGTCTACTAACCAAATGTTGCTAGCTATTTCGAACCACTATCATGTAATCTTGAGAAACTCCATACTTGATCGATCAATACATTATTCCATAGCTCATTGGCTATTCTTGTCACCTTATAGTTGCGATGACTTTTTTTTTTTTTTTTTTTACGCATAAACTCTTCAATTGTCATCTTATAATTGCGATGACTAGTCTTTCACTTCACTTTGATAACTGCTCATGGAGTTTGCAACTTTCTTCGAACTTTCATGATTTCCCACATAACATTCATCTTTCCATATATCTAGCAACCAACCAAGACTTGACTAAGGGTAAGGCTAGGCTAAAAAGTGTAAAATCTTTTTGCATTTTTCTTAATTTTATCAAAAGAAAAGATAGGCTCAGAAGGTGTAACTAGGGGTATCTAGCGTTAAAGATAAACGCTAACAATAGGGTTTATATTGGTGGTTAACTAGTCAGTGTAACTAGCTAAATATCAATACAGAAGGCTATTTGGGTTAAATCCTAAGGCTTCCTCTTATCACGCATGTACACTTATATCACACACGAAATGTGATCTCACAACGGTCTCATAATGATTTACAAGCACAAGTTCTAGAATAAATAAAATCACCGGCACACTCATAGCAAAAGAATCAAAGCATAAATGTATGCTAAATATAGAACAGGCTAAAATCCTCACAATTTAGTGGAAAGGCTATAATATGTGCTAGCTAATGTTATCGATCCCAGAATGGATTGCAATATTAATCGGGACACATCTCAATTTTTCAAAAATTACATGTTTCACCAGTGGATAGATCCAGTTATTCTAATATATTATCCTAAAAATGACAAATAACTAGATCACCAGGGCAAACAAAATTTAAGATCTAGCTCGAAATTTACAAGTTATCCTTATTTTCCTATTCAACCCCCCCCCCCACTTAAGTTAAGCAGTGTCCTCAATGTGATAAACGAACTTCAAAGTATGAAAATAGGGAAATAAGAGAATAAACCATATTTTCCGGGCTTCATATGATTCTTTGATCCAAGTGTCCAAGCTTAGTAATCATTACCTGCAGTAATCTTAAAGCAAACAAACACACGAGAATATGTTTTATTAAAAAGTCAATGGTACACCCCCACACTTAAGTTCAACTAAGGGATTAGAGAAACTTTGGGGTTTAATCACTTCAAAAATAAAAATAAGAAGTAAAAATAGCAAACACACGGGTTGCCTCCCGAGAAGCGCTTGTTTTATTAACGAGTCATCAGCCTGACTCAAACTTCCTTTAGTCTACGTTGGTGCAATTTTTGGTTTCTTCCTCAAGGATTTTGGAACATACACCACGTTTCTATCACTATTCCTTCTCCAGTTTCATCTATGTCTTCTAATTTCACTCTTTCCCAAGCTCTAGGAAGAACATCATAGATAAAACCAGTTTTTTCGGCCCAAGGAGTGTTTTTCTTATAATCGGCCGGAAAGGGTGCCATGAATATTATAGCTTCATATTCTTATTTAGGCGAAATTTCTTCGATAGAAATCTCGTTCATTTTCTCCTTATCGTAGTACAATTTAATCCGGTGACCATTAAAAATGAAACTTCCACCCTTTTTGTCATATAATTCAACATATCCAGATGGAAATCCATGTTTCACTATATATGGTCCGAACCATTTCAGTTTTAGCTTAGGAGCTTTAAACTTGTATTTCATATTGAAAAGCAAAACTTTGTCTCCAGCTTTGAATTCTTTTCGTATTCTTAACTTTTTGTCATGATAAGCTTTGGTTCTAGCTTTGTAAAGCTTGAAGTTCTCATAAGCTTGAAGTCTTAGTTCATCGAGTTCATGCAATTACAAAAATCTCTTCTCTCCAGCTATTTTGAGATCAGGGTTACAGTTTATGAGTGCCCAGTAGGCGCGATGTTCGATTTCGAACGGCAAATGAAAGGTTTTTCCATACAAAAGTCTGTATGGTGTTGTACCAATTGGAGTTTTATAAGCCGTACGAAATGCCCACAGAGCATCATCAAGTTTTCTCGACCAAACGGCAGGATTGCCTTTGACCGTTTTTTCGAGTATCCTCTTTAAGGCTCTGTTGGTGTTTTCGACTTGACCACTGGTCTGTGGATGATAAGCTGTAGAAAAACGATGATGAACTCCATATCGTTTCATAATTTTCTCCATTTGTTTGTTACAGAAATGGGTTCCTCGATCACTTATTAAAGCTTTAGGAATTCCATAATGAGCGAAAAGCTTTTTGAGAAAATTAACAACAACTCGTGCATCATTTGTGGGTAGAGCCTCGGCTTCTGCCCATTTGGAAACATAATCAATAGCAACGAGAATGTATTCGTATTTGTGCGATTTAGGAAATGGTCCCATAAAATCGATTCCCCAAATATCAAATATTTCGCAGACTTGAATGCTCTTTTGAGGAATTTCGTCTCTGCGAGAAAGACTACCGGATCTTTGGCAAGCATCACAGTTTTGAACAAGAGTATGAGCTTCTTTGAAAATTGTCGGCCAATAGAATCCAACATCAAAAACTTTTTTAGCTGTGGTGGAAGGACCATAGTGTCCCCCAGTCGGGCCATGATGGCATTCATCAAGAATTCTTCTTGTTTCAGAACCATAAACACATCTTCTGATCATCCCGTCGGGACACATATTGAAAATATAGGGCTCTTCCCAATAATAATGTTTTAGTTCTGAGAAGAATTTACTTCGTTGGGCGTGAGTTAATCCTTTTCTGAGAATTTTTCCAACGAGATAATTTGCAAAATCTGCAAACCACGGAATTTCTTTTTCATCAATTGTGTCAACAGTCATGAGAGTTTCATCAGGGAAATAATCATCAATTTCATGTTCCCTTAACTCTTCCAAATTTGGATTCTCGAGACGAGACAAATGATCAGCAGCTAGATTTTCTGCTCCTTTCTTATCTTTGATTTCGATGTCGAATTCTTAGAGTAGCAAAATCCATCGATAAGATGCAGTTTTGCATCTTGTTTGGTAAACAGATATTTGAGTGCTGAGTGATCAGTAAACACAATCGTTTTTGAAAGCACAAGATAAGATCTGAATTTGTCGAAAGCAAAAACAACGGCTAACAATTTCTTCTCCGTAACCGTGTAAATTTGTTGAGCGTTATTAAGTGTTTTACTAGCGAAATATATAGGACGGAAATGTTTTCCTTCACGTTGTCCTAACACGGCTCCAACAGCAAAATCACTTGCATCGCACATGAGCTCGAATGATAGTGACCAATCAGGTGAAACCATAATAGGTGCACTAGTCAGTTGGGTTTTCAATGTTTCAAATGCCTTAATGCAATATGCATTAAAGTCAAAAACAGAATCTTTTTCAAGAAGTTTTGTCATAGGATGAGATATTTTGGAAAAATCTTTAATAAAACGACGGTAGAAACCGGCATGTCCTAGAAAACTTCTAACGGTTTAATTTGGTTGGAGGTGGTAATTTAGTGATAACATCAATTTTTGATTTGTCAACCTCCATTCCTGCACTGGAAATTTTGTGTGTAAGCACAATTCCTTCAGTCACCATGAAATGACATTTTTCCCAGTTAAAAACAAGATGTGCAGCTTCACATCTTTCGAGCATTTTATCGAGATTAGAAAGGCAAGCTTCAAATGAGCTTCCAAAAACTGAAAAGTCATCCATGAAAACTTCCATAGATGTTTCAAGCATATCTTGGAATATTGCAATCATACACATTTGAAAAGTTGCTGGTGCATTACAAAGACCGAAAGGCATAAGCCGGTAAGTGTAAGTTCCAAAAGGACATGTGAATGTAGTCGTTTCTTGATCAACAGGATCGATAGGAATTTGGAAATATCCTGAAAACCCATCAAGGAAACAAAAGTACTTGTTCCCTGCTAGTCTCTCAAGCATTTGATCCATGAAGGGTAGAGGAAAATGATCCTTTCTGGTGGCTTTGTTTAATTTTCTGTAATCAATACATACTTGCTATCTAGTGACAGTTCTAGTAGGAACTAATTCATTCCGTTCGTTAGTTACTACGGTCATTCCTCCTTTTTTCGGAACACAGTGAACTGGACTCACCAAAGGACTATCCTCGATGGGGTAAATGATACCGGCATCAAGAAGTTTGATGATTTCTTTCTTAACAACTTCTTTCATGTTGGGATTGAGTCGACGTTGTCTTTCTACAATGGGTTTAGCACCTTCTTCAAAATTGAGTTTGTGTTTACAGAAATCAGGGCTAATTCCTGGGATATCAGAAGTTTTCCAAGCAAAAGCTCTTTTATGCCTCTTGAGAACAGAGATGAGACATTCTTTTTCATCGTCATTGAGCAACGAAGATATGACTACTGGAAGAAGTGAATTTTCTTCCAAGTGAGCATATTCAAGATGATCCAGAAGTGGTTTTAGCTCAAGATCAGTTGGTGGTTCTTAAAGAGATGTTTTGATCCTCAATTGATCATTAAAGGTGATTTCCTCAAAATTCTCTTCCACTATTTCTCCTTCTTCATCTTCTTCAATATCTTCTTCGAATTTTACTTCTATAAAATCAGCGAATTCTTTATCAAGATCTATTTCACTAATTTTCTCCGAAGTAGTCATGAATGGGTCTGAATCGTCAAGTAATGCATCTAATTCTTCATCAGTGACTTCATCGACTACATCAATGTTAAAACAAGTGTCATCACTGGAATATGGATATTGCATTGCTTTGTCGATTAAAAGGGTAATTCTATCTTTTCCAACTCCAAGATTGATTTCTTTACTTTTTACTTTGATGATAGCATCAGCGGTGTTTAGGAAAGGTCTTCCTAAAATAAGAGGGACTCTACTATCTTCCTCCATTTCTAAGATCACAAAATCCACGGGAAAAACAAATTTACCAACTTGAACAAGCATATTTTCAGCAACCCCAACAAGATATTGGTAAGAATGGTTGGCTAATCGAATACTCATCTTTGTTGGTTTCAAGGTATTGATGGAAAGTTTAGAATACAACGAATAAGGCATCAAATTGATACTTGCACCAAGATCAGCTAAAGCATCGCATGTGATGTTGTTTCCTAATGTGCATGGAATCAGAAAACTTTCGGGATCTCTGAGTTTTGGTGGAATTTTGTTTTGAACAATGGCTGAGCATTCTTCATTGAGAAAGGTAGCGGATATTTGTTCCAACTTGTTCTTGTTATTCAGAAGTTCCTTTAAAAATTTCCAATAATTGGGCATTCCAGCTAGAACATCAACGAGGGGTACATTGAGTCTAACCTCTTTGATCATTTCAACAAACTTCTTATAACGCTCTTCCATTTTCTCTTTCTTAAGGCGTTGAGGATATGGAATCTTTGGTGTGTACGCCTTGACTGTTGAAATAGGTTTTTCTTTGGTGGGTGTATTTGGAGTATTTTCCTTATCTGCTCCTTCAGCTTCATCCTCATTTTCATCATGGATGGTCGTGGTATCATTTAGATTGGGTGGTGGATCATAAGAGAGACCACTTCTTGTGAATACAGCATTGATATGCTCATTTCTAGCCTGTGGTGGACGATAAGTTTTATCGTTTGATCCAGATGATGTTGGTTTAGGGTTGGATTGGGTATTACTTGGTAACGAACCTGATGGTCGGGAAGAGAATTGGTCAGAAAGTCTACCGAATTTGTTTTCAAGATCCTGAATAAATGCTTGATGATTTTTTAGACCTTGCTCAACTTTGGTTTTAAGATTGAAAAATTGGGTCTTGACGAACTCATTAGTTGATTTTTAAGCAGTCACGAATTCTCTCATCATTTTTTCGAAATCGTTTCTTCCGGCTTTTTATCAGAGGTTTGTGGAGTTTGATTGTCAGCTCGAGGTTGAGAATCACGGTTGTTATCCCTTTGTTGGCGATCTTGCCAATTTCCAGAATTTCTCCCGTAATAATTACCACGATAACCGCCTCCACGGTATCCTCCTTGGACATAATTAGCTTCTCCTTCTTTAGGTCCGTCTATTGGTTGATCATCACATTCCGATGATGGGTGATTACCTCCACAGTTGTTACAACCATCTTGCATTTCTTTCATTTCTCCTTTAAGATCTTTGTATTGCGAGTCGATTTTGGAAGTAAAGGCTTCCATTTTCTCCATGAGTTTAGAGGTATCGGAACTTTCAGCAAAAGCAACGGTTTTTCTTAAGGGTTCGGTTTTGGAATCTTTTGACCAATCGATTTTGAGGAGTACTCGGTCTTCGAGTAGTTGATGTGCCTCGTTAAGGGTCTTATAGAGAAATATTCCTCTTGCATCAAGGATTCCTTGAGATGTTTCATCAAGTCCATGGTAGAATATTTGGATAACGGTTCCTCGTCCTAAACCATGTCCATGACAACTACGAAGCAAATCTTTCATATGAAGCCAAGCTTCGACAAGTGATTCGTTAGGATTTTGTGTGAAACCATGATGCGTTTCATAATAGAGGATTTTATTTAGTTTATTATCTCCAAATTTCACTTCAAATTTTAAATTTTTTTATTCTTATTACCATTATCATTTCAAAGAAACACACACGAGCAAGTATACTCGTTCAATTGTAGTATTGTTGTTGGTAAATAAGGTTCGTCCCAAGGAACTAGTTAATTGTGATTTTAATAACATTAATGGTATAGCACTTAAGATTGTCACGATCAAAAGTACTAGAAACGATTTAAACGAACAATGGTTTCAATGTAACGCGAGCAAACAAACAATTAAAGTAAAACATACTTATTTAGGAATCATGACTAATCGTGATATGATGTAGAACATGTTTGGGTGAAACTTAGAAGGCACATATCAATATTCACAAGGACTTTTAATCAAATGGTAATATCAAGGAAATCCATGTTTCTACTAGTTTCACGGGTGAGTCCTTTCGGCCAATTCTCATCCCACTACGCTAGCTCTTTCGTAGTAAAATGTATGAAAAAGTTGATTAGTTAAATTGGTTCATACGAGTCTTTTCAACCCATTCTCGTGATTAAATATTTTTGAATCCGTTTAAAACTTGTATATTCGATATTCTTCACTTATCGAACATCAATTTGTTTGTCACTAACTCTTGGAATTAAATAATCATTAGAAGTCTTTTCATCCTTTAAATCCAACAACATTCAATCAACAAGTTTTAGGACACAAATTTATTTAAACAAACCCATAGAATTAACCACTTTTTACAACCTACTAAACGTCCAACATTCATACAATTAGTCACATCATTCCCAAACAAGTATCACGAATCATTCCATAACAAGTATCATAATAAAACATAAAATTGCATTCAACTTAAACCAATTCAACATGATTAATAATAAAGGAAATTACCCAATAGTAAAATTTCAATGAGTAATGAAAGAGTTGTAGCACTCTTTGAGGCCTCCAATCGAACAAGGGAATCTTCCACCTCTTCTACTAGCTATCTTCCTTGAGAATGGCAGAGATTTTTAAGCTCTTTTGGGTTAGAAAGTAGTATAATCAAATCCTTATGGTGTAAGGTTTGATTGTGAGTGTTGTCTCTAAAACAAGTGATTAGGGGTCTTATTTAAGCTTGTAAGACACCCCTAAAACTGATATTCTTCATCAATAATCATAATTAAGAAGCAAATGATCGGACTCAATACATAATGGTGCTTAAAGTGGAGAGTTAATGCAACTCTTCATGTCAGTTTTTCTGCATACCTCGGGTATGGAAATGTAAACCCTGGGTATGAGCTAAACCTCAGGTATGAATTCCATACCTCCGGTATGAGCTCCCCTGTTGCAAACCTTGGGTCTTGAAACTAAACCTTGGGTATATACTCAACTTTCTTCACATAACATGGCTTTAAGCTAGCATAGAGCTCCAACTTTTAACATACTTTTTGGCTCCTAATTATGACTTAATCCTTTCATCCTCTAACGTACAACCGGAAATGATCATATCATGCATCCATGTATTTTTCTTCGATATTTTCTTGAATTTCATAGCTTTTCTTCGTCTTTCTTGATATTTCCTTGTACCTAGACTTAAACACATCTTCAACAACTTTTAAGCATAAAACCATCATAATCATGACTATATTTCGGATAAAAACACACAAATAACGCTATAAAAACATGTACAAAATGAGCGTTCTCAAATCTCCCTCACTTAAGTTTTGCTTGCCCCCAAGCAAAGTAATCATTTGGAAAATTATTTTTTTCAATAGCCATCATCCATTATTTTCTAAAATGTCACTAATTTCCCTTAATACCGAAGTACAAAGTCAAAAAGTGATTCCTTTAATTTTATTTGTGAAATTTAAACGATTAACTCGATCAAGCTAGATAACACAACGAAGCTCCTCACGAAAAGAAAAGAATAATTTAATTCACTCACACTCATTTCTTTTATTTGGGAAGATATTTCACTCTATTGCTCAGTCGTGATTCATGTCATACCATAGGCTTGTACAAGTATCAAAACTAATCCAAATCATGTAAGAAATAAATTAATTTATCAAAGAGGACTTTTATTTGGGTTCAAGGCTTGAAGGGTTGATATCAACTTATACTCAAATAACTATTGTACAAAATATAATAGATCGCTAACAACGAATTCTTGAATAGTCAAATAACGGATGGTCACTAAAACACGTTCTAGTTCGCTAGCAACGTTGTTCAACTATTCAAAAACCGGATGGTAACTACAATATTCATACATTCGCTATTTTCACAAAAGAAGAAAAAGGGTAGGATAAGACATGGGATTATTTGGTTAATATAATTTTCAAGAATCAAGTCAAATACCCGAATTACTTGATGCAAAAACAATCGATCCATACATCCTCAAATGATTATAGCCTTTCATCACAATTCTTCTTTCCTCCTTTATTCATTCATCGATCAACATTCATATCATATCATTTAGCACATTGGCTAATTTTCACGATCATAACTCATTAGCTTTCTCTCTTTCTTCTCTCTTTTTTTTTTTTTTTTTTTTTTTTTTTTTTTTTTTTTTAAACTTGCTTCCCCCACACTTTGGATGAGCATATACCTCAAAAAGATACAAATAAGAAGTAGCTACCTTCGTCTTCGTCAGAAAGGTATATTCGAAATACAAAGTGTAGACTCATAATCATCAAAAATTCTTCCAATCAACAACAAGTAATTCATTGATTCAACTTGACTAAAAAGGGTAGGCTAAGGTTTAAAGGTGCAAAAACTTTTTTCTTTTCTGGGTTGAATCATGAAATGAAAAGATAGGCTCAGATGGTTGAACTAAGGGTATCTAGCACTAAAATTGAGTGCTAACAAATGGGTCCATGGAATAGCGATTAACTAACCAATTTGGCTAGCTAATATATCAATATATGAAAAATGGAAGGCCATTTGATTTAATCCTAAGTCGCCTCTTATCATTTAAATTCATTTATATCACAACAATATTGTAACCTTACTTTGGAATTCGTAATGCATGACATGTACAAGTTCTAGAATCAATTCAATCACCGGCACACTCTTAGCAAGAAAATAGAATTTAAGCATAAAATATATGCTTCAAATAATAGGCTCAAATCCTCACATATTTGGTAGAATAGGCTAAAAATGCTCAAGCAATGTTATCAATCCTAAGAACAGATTCTTTCACTTAACCGAGATTCATTTAAAATTTTCAAAATTGCCATTTTATGCTATCGGAAAATTTCAAGCTGTTTTTAATATATAAATTCTTTATGTGAAAAAAACAACTACTTCCTTAAGGGCAATAAAAACAAACTCCAAAAATAATTAAAAATTGAAAATTGAATCATTTCCACAATTTACTTCCTTCCCCCACACTTAAGTTTTGCATTGTCCTCAATGTGAAAAATTAACTTCAAAGTAAAGGAAATTGGGAAAATAAAATAGTAAATGACATTACCGAGAAATCAAGCGGGATCCATATTTGGTGTTAAAACGCATGAGTTGGAAACTCCAAGCTCCAAAATATACCAACCATATGAATAGCAACGATCTCATGGTATCCTGAAAAATAAGCAAAACAAAACACAAAACACAAAGTGCAATAATACCAATAACCAAAGAAAAAAAAATCCTAACCATACATAATAATAAAAAGAAGTCTAAGACATAATAGTACTAAACAAGCATAATAAAGTACGAATAAAAACATAAATATTTCTCAAAACTCGCCATAGCCATGAATGTAATTCATTCATCATCTGTCTCATCTCCTGCATATGTAACCAAAGGACCATATCCTAATCCTCCTGATGACGTTCGTGCTTCATGACTTTCCGTCCCAACATTAGAATAATATCCCACAAAAGCTTCTTCGCTAACATTGCACCCTTCATTACTTGGACCTGCGCTATATGTTGGGTAGGGTACATGTCCCGAAGGATAAGGCGTGTAAGGGTAAAGGTAAGGTGGAACTTCAATCGGTTCATATGCTAAAGGAAAAGAATAAGTTGGTACACAATTTTGTCCAATGTGGGTGAGAATTGGTGCGCAATAATCCATTTGATGTCCAATTCTCATCAAGCTCATGTCCCTCCACACTTCTCTTCTTTCCACTTGTGGTAAATTCGCGTGCCAATCACCCCAACTAGCATTCAATCCCGAAGACTCTCCAACATTTTGTTGATCTTGTTGTGGTGGTGGTGGTCCTCGATTCTCATTTCTAAGTCTATCAACCAAACACATCCGTTCATCATCAAGAAAATATTTTAACACCTTATTGTCTAGCTTCTCGCATTCTTTAATCACTGTTATCTTACTCAACTCTTCCTCCGTATCATATCCTAAAGTTTTTCCAATCCTAGTAACATAGTTTCCACCATTTATATAACCACGATCAGACATGATAGTTGCTCTTTTTGACAAATATACCACCAAAGTCCATAGAACATTCATTTTTCTATCTGGATCCATAAGCATTTCTATTATCCACAAATCTGTCGTATGAACTTAATGATTACTATGCCCCCGATGCTCAAACGAATTCACAATGATTTTGTGTAGTAATAGGGCTAGCGGTGATTGAATTTCCCTTTCTTTATAAGGTGCAACACTATTCGGATCTCCTATTTCATTCCATATTTTCCTTCCAACATACTTGTCTGGTTCTCTCTCTAATTGAGTCAAATGTTCTTCAAAATATGCATGCTCAAAGTCATCATCGTCATATAACCCAAGTAATTGCCCAAACTCCGGCAAAGTATACACATGATCATGTCCACATAACCTAAACCAAATACATTTCTCATCCATGATATCTTTCACCTTTTGGTTGAAATAAATGGTGGAGAAGAACTCTAGACACCATTCTTTATAGATTACCTTTTCTGCTCCTACAACCGCATACTCAAAACTTCGATCTTCATATTCTTGACCTCCATGCTCCGTACTTATCCTCCATAGGTCTTTAAGAGTGCCAATGAGATTATATTGTCGCAACAAATTTCCACTCAATAACCTAGGTACCGCAATTTCTTTCTTTTGTAACTTTGCCAATCTCCTATTGTAACATGCTTTCGCTTCTTTGCTCAACTTAGTCCATCTCAGATGTTCACTTGTCACGGGCATAAGATTAACAACTTCGTCGTCACCGAATTTCTCATTCAAAGCAATAAGTGGGTTGACATTTATGTCTCTTCCAGCTCGTTTCTACAAAACAATCAATCAAAACACAAGAGGAATATTGATATTAAAGGTTAGAACATAAAATGGTTAACAAGAAGAATAAAGGAGAAGAAAGAAAAAAATAATTTTTCACAGAAGCCCCATGCCACCCGGTTTGCACTTATACCGGCGGTATGGGTTGAATATGACCCCCAGGCCGGCGGTATGATTTTTCCGGCCGTCGGTCTGCAGCTTCACTTCTCAAAAAAAATTTCTTTCTTCACTTGCAACAACTAATTCATCTTCAAGATCAAGATTAATCACAACTAAATAGTGGTCCATATAACTAATCATCTAGCATTCAAACACTAATTCTTAATCATATACCACATCAAACTCATTTAATCTTGATGAATTATCCCAAAATTCCAACATATATAAACCCTAAATCTTATAACATCAAATTCTCTCTTAATTCTTAATCATTTCATTCAATTCGACTTCCAAACAATCCTTATAACCCATCTCTAGTAAACCCATCAACTAATTGCAATAAATTCAAACTATGTCAAAATGGCCCAATTTAGAACCCTAAAAATCAAATTCGAATTAGAGCAATAAAGAGTAGTTGGAATGGATGTTACTTACTCTTTTTGATGCCATAGGTTATCTATCAACTCAATTGATCTCTATCTCCAAACTTTTGAAATGATGATGATGATGATGAGCTTGTGGGTTTTTTTCCTTTCTTTTCTTTCTCAAAGTTTTTGAACATTCATACTAAACCGAAGGTTTAGTACTTGGACCGTAGGTATGGTTCTAAAAACCAAGGGTCTTGACACAAAATTCATTTTTGTCTTTCTCAAAATCATTCATTCATTGAATAAACATTTCCACAACTTCAAAGCACTTCATCATTTCATTCAATCTTATCATTGATCAATTCAAACATACTAACAACTCAAACTTTTCATTTCTTATTCTTATAAATACTCAAGAGCTAAAACACACTTCAACTTTACAAAGAAATGCAAAACATCATAATATTAAGCAAACAAGATAAAAAAACTCATAAGAACAAAATGAGCACAAGCTTAATCATAAGCTTCTTTATTCTTCCTCATCCTTGCTTCTCTTAATCAAAATAACTCCCAAACCTAAGAATATCCTCCGAATGAAACTTTCCCGAAAGAACTCTATCGGTTTCCTTTGTTTTAAAAGCACGAGTAAATCGGCGTCCACCCGGACTAGTAATCTCTATCTTAGTGTGCCAATCATTATCACCTTCAATCTTTTGATATTTGCTATACCCATCTGATATCCATTCAATATTTCTAAGCTTAATTGGCATGGAACCAAGGAAATCAACCATTTTCTTGAAAACTATAATGTTCTTGAATGGATTCAAGTAATTCTCCATAGCCAATGCTCTTTCCATATCATCTTCAATGTGATCAAATGATGGGGCTGTTTTCCCATATTTTGGATTGCCTTCATTATCATGGCTTATATCAAATACATCTAACCAATCTTCATCATCCGACTCTCCATCGGCTAAAACTTTTTCTCTCTTCTTCGCATGGTAGATCCTTCTTGCTACTCCATCATCAATTTCCATAGTTCCTTTCCCTTTATCAATAATTGCTCCTATTTTGCTCAAGAACGGGCGTCCCACCAACATAGGTGTCTCTCTATCAACAGGTACATGCATTAGCAAAAAGTCACACAAATAGGTTTGAAATCCAATTTGTAATCTCACATTCTTAACTTTACCATAAGCTTATGCCACTGAATTATCAGCCATCAATAAAACATCATTGGAAGGAATAGCTCTTCCCAACTCCATAATTTTGTAAAGCTTATAAGGCATTATGCTAACACTTGCCCCCGTATCTGCCAATGCATTGATTGCAACAGTTCCATTCACTTTTAGTGGAATGAGATAATTACTCGGATCTTCTTTCTTCTTAGGTAACCCTTTCTCCATCACTTTCTCCTCTTCTTCTTCTTCAATTTCCTTCTTCGTATCAAGCTTCATTTTCTCCACCGAAATTTCATCCAATAACTTCCTATAGTGAGCATAATGTTCCAACACATGAAGTATCGGCTTTTCATTCAATAATTCTTTGAACTTCATAGTAATTTCTTCAACACATTTTGCTTCATCAATGGGTTCTTTTGTCGGTTTTTCATTTAGTGAGGGTGTTTTGTTGGAAGAACCTTCTCCTTTAATGAGAGTGGTAGGGTGTGGCAATGATGATGGTAAAGGTATGAGACCTTTAAAGGGTGGGTATTTTTGCTTCAAATGGGTGGCCTTCCCCATTTTAACCATTTCCATACTTCCATTGAAACCATCTTCATTTTCACAAACTTCCTCCATTTGTTCAATCAACCAACTAATATCTTTATCATCTTGCAATTCTCCAACTCTAACTTGCATTTCACCCAAATCAAAATCAATAACACATTTAGTTGCCAACAAGAAATTTCGCCCAAACACCACGGAAGGATCCGTAGTATCTTCATATTCATCAATAATCAAATCCATGGCAAAAGTAAAACCATGAATGTCAATCTTCACATCCTTTGCAATTCTCCTATTATACTTGTCAACTTCAAATTTTCCATTTCCAAATTTTTCATAGAAAGCAATAGTCACATAACTATCATTTTGTCCAAGATTACATTCCGCATCCCAAGCTCCTAATCCTTCCACTCCACACGGTGTGGAATATCTCATAAGTGGCTCGTCATATTCTCTCAACTTAGCACGAGTAAAAGTAACTACCCGAGGTTTTTCATGCTCAAATTCCATACATTCAACTTCCTTCCCTTTCTCTTGCAACTTCACCTTTTCAAAATCAATCATTTTCTCCATTCTAGACATAGCATCTCCCTCGTCCATCAATTCCTTTTCCAAATTTTCCAAGTAAGCTGAAACTTTGCTAAGCGTATCCATAACTAAGAATAAACTAAACATACATAACAACATAATCAAACCAAACGTTAGGGGTTAGTAAAAATAAAAATAATTAACTACGAGGAAAAGAAAATCATACAAAAAGATTAGAACAACTAAATACAACCAAGGTACAAGAACAAATACAACTAATTACCAACAAAGAAAAGAAAAGAAAATAATTTTTTTTTTTTATTATAGCCGTAACGGCGGTATCATTTTTTTCGCCCGGCGGTTTTTTCGAAAAGAAGCATTATACCGCCCGGTATGCACTTATACCGGCGGTACAAGTGAAAAATATATATATATATATTTTTTTTTAGAAAACCGGAGGTATTTAAATTTTGGCCGGCGGTATCCGTAAACAGTGAGTTTATACCGCCCGGTATAGGATTATACCGGCGGTTTCAGATAATCATTATTTTTTTTTTCGACTGCTGCTGCCAAACCGGCGGTATGGAAAATCCAGCCCAAGGTTTGCAGCAAAATTTTTTTCTAAAATCATCTTAAAACTTGTTTTTCTTTATAGATTTCGACATCCTTATGCATAGCACTCATTATTTTAAACTTAATAAGAAGAAGATCAAGGAAACTCAAAATAAAACAAACAAACAAACACAACAATCATCAACCAAACACACCAAATATGCAAATAAGCAAAAAAAAAATTGAAACTAAAATGATGCAAACAAATACTAAAACAACTTATACCATTATATACTAAAAATAATTAAAAATAATCATAGTCCCCGGCAGCGGCGCCAAAAACTTGATGCGTTTCATAATAGAGGATTTTATTTAGTTTATTATCTCCAAATTTCACTTCAAATTTTAAATTTTTTTATTCTTATTACCATTATCATTTCAAAGGTAAATAAGGTTCGTCCCAAGGAACTAGTTAATTGTGATTTTAGTAACATTAATGGTATAGCACTTAAGATTGTCACGATCAAAAGTACTAGAAACGATTTAAACGAACAATGGTTTCAATGTAACGCGAGCAAACAAACAATTAAAGTAAAACATACTTATTTAGGAATCATGACTAATCGTGATATGATGTAGAACATGTTTGGGTGAAACTTAGAAGGCACATATCAATATTCACAAGGACTTCTAATCAAATGGTAATATCAAGGAAATCCATGTTTCTACTAGTTTCACGGGTGAGTCCTTTCGGCCAATTCTCATCCCACTACGCTAGCTCTTTCGTAGTAAAATGTATGAAAAAGTTGATTAGTTAAATTGGTTCATACGAGTCTTTTCAACCCATTCTCGTGATTAAATATTTTCGAATCCGTTTAAAACTTGTATATTCGATATTCGTCACTTATCGAACATCAATTTGTTTGTCACTAACTCTTGGAATTAAATAATCATTAGAAGTCTTTTCATCCTTTAAATCCAACAACATTCAACCAACAAGTTTTATGACACAAATTTATTTAAACAAACCCATAGAGTTAACTACTTTTTACAACCTACTAAACGTCCAACATTCATACAATTAGTCACATCATTCCCAAACAAGTATCACGAATCATTCCATAACAAGTATCATAATAAAACATAAAATTTCATTCAACTTAAACCAATTCAACATGACTAATAATAAAGGAAATTACCCAATAGTAAAATTACAATGAGTAATGAAAGAGTTGTAGCACTCTTTGAGGCCTCCAATCGAACAAGGGAATCTTCCACCTCTTCTACTAGCTATCTTCCTTGAGAATGGCAGAGATTTTTAAGCTCTTTTGGGTTAGAAAGTAGTATAATCAAATCCTTATGGTGTAAGGTTTGATTGTGAGTGTTGTCTCTAAAACAAGTGATTAGGGGTCTTATTTAAGCTTGTAAGACACCCCTAAAACTGATATTCTTCATCAATAATCATAATTAAGAAGCAAATGATCGGACTCAATACATAATGGTGCTTAAAGTGGAGAGTTAATGCAACTCTTCATGTCAGTTTTTCTGCATACCTCGGGTATGGAAATGTAAACCCTGGGTATGAGCTAAACCTCAGGTATGAATTCCATACCTCCGGTATGAGCTCCCCTGTTGCAAACCTTGGGTCTTGAAACTAAACCTTGGGTATATACTCAACTTTCTTCACATAACATGGCTTTAAGCTAGCATAGAGCTCCAACTTTTAACATACTTTTTGGCCCAAGGAGTGTTTTTCTTATAATCGGCCGGAAAGGGTGCCATGAATATTATAGCTTCATATTCTTATTTAGGCGAAATTTCTTCGATAGAAATCTCGTTCATTTTCTCCTTATCGTAGTACAATTTAATCCGGTGACCATTAAAAATGAAACTTCCACCCTTTTTGTCATATAATTCAACATATCCAGATGGAAATCCATGTTTCACTATATATGGTCCGAACCATTTCAGTTTTAGCTTAGGAGCTTTAAACTTGTATTTCATATTGAAAAGCAAAACTTTGTCTCCAGCTTTGAATTCTTTTCGTATTCTTAACTTTTTGTCATGATAAGCTTTGGTTCTAGCTTTGTAAAGCTTGAAGTTCTCATAAGCTTGAAGTCTTAGTTCATCGAGTTCATGCAATTACAAAAATCTCTTCTCTCCAGCTATTTTGAGATCAGGGTTACAGTTTATGAGTGCCCAGTAGGCGCGATGTTCGATTTCGAACGGCAAATGAAAGGTTTTTCCATACAAAAGTCTGTATGGTGTTGTACCAATTGGAGTTTTATAAGCCGTACGAAATGCCCACAGAGCATCATCAAGTTTTCTCGACCAAACGGCAGGATTGCCTTTGACCGTTTTTTCGAGTATCCTCTTTAAGGCTCTGTTGGTGTTTTCGACTTGACCACTGGTCTGTGGATGATAAGCTGTAGAAAAACGATGATGAACTCCATATCGTTTCATAATTTTCTCCATTTGTTTGTTACAGAAATGGGTTCCTCGATCACTTATTAAAGCTTTAGGAATTCCATAATGAGCGAAAAGCTTTTTGAGAAAATTAACAACAACTCGTGCATCATTTGTGGGTAGAGCCTCGGCTTCTGCCCATTTGGAAACATAATCAATAGCAACGAGAATGTATTCGTATTTGTGCGATTTAGGAAATGGTCCCATAAAATCGATTCCCCAAATATCAAATATTTCGCAGACTTGAATGCTCTTTTGAGGAATTTCGTCTCTGCGAGAAAGACTACCGGATCTTTGGCAAGCATCACAGTTTTGAACAAGAGTATGAGCTTCTTTGAAAATTGTCGGCCAATAGAATCCAACATCAAAAACTTTTTTAGCTGTGGTGGAAGGACCATAGTGTCCCCCAGTCGGGCCATGATGGCATTCATCAAGAATTCTTCTTGTTTCAGAACCATAAACACATCTTCTGATCATCCCGTCGGGACACATATTGAAAATATAGGGCTCTTCCCAATAATAATGTTTTAGTTCTGAGAAGAATTTACTTCGTTGGGCGTGAGTTAATCCTTTTCTGAGAATTTTTCCAACGAGATAATTTGCAAAATCTGCAAACCACGGAATTTCTTTTTCATCAATTGTGTCAACAGTCATGAGAGTTTCATCAGGGAAATAATCATCAATTTCATGTTCCCTTAACTCTTCCAAATTTGGATTCTCGAGACGAGACAAATGATCAGCAGCTAGATTTTCTGCTCCTTTCTTATCTTTGATTTCGATGTCGAATTCTTAGAGTAGCAAAATCCATCGGATAAGATGCAGTTTTGCATCTTGTTTGGTAAACAGATATTTGAGTGCTGAGTGATCAGTAAACACAATCGTTTTTGAAAGCACAAGATAAGATTTGAATTTGTCGAAAGCAAAAACAACGGCTAACAATTTCTTCTCCGTAACCGTGTAAATTTGTTGAGCGTTATTAAGTGTTTTACTAGCGAAATATATAGGACGGAAATGTTTTCCTTCACGTTGTCCTAACACGGCTCCAACAGCAAAATCACTTGCATCGCACATGAGCTCGAATGATAGTGACCAATCAGGTGAAACCATAATAGGTGCACTAGTCAGTTGGGTTTTCAATGTTTCAAATGCCTTAATGCAATATGCATTAAAGTCAAAAACAGAATCTTTTTCAAGAAGTTTTGTCATAGGATGAGATATTTTGGAAAAATCTTTAATAAAACGACGGTAGAAACCGGCATGTCCTAGAAAACTTCTAACGGTTTAATGTTGGTTGGAGGTGGTAATTTAGTGATAACATCAATTTTTGATTTGTCAACCTCCATTCCTGCACTGGAAATTTTGTGTGTAAGCACAATTCCTTCAGTCACCATGAAATGACATTTTTCCCAGTTAAAAACAAGATGTGCAGCTTCACATCTTTCGAGCATTTTATCGAGATTAGAAAGGCAAGCTTCAAATGAGCTTCCAAAAACTGAAAAGTCATCCATGAAAACTTCCATAGATGTTTCAAGCATATCTTGGAATATTGCAATCATACACATTTGAAAAGTTGCTGGTGCATTACAAAGACCGAAAGGCATAAGCCGGTAAGCGTAAGTTCCAAAAGGACATGTGAATGTAGTCGTTTCTTGATCAACAGGATCGATAGGAATTTGGAAATATCCTGAAAACCCATCAAGGAAACAAAAGTACTTGTTCCCTGCTAGTCTCTCAAGCATTTGATCCATGAAGGGTAGAGGAAAATGATCCTTTCTGGTGGCTTTGTTTAATTTTCTGTAATCAATACATACTCGCTATCTAGTGACAGTTCTAGTAGGAACTAATTCATTCCGTTCGTTAGTTACTACGGTCATTCCTCCTTTTTTCGGAACACAGTGAACTGGACTCACCAAAGGACTATCCTCGATGGGGTAAATGATACCGGCATCAAGAAGTTTGATGATTTCTTTCTTAACAACTTCTTTCATGTTGGGATTGAGTCGACGTTGTCTTTCTACAATGGGTTTAGCACCTTCTTCAAAATTGAGTTTGTGTTTACAGAAATCAGGGCTAATTCCTGGGATATCAGAAGTTTTCCAAGCAAAAGCTCTTTTATGCCTCTTGAGAACAGAGATGAGACATTCTTTTTCATCGTCATTGAGCAACGAAGATATGACTACTGGAAGAAGTGAATTTTCTTCCAAGTGAGCATATTCAAGATGATCCAGAAGTGGTTTTAGCTCAAGATCAGTTGGTGGTTCTTAAAGAGATGTTTTGATCCTCAATTGATCATTAAAGGTGATTTCCTCAAAATTCTCTTCCACTATTTCTCCTTCTTCATCTTCTTCAATATCTTCTTCGAATTTTACTTCTATAAAATCAGCGAATTCTTTATCAAGATCTATTTCACTAATTTTCTCCGAAGTAGTCATGAATGGGTCTGAATCGTCAAGTAATGCATCTAATTCTTCATCAGTGACTTCATCGACTACATCAATGTTAAAACAAGTGTCATCACTGGAATATGGATATTGCATTGCTTTGTCGATTAAAAGGGTAATTCTATCTTTTCCAACTCCAAGATTGATTTCTTTACTTTTTACTTTGATGATAGCATCAGCGGTGTTTAGGAAAGGTCTTCCTAAAATAAGAGGGACTCTACTATCTTCCTCCATTTCTAAGATCACAAAATCCACGGGAAAAACAAATTTACCAACTTGAACAAGCATATTTTCAGCAACCCCAACAAGATATTGGTAAGAATGGTTGGCTAATCGAATACTCATCTTTGTTGGTTTCAAGGTATTGATGGAAAGTTTAGAATACAACGAATAAGGCATCAAATTGATACTTGCACCAAGATCAGCTAAAGCATCGCATGTGATGTTGTTTCCTAATGTGCATGGAATCAGAAAACTTTCGGGATCTCTGAGTTTTGGTGGAATTTTGTTTTGAACAATGGCTGAGCATTCTTCATTGAGAAAGGTAGCGGATATTTGTTCCAACTTGTTCTTGTTATTCAGAAGTTCCTTTAAAAATTTCCAATAATTGGGCATTCCAGCTAGAACATCAACGAGGGGTACATTGAGTCTAACCTCTTTGATCATTTCAACAAACTTCTTATAACGCTTTTCCATTTTCTCTTTCTTAAGGCGTTGAGGATATGGAATCTTTGGTGTGTACGCCTTGACTGTTGAAATAGGTTTTTCTTTGGTGGGTGTATTTGGAGTATTTTCCTTATCTGCTCCTTCAGCTTCATCCTCATTTTCATCATGGATGGTCGTGGTATCATTTAGATTGGGTGGTGGATCATAAGAGAGACCACTTCTTGTGAATACAGCATTGATATGCTCATTTCTAGCCTGTGGTGGACGATAAGTTTTATCGTTTGATCCAAATGATGTTGGTTTAGAGTTGGATTGGGTATTACTTGGTAACGAACCTGATGGTCGGGAAGAGAATTGGTCAGAAAGTCTACCGAATTTGTTTTCAAGATCCTGAATAAATGCTTGATGATTTTTTAGACCTTGCTCAACTTTGGTTTTAAGATTGAAAAATTGGGTCTTGACGAACTCATTAGTTGATTTTTAAGCAGTCACGAATTCTCTCATCATTTTTTCGAAATCGTTTCTTCCGGCTTTTTATCAGAGGTTTGTGGAGTTTGATTGTCAGCTCGAGGTTGAGAATCACGGTTGTTATCCCTTTGTTGGCGATCTTGCCAATTTCCAGAATTTCTCCCGTAATAATTACCACGATAACCGCCTCCACGGTATCCTCCTTGGACATAATTAGCTTCTCCTTCTTTAGGTCCGTCTATTGGTTGATCATCACATTCCGATGATGGGTGATTACCTCCACAGTTGTTACAACCATCTTGCATTTCTTTCATTTCTCCTTTAAGATCTTTGTATTGCGAGTCGATTTTGGAAGTAAAGGCTTCCATTTTCTCCATGAGTTTAGAGGTATCGGAACTTTCAGCAAAAGCAACAGTTTTTCTTAAGGGTTCGGTTTTGGAATCTTTTGACCAATCGATTTTGAGGAGTACTCGGTCTTCGAGTAGTTGATGTGCCTCGTTAAGGGTCTTATAGAGAAATATTCCTCTTGCATCAAGGATTCCTTGAGATGTTTCATCAAGTCCATGGTAGAATATTTGGATAACGGTTCCTCGTCCTAAACCATGTCCATGACAACTACGAAGCAAATCTTTCATATGAAGCCAAGCTTTGACAAGTGATTCGTTAGGATTTTGTGTGAAACCATGATGCGTTTCATAATAGAGGATTTTATTTAGTTTATTATCTCCAAATTTCACTTCAAATTTTAAATTTTTTTATTCTTATTACCATTATCATTTCAAAGAAACACACACGAGCAAGTATACTCGTTCAATTGTAGTATTGTTGTTGGTAAATAAGGTTCGTCCCAAGGAACTAGTTAATTGTGATTTTAATAACATTAATGGTATAGCACTTAAGATTGTCACAATCAAAAGTACTAGAAACGATTTAAACGAACAATGGTTTCAATGTAACGCGAGCAAACAAACAATTAAAGTAAAACATACTTATTTAGGAATCATGACTAATCGTGATATGATGTAGAACATGTTTGGGTGAAACTTAGAAGGCACATATCAATATTCACAAGGACTTTTAATCAAATGGTAATATCAAGGAAATCCATGTTTCTACTAGTTTCACGGGTGAGTCCTTTCGGCCAATTCTCATCCCACTACGCTAGCTCTTTCGTAGTAAAATGTATGAAAAAGTTGATTAGTTAAATTGGTTCATACGAGTCTTTTCAACCCATTCTCGTGATTAAATATTTTTGAATCCGTTTAAAACTTGTATATTCGATATTCGTCACTTATCGAACATCAATTTGTTTGTCACTAACTCTTGGAATTAAATAATCATTAGAAGTCTTTTCATCCTTTAAATCCAACAACATTCAATCAACAAGTTTTAGGACACAAATTTATTTAAACAAACCCATAGAATTAACCACTTTTTACAACCTACTAAACGTCCAACATTCATACAATTAGTCACATCATTCCCAAACAAGTATCACGAATCATTCCATAACAAGTATCATAATAAAACATAAAATTGCATTCAACTTAAACCAATTCAACATGATTAATAATAAAGGAAATTACCCAATAGTAAAATTTCAATGAGTAATGAAAGAGTTGTAGCACTCTTTGAGGCCTCCAATCGAACAAGGGAATCTTCCACCTCTTCTACTAGCTATCTTCCTTGAGAATGGCAGAGATTTTTAAGCTCTTTTGGGTTAGAAAGTAGTATAATCAAATCCTTATGGTGTAAGGTTTGATTGTGAGTGTTGTCTCTAAAACAAGTGATTAGGGGTCTTATTTAAGCTTGTAAGACACCCCTAAAACTGATATTCTTCATCAATAATCATAATTAAGAAGCAAATGATCGGACTCAATACATAATGGTGCTTAAAGTGGAGAGTTAATGCAACTCTTCATGTCAGTTTTTCTGCATACCTCGGGTATGGAAATGTAAACCCTGGGTATGAGCTAAACCTCAGGTATGAATTCCATACCTCCGGTATGAGCTCCCTTGATGCAAACCTTGGGTCTTGAAACTAACCTTGGGTATATACTCAACTTTCTTCAAATAACATGGCTTTAAGCTAGCATAGAGCTCCAACTTTTAACATACTTTTTGGCTCCTAATTATGACTTAATCCTTTCATCCTCTAACGTACAACCGGAAATGATCATATCATGCATCCATGTATTTTTCTTCGATATTTTCTTGAATTTCATAGCTTTTCTTCGTCTTTCTTGATATTTCCGTGTACCTTGACTTAAACACATCTTCAACAACTTTTAAGCATAAAACAATCATAATCATGACTATATTTTGGGTAAAAACACACAAATAACGCTATAAAAACATGTACAAAATGAGCGTTATCAAAGCATGAATTTCTCCCATGAGTCGGTCAAACATGGCAGGTGGAAAGAATCGGCTTACAAAAGCTTGCCTCATCTCCTCCCAAGTATTGATAGTTCTTGGGGTTAATTCGTTGCACCACACTTTTGCATCTCCAGCAAGTGATGATGGAAAAAGTTTGAGTTTAATGGCGTTGACATCGGTGTCGCCATATCGGAACATGCCACAAATTTAGATGAATTCCGCAATGTGTTTATGCGAATCGGCCCGCGAACGGCCATCAAATTTGCGGTCTTTTATCATAGAAAGATGGTGACCTTTCACGGTGAAATTGTCACCAAGGTTAACAGCAACAATAGCAGCTCCAGGAGTGGGTGCTACGGCTCGGTTGGTGGCCCACATGGGTTGATTGTCAGCCATGGGAAAAGGTCAATCAGTGAATGGGTTATAAACGAATTTGGCTTCGAAAAGGTTATCAAATGGTTGGTTTGGTACTCTTGGTGCACGGTTGGTTAATGGAACAAAAGGTGTTCTTCTTCTTGGTCTTCGAATTAAACTTTCGGGATCGGAAAGAAGTGAAATTGGTTCTATTCCAGTAGAGTGGGTGTTCATACAATTCCCAAGAGAATCTAGGCAATGTCTAAACACACGAGCAAAGAATGAAAACAGTTTGGAAAATCAGACTTGGTTAACCGATCGGATGGCAAGGTGTGCTGACTGGATAAACGTCTCGGTAAAAATTGATTATTGGGGAACCGATCGGATGGGAGTCTAACCGATCGGATGGTTGGCTCGGATTTTTTTTTTCGAAAACGAACTTGGTAAGAGATGGACTTCTAAAACTTAGAGAAACAAAATCAAAATCCCCGGCAGCGGCGCCAAAAACTTGATGTGTTACGTGTGTGTACAAATTTTAAATTTATAAGGGTTGAATTACCGAATCTAGAAATAACACATACGAGCAAGTGAACTCGCTCGTTATAGAAAGATTATGATGGTAAGTCGAGATCGTTCGCAGGGATTTGTGATTGAATCGAGTTGTAAGTATAAAAGCTACTAAAAGTAAATCTCAAAAACAAGCCATAATGATAATATGATAATTCAAATGATTAAAACTACACTTGCTTAGACTAGTTTACCACTCTTGATAAGCATGATTGTGATAACTTTTGTTAACATGTTGGTTATGATAATTAGTTAGTGAACTAATCTATTGTTCTAACAAGTTAAACCTTCGTCAAGATTTTAGTTTATAACAATAAGCATTAAGTTTAACCAATCAATTCAAGATCAATTCAAGTTTCATAAGTTTGGATTAACAAACTTAAACACAAAAACAATCTTTTGTTTTATCAAATAAGCTTAGGAAATGGTCAATACAAAAGGTAACCGATCATAGACAAAAGGGTTACAATTGATTGTAAACTACTAATCTTTCGACCTATGAGGTGGTTTTCAATCAATCCAATTTGATAGACAAAAGCATTCTTATTACAACCACAATTAAGTTTCTTTGTTTAACCAAGAATAATGGGTAAAAACAATCATTCATAGACAAATGATTATAACTAGTTGAATAACAATAAACCTTTCGACCTACAACTAGTCAAACTTGATTAACAAATGTCACTATGAAACTTAAGCACAATTGGATCTTAGAATTAACTTAAAATTGAATTAAAACATGTTATCACAATCATACGCAAATCATTAAGTAATATACATCATCTAAGCAAGTGCACAAAGGCACTAGCCACTCATAGCAAACATGAACATAAACTCAGAATTTTGAACATTAGAAATCATGATTAAAAGTCTTACAATGATTGGAATGAGATTACAAATGATAAGGTAATGATACCCAAAGTATTGGTGTTGACTTCTTGAGAGTTTGACTTCCAAATGTTAACTTCTTGGACTTCCAAAGTTTCCTAAACTTCTAAGGACGAATTTTAGAGCTTTTGAGAGTGGTTTATGATTAGAGAGAGTTGATTGATTATTGAATAATAGTTGTGTAATAGTTGTTTCTTAGTTGTCTCTCTCAAATGATTTCCAAAGGCTCTATTTATACTACTCTGAAGCATAGGAACTTTAAATGCTGCAACTTGGCCTCCAAGTAGCTTAGAAGGACCTAGAATACCAAATAGAAGAGCCTAGAATTGAACCAAAGTGCAGATTTGAGAAAAGTACGAGGGCTCCATCCGATCGGATACAGGTTGTGTCCGATCGGATGGTCTTGATCATCATCTCCATCCGAATCGGTTTCGGGTTGCATCCGATCGGATGGAGTTGTCCTGTAGACACAAACTTGGTCTTTTGATGTTTGGCTTGTATCTTTCACATAGCTCTTGGTTCTTTGTAATAATGAATACTTGAATCATCCTTCTTTGAAATGCCTTTTCGGAGTGGTTCTTGACATGAGAATCTTTGTACGATCGTAAATCTTTGTTTTCTTCATTAATCTTTCACTTTTTCTTCCTTTTTTCCTGTACTTGGCTACATATACTTTGCAAACATACTTTGGTGCGATTAAGTAACAAAAGCATATAAATATAACCAAATAATATATACAAAAGCACGAATAACGCTACTTAAAACATGCACAATTTGAGCGTTATCACTTGCCATCATGAACATCAATAATAGCACGAGCAGTAGCCAAAAATGGCCTTCCCAGTATGATGGGAACAATATCGTCCTCTTCTATTTCCAAGATCACAAAATCAACTGGAAACTTAAATTTCCCTATCTTTACTATCACGTTTTTGCATATTCCTAGGGGATATTTAACCGATCTGTCAGCCAGCTGAATGCTCATTTCGTGTCGGCTTCAATCCCGAATACCAGAGTTTTAGGAATAGCGAATATGGCATAACGTTTATGCTTGCTCCTAAGTCTGCCAAGGCATTTCTGATTGTTAGGGCTGCTATGGAACATGGTAGAGTAAAACTGCCTGGATCTTCTACTTTCTTGGGTAGGCCTTTTTGGATAACAAGCATCGAGGAGCGGGATGGTGACTACAGCATCCTTCAAGTATGACAACAATCTTCTGTTATCGTTCTCAGCCTTCTGGTTCTTCAATCGAGAGGGATATGGTATTCTCACGGATGTGGACGATTGAGTTGGTGGGGTGGATGGTGAGTGCACTGCACGAGGGATTGGTTCGGGTGTCTCTTCTTCCTTTTCTGCTTCCCCCTCGTTAGAGGTCTTGGGTTCATTGGTGACGGGAGAATGGATCGGGAATGGTGGATCTTTAGTGGTTGTCCTAGGATGAGTTGTGATGGCAAACGTTTGGCCTTGTTGTCATGTTGAGGCTTGTCACTTTCATCAAGAGCAGCATAAAGTTCAGAGAACTAGTTTTCCAGCTCTTTTTGTTATTCAGTAATGAATCCACCAAGCCCTTTTAGCAGCAAGTCATTCTCCATAGTGAAATGTCCGAGATCATCCTCGAAGGTACTACGGGTTGTAAACTCAGGCTTGCTTCTTCGTCGGCCTTTCTTTTGAGATTACCCCATGAGGTATAATCATTGTTTTGATAAAACACTAGTAACGACAGATCATCATAGATATCGGCACCCGAAAGGAAAACTTGATCAATGACTGGTTCGCCCCCACATTCTTCTACTTCATGTGGGCCCCCACAATCGTCACAAATAAGATATAGATTTACCAATTTCTTAGTCTCTTGTGACCTTTTGAGGTATGACAGTTTCTCTTGCAACCTTTTCAAATGACTTTCCTGAGTGGGTGGTCTCGGTTGCAAGATTTCAGAAGCACTAATGACCGAAATGGGTTCATCCCAAGTGTTGTGTTAGCACAAGTTTATCACACAAGTATACTTAGATCTAGAGAGAGAAAGAGTGGAAGGTTAAGCATAAGACTAATGACAAATGAAATCACATTAACCAACACCCCTTTCCTTCAATGGAAGGGGTATTTATAGTTTTCTACATGAAGGGGCTTTTGCCCTAATTAATAAAGTAAAATAAACTAAATAAAAGGACATGGCCCATGGGCCTTCTACACAGGCCGAGCCTTAAAACTAACATAAAGGCCTAAGCAACCTATTACAATCTATGATCAATACTTGATAATTAATAACGTGTTCCCAACAGTCTCCCCCTAAGTATTGGTCATCTAGGTTGCTTGATGTCATCTTTGCTTCATTGGCTTCAACGTCTTTTGTATCTTTGTTCTTGAGTTATGTGATATGATATTCTCATGATCTGCCTTCCACCAATGTTCTTTGATGACTGTGTCTTTACGTCTTTTCCACCATGCTCATATGTCTTTTGACTTTTGTTCTTCAAGTGGCTCTCACTTCATAAGCTTCAATCTTTGACTTGTGAAAGTTTGTTATGCTTGATCTTTGACTTTTCTTTAACTTCTTTGAACTTTTGTTATCTCTTAGTCTTTGTGAGAAATTTTCTTCGGGATATGAGCATGATGGAATGGTGGTGGTGGAATTTCCGGTTTCCATGATTTCCTGCAGGTAAACAGTTAGCAATAAATCATTCGGCACTTACAGATTCAGACTTCGAGATCGTCAACAGCATAGTGTGAAGACTTTCTCTAATCCTAGCCAAGGCCAATCTGAACCGGATGCCCCCGAAAGAGATAACACAGATACACCAAAGTGTATCAATGATTCAGTGAGCCGTTGGAGTATACCGAAATATCACTCCACGACTATAGACCGTTTGGAACCACTAAGCGTAATCCACAAGGGATTACCGAAGTGACCTCCTGTCAGGGCTGTTTGATGTTGACCCTGGCAGGATTTCCATTCAATCACTGAGAATCACAATATGTAAATTCTCTCATGAATGTTCTCGGCAGATTACTAAGACCTGCGTAGGATACTCTTATAATTTACAACTGGTGTTCTTTTTATTGAACAACCAGTGTAGAAATGCTAAGTGTTCCTATGAGATCTTTTATGTATCTCGTGGCTCTAGACTCGATAAAGTGCTTATTGGTTTTTAGTCATCGGAGGCATGGAGCAGATTGCCTCCATTTCAATATCAACACATCTCGGAGTGAGAGGTCGATAGATAATGAAGGGTTCTCCGTGAGAAATAAAACAAGTGTCTTTTGAGAGACACCTGAGTGGCTAGAAGGTTTAGTGCAGATCGTCACTGGGTCCATGATGGCTTAATCTTCAATACCGGTTTTACCGTAGTAACAAGTAGTAGCATATGTATTGAACCCGGTGTCTGCCCTAAGGTTGATCAAATGGAGGGCTATTTCTTTTCACCCTTTTCTTTACTTTTCTTTTTCATTCTTCAACCCCTTCTTTCTCCTTTCATTTCTTTACTCCTTTCTTCATCATACCTAGGACTTTTCTAGTACTAAACTATTGGTATTGTCCTTGGGTAGATCCCTCCAGCTCTGGCGGATCATAGGACGGTTTCCTAACCTTAGTCACCTTATAACTCCATGACTCATCCTATTGTTTTCCATTAAAACCAATATTTGAAAATCTCTCAAAGTGCTTATGAGTGTAAAACTTATATTGTTTACACTTTGAGAGTTTTGCATTTTTCAGAAATACTCCCCCTTAACATGTGCTCATAAGTGTCTAAATTAAATTTGCACATGTCGGACAGAGTTAGTACTTTTAGAATTGATCAATTTTCAATGAATACGACCGTTGCAAGACACGTTTACATCACTAGATAAACTAGCTTGAAATTATTACCCGTCCAGGCCATATTCAATGAATAATCTCTCGAAATTGGTACATTCTACTCAGACAAGTCCTTTGCGAGACACTTTTACATCACCGGATAAACCGGCTTGAAATTATTACCCGTCCATGACATGTCTTTTCAATTACTGACTTTTGATATCGTCAATTTGAGGTTTCAATTCTGAGTCAAGCTCATACGAGATTTCAACTTTGAATTACCATATTTTAATCACATCTTTATTCTCCCCCTCAAAAACAGCATATTCATGTTGTTTTTGTTAAACTTTTGATTAAAATATGCTTTTTAAGGTTTACGGGAAGAATTTCAAGAAATTTTGTTGTTTAGAACAAAGATTTTGTTTCAAGTACTCCCCCTTGAAAAGGGAATACTTGTTCTTTTGAACAGAATTTTGAAAAACTTTGAAAATTCTAGTTAATTCAACTCAAAAGTAAGAAGCTTTCCTCCTTATATTAGGATTGTGGTACTAAAGCGTACCACAGGGTCCTTTCTTTACAAGAATAGGTTGTGCTCTGTGATGTGTGCACAAGCCATTGTCATATATAACAAATGATGAAATGATGACAAAATTTTACAATGATACCAGTGAGTCTACTCTGGATGGCGGAAAGTAAGAATGTTTGGTATTCTGGCTCGTCCTCCCGCATAGCTCTCCAGTCGTCTCATCTGCACCCGAAACTTGAGCCTTTGGTCAATCTTTGCCAAGAATTTGACCGCCTGCTTCACATCGTTTTTCTTCCATGTCATGTGCCTCAGCCACCCCTGCTTCCTTCCTTCTTTATGGTTCTCCAAAATATGAGCAAGTTCATACTTGACTTGTATCAAATTTTCATCGTTGAACTTGTGAATATCTTGATAGCCCATGAACTTTGATGTGCTTTTTCTGACGAACACTACTCCAAATGATCTGTCACCAAAGGTGTATGGTCTCTTTTCTGTTATCCCTGGAGGTCTTATATCTGGATTGATTAAATTCAACTTCTTCTGATAGATTTCCACCCCAAGATGAACGTCTTCAACTCTTGCCCGGATCACAATATTGCGGATGTAAATCAGAATAGAGTTGATGATGTCGTATTGGAGACGATCAGGAAGGTGCTCGAGTTTCCCTTGAACTTTGAGTAGATACATGTCTTCAATATCGTTTATGTTCAAGTAGGGATAATCAGCTTCGTTGAACGTGTATTCTTTGTCATCTTGCCTCCTCACTGTGATCTTTGTCAGAAAATTATATCCATACTTTGATTCCGTTTCAGCACTTGTGATGGAAAAAATCCTACTTTTCTGATAAACCTTAGTCTTTGATGTGAAAGTAAGCTTCCATTTGTAAAACCATTTCCTCATATCAGGCTAGTGATAGATTCCAAGAACAGCTTCATCGTTGTATTCTTGAATTGAGTTGATGAACAATTCGCTGATCTGTTCTTCAAATCCTTCTAATACATATGATGCTGCCTTGAACTTCATGAGGGAAGTAGTGTATCTTTTTTCTAGATTGGTGTTGCCGTAAATCAGATACTCCAAATCGTTGTTGAAGAAGTATGCCTTGGGTATCTTCGGATTGTGGGCATGACCGACGAGGGTAGGGGTTGTGAGTAGTCATGAAGTTGGAAATTATCGGCTGGATGAGAAGAACGAGCATCATTCCAGTCAACATTCTCAGACAGTGCCCGTACAACTTGTTCCAAATTATACTCGAATTCCAGATGTGATGTTGTTGCAGTCTTGAACTCAAAGAAGCCTGCTTTGCGGACTTTGATGATGTCAGACAATTGTAACTTCTGAACTTTCATCACTTTCTTCAATCTTTTTGTGAAGTCCACAACAGATCCTTCGGCGGGTGCTTCATCTTCTGGAACATCTGGATACGCATCCACTATTACTTCAAACCATTCGAACTTTGCAGCGTCGGGGTTGACCCATTCTGGTGCAGGTTTGAGAGGAGCATCAGCTGGTGGTGCTGGCACAGTTGCAGTTTTAGGTGGTGCAGCAGAAGTTTCAAATTGATCAAAGGTTAAATCTCAATGAGGTTCAGCTTCATCAAATGCTCCGGTTTCTAGAGGTACAAACTGTTCTTTGCTTGTTTGTTGAATGCTGGAAGAAGGCATTGTTGTAGAAGGGCCAGTCGATTTAGAACTTTTCTTGCTTCTCTTTGCTTGGTCGTCTTTGTCATGATCATCACGACGATGCTTGCTGGGCTTGTCCCTCTTTTATGACTCCCCTTTCTTCTCAGCTTTCTTCATTGAATCCAATAAGGCCTTGCGAAGATCTTCTTCTTCCGGGTCATTAATGATAGCTTCGAGCAATTTTCCTTTGAGATCAGTAGCAGAAGGCTTAGATGGTACAGTTTGAATTGTAAGTGGCGTGGTTTGCATTTGGTGAGCCACAATCCCATCCAGCTTTCTTTTGACGTATTCCTTTAGAAGATTTGGAATTGTCTCATGAAGGTGTCTACTAACTTCTTGTGGTAAGTGAGTGGTAAGATATTTCTCCATAGCTCGCTCATGATCATAAGATTTAAGCTCATTGATTTCTGTTTGTTGTGCTGTCACTTGAGTTTGTAAAGTGGTAAACTGCTCTTTCAAGGCTTTGAGCTCACTGCTGACTATTTTTTGGGATGTGGTTGCTGGTGATGGAGGTATGATCTTAGATGTTTGATCCACAGATGATGATGGTGGAGAAGGTATACGGTTGCCGTCTTGGTTATCTTCGTCTTGGTCATCATCATCCTCATCACTTTTATTGTCTTTGTCATCATCATCTTCATCTCCTTCATATGTATCCTCTTCTTCATCATTTTCATCTTCTTCTTCTTTGTTTTCACTTTCATCGGATTCTGAGTTTGAAGGTGTGGGTGTATGAATGATTTGATCCAACTCTTCCGATTGATCCTCAGATTCACTAAGTGTGATCGATTTTGAGTTTGTGGCTTCTGAATCAGACTGTGACAAGAGCTCTTCATCTTCAACACGTGAAGCTGATCCTTCACCTTTCTTCATTCTCTCGAGTTTCTCCTGATCAGCCAGGTATTTAGCTCTGTTCTCCTTCGTAGCTTTCTCGAGTTGTGCAATCTCTTCTTCTCTGGTCATGGGTGGTTGAATGGGTTCAAACGATTGGTCTTGTATTTTGATCGATTTTCCCTTGCCCTTTCCTAGTCCTATATCATGCTTTGCTAATTCTTTCTTAATCGTGATAAGCTTTTTCCTTCTTTCTTCCCTGAGATCTACTTGCTCTTCTTCATCTTCTTCAGTGGACTCGTCTTTGAGCTTCAGTTTCTTCTTTGTGGCTTTTGTAACTTTCTTTGTTCTTGAAGAAGCTGATGTGACAGTTTTACCCCTTCCTCTACCTCTTCCTCTAGTTGAACTTCTACCCTTTACCGTAATACCGACCATTCCTTCCTTTTCTGCCTTGTCGTACCATCTGTAAGCTTCAGTTGCCACCACTGCTTCTGATAACATCCTGGGTGGAATTCTCAGACCTTGTTTGGTGGAGTTGGTCGTATGAATTCTAACCCTGGTGAGTACATGATCCATTTGTTCTGTATGAGCTTTCTCATTCAATCATTTGTCAATTTCTGGATGTTTTTCCATGTAGTATGAAATCAGAAGTTTTATGAATCGTGGGAAGGGTATCTTGTATCCCTGTTGAGAATTATAATTTGAGTTGATATTGACAAAAGATGAAAGATGAAGGAGACTTATGAAGACAAAGATGAAGGGCTATTTATGTTAAATTTTAAAGTCTTTGTAACTGATGAGTGTCTAAATACTCATCATTTCTGTCACATTTTATCTGCAAAAACATTTAAAAACATGCAGATATGCTTCAAAATATAGAAAATATCATAAAGTATGTTTTTATATGATTCAGAAACAAAAAGATTGAAAACAAGTGAAAAACGAACAAAGTTTGCATAATTGTCATTTTCAGTCCCTGAAGTTTCACAAATTGGCAGAAACAGTCCCTGGTGTTAAAAATATCATTCAAGGTCCTTGAACTATTTAACTTTTACAATAATGGTCCTTGGATGAAAGTTTTAAAGAAATTGCAAAACAGGTCCTTCAACTTTTAAAAATGACATAAAAGGTCCCTGGAGGTTTAAAAAGTGGAAAATTACATTTATGGTCCTTGGGTTATTCACATATGGCAAGAATGGTCCTTGTAATACTTTGGGAAAGTTGCATGTTCAGTCCCTCACTTTTCAGATTTGACAACTTTAGTCCTTGGGCTTTATCTCACTACAAACCAAACCGGATCCAAAAATAAATAAAACCCATTACAACCCTTTTTATTATATACCCCAACCCACACTTAAACATAACCCAGCCCAACACACCCAAGCCCACTTCCCCTTTTATTAATAAAACCCGTTTGACTTAAGTCAAACTCATCCCTTTCCCCTAAAAACCCGCCAAACCAGACACCAATACCACCAAGCCCATAGTTTTCTCTGCTCAACACCTCACCCCCCACCTCATCACCAGCTGTCTAACCACTCCCTTCCACCTCCACAATCACCCAAAAATCCTTAATTGCTAAAAACCTACTCGAATCCACTACCATGATTTTTGGCGCCAAAATCCAAAAGAAGGGCTGAGATTAATTGGAAGCAATCCAAGGGTGTAGAAGTGATCAGAGATGTCGACAAGGGATTTCCCAGCAATATTTAGTATATATAGGTCAATGTAATAGACTAGAAGAGAGTAGTTAATTTTAGTGTAATCGTATTTTATTGTCAGTAGTTGTAATCTTGTAATTTTCAATCTCAGTTATTAATTCAAGTTAAATTCAGTTCAAGTAATCTTATTTCATTTACTTATGTTCTAAATTTCAAATAATGCTAAGTTTTTAAATTTCCATGTGTACTGAGAATTCAAACTTAGTTAATTAGTAATTGAAATAACTTATCAGTTGTTTCTATAAGCTTATACAAGCTTATTATAGCTTGTGGTAAGTTTTTATAGTGTAAATTAGTTCTTAACTCAAGAAATCAAGAAAGTCAACATAAGTCAACACAAGCTCTCATTAAGCTCTTCTGAAGTTAAAAGCTGTTCTGGAAGGCTTTTTGTGGTTTTCTAGCTTGTATGAACAAGCTAGGTTGGTTCTTGGTCCTTGTTCCTTTGTCCTGTTAACAAATCAGTTGTAAGCTTATTTCTATATTTTTGTATTAATTTCCAAGTTACTGTTCTGTTGCTTATTTATAGCTTATTATTGTAAATCTTTGCTTATTAGTAGTTTTTGATCATATGTCATCAGTTTATTAAGTCCTATATAGCCATATTTCTGTTTTACTTAAAATTAGTTAAAAAATCCAAAAATAGCTAAATATAGCATAGCTTAATTAATTGCTTATTTTTCTGTTAAAAGTTGATTATTAGAGTTTAACTAAGTTATTTAATCAGTAAAACCCAGACTTATAGTTTATAAAATTGTGTTTCATTTGCTAAATCCACATCAGACCATTAGAAAGGGGTGTTTGGTTTAACACAGTCAAAGGGTCAAACCTTAGTGTACTGTGCATTTACCATTTTCCCAACTTTGATCCATCTTAATTCAGTTCTTAGAAGCTGTTTTTAAGCTTTTCCAAGTTGATTAGATTGATATACTCAGTTTCCAAGTTCTGTGTTCATTTCAGGCCATAACAAGCTCATATAAGCCATAATAAGCCATAAGCTTATTTGGCCCTTTTTCTTTGCTTCTCTGAGTCACTTTGAGTTCATTTGAAGTAAACAATAGAGTTGGATTAGGTCCCTTTGGCTTGTGCTCTTCTGCACAATTTCTGCACAGCAAACTCAGTATATACTGAGTTGCTGAACCAGCTGAACTCAACTAAATTGTGGTTTATCTAGATTAGCTGTGGCCTAGCTTTTTGTGTTTTTAGGATAGCTCATAGTACTAGCTCACTTTTGCCCCCATATTATACAACTTATCTGCTTATTTAAACTGCTTAATTTGCCCTGCAAATCAGTCATTTTCTTGAGTTTCTGAGTGAATTTTGCAACAGCTTAAGTGATCATTTGATTAATCTGTGGGATAAGCTCTTCTATTTAAGTTTTTTTAAGCTTAAATAAGTATATTAAACTTGTTCTGAGCCTTTGGTAAACTTTTGTGCTTATTAGCTTATTTTTGGCATATTTGTCAAACTGCTTATTGGCCAAACTGCTTATTAAAGCTTATTAAACTTTTTATTTTAATTTTCCTAGCTTTTAAATATTAATTTAGACTTATCCTGAATTTTTCAGATTTTTCCTAAGTCATTTGATATTTTTAATCTTTTTTTTATTAGTTTCTATTAGTAATTAAATCATAATAAATAGAATAATAATCAAAAAAATATAATTTTAATTTTCATAATTTTCTTTTATTAAATAGAATCTAGGAAAAATATAATCATATTTTTAGACCTTAAGAAAAATAAAATAGAAAATAAGTGATAGCTTCTATTTAATAGAATTTATCTTTTTAAATTTTTAATTAAGTAATTTTCATTTTTATAATTTTCTTAGCTTCTTTTAACTTAATAATATTTATAGAAAAAGTTTTAGATTTTTCTTTGTTTATTTAGTATTTATTATAATTTAAATTAGTTTTAAATAATTATTAAATAATAAATAATTAATAATAATTAAATAAAAAGTATAAAAAATATAATTTTAGTTTTAAAATAAGTTTTAAGTAATTTTACACTTTTAGGTTTTAATTTCATAAATTTCAGTTTTTGTTCCATTTTAGATTTCCCGTTACGCGTTTTTAATTTATTAATTCGCGTTTAATTTTCTTGTGTATATTTGTTTCTCATTTAGAATTAATCAAAAAGCAAAATCAATATCTAATCATCTGTCACTCTAATCCAAACTTTTCACAGTTTGCCCATTCACACCTCGTTGGGAAACGATCCGGGTAATCACTTACCTCGTTTCACACTACACACGAACGTGAGTTTTTGCAAGTATCCTTTTTCACAAAGGGGTGATTTGTATTTATTCACGTGTATCCGCTGTCTGCATTTATTTATAAGTGTATTCAGCACGGATCAGTAACCCTAATCTCTATTATATAAAGAGATTAGAGGCGTAGGTTTTTATGAAAAGGAGAAAAGATGTAACTCCATTAAAAGGGTGTGTGTGTAAACCTAGGCGTATGGTTCTTGTTTAGACGCCTAGGGTTAGGGATTTGTATAAGCCTCAAGGATCTTATGATTCCTGTTAGAGTGTAATCGTGCTACACTTGATCACGTAGCATTGAGGCTGATTTTATTGTTAGTTGGTAGAGATGATGACGAGAAGAAACCTTGTTTAATAATAATGATACTTTAGTTTTTTCTGTATGTCAGTTTTCAAAAGGCGATAACTTTTTTGTTAACCATTGGATCGAGCTGAATTTTTTACTGGAGGTTCTCTACATATCAAGGAAGATTCTGACTGGAGAGATCTTTAATCTGAGATCTGGAGTGAAAGTTATGGTTTGTCGAAATCTGCTGCAGAATGGTGTTCAGAAATTTGATTTTTCAGGTTTTGTGTTTCGATGTTTATGACTTCTTTATTCTATTGATTTAATTCATCATAGAAGTCAATATTTGGTTATTATCATGCTTTTTATTCATCAAAAACAACAGATTTGGAAGGTTTTAGGGTTTCTTATGGTTTTCTGGTTATGGTATCTTCTGTTCATCAGGAGAGCTACGCAAAACAAACCCTAATAGTGTTATTCATTCTGGTTTGTTGTTGAATCAAGGCGCTTGATAGGTTTTTAGGGTTTGCTTGGTCCGTTGATCTGTTATGAGGGTTTGGTTTGTTTGTTGTTCGTTAATACAAAGCTTAAACCTGTTAGGGTTTCATCTACATTCGATATTGTGGATTTTTGTTTGACTTGTGATCTTCGAATGATAGGTTACTGCTGCTGCACAGTAATAATATACCACAGCATTGAGAACTAGTAACGAGTTTTTTGAAACCCTAATGTGAAAGTGATGATATTGCTTGATTGTTGATGCTGCTACTCGGAACTGAAAGCTTCACGGGTTGTTGGTTTGTATTGCTAGGTATACGAGTTTGTACTGCTCGAAACTTGCGTTTGTACTGCTAGTTGAACAGGTTTGTACTGCCCATGTTTTTTCTTAGTACTGCTCCCTTCACACAATTAGTACTGCTGGCTTCGTTCACTTTGTACTGCTCGCTTCTTTTAAGACGCAAGTTAGTACTGTTTCAATATCAGTTTGTACTGCAACTTAGACTATTTCAATATCAGTTTGTACTGCTGCTTCTACTGTTTGTGGGTTGAAGTGGAATGTGCTTGCATTATGAAGTAGGACAAGCTAGTGAACTTAAAGAGGACAGCTGGGTTATACTTGTTTATTCATGAGGTTTATTCGAACAGTGTGCATGGATACTACTATTCTTTAATGGACGATGACTACCTCATATTTATATTATTGAACTTAATCTTGGTTCGATATCAGTATGCATGCGATGGTTAATTGGTCTGTTCCTTCAATAATCGATGACTATTATATGTTGGCACATGCAGTTTAGAATGCGTTTTGGATTATGGTGGGCGGTGTGATATTTTCTTCTTATTCTTATCTATTGCATGTGATGGCAGTATCTTAACAAGTCAGTGATGGTTCCATTTAAAAGTTGAAGATAAATAGGACGGTGGTTGTTATTTTATTCCCATGCATGATTATCATGTATGCACATGGGACGGTGAGAGTTATACTATGAGAAGTGAAACGTTATTTTATTTTGTGCCAAGTCGACAACGAAATTTGTTTATCGAGTAAGTGTTAAAGTGGCATGTGATTACAAAAGTGAGGGGAAGCACATTGGCGATTTGGAACATGTTAGTTCCAATACACACACCAGGGGAAGAAACACACACACAGGAGTTATTTGTTTTGATTTTTGGTTTATGTTCGTTAAAAGATTTATGGCTCGAATTTATTTTCTTATTGGCGAAGATGATTAGTTATTTCTTATTTGACGGTGAAGTGGAATTTTTCAAGGTTGTGTTTTATCATACCTTTTAGCAGGAGGTAACTTGTTCGTTCGTTCAAGAGACTACGATTTGACAAACACTTAAAAGAGTTACGTTATTGTGCTCAGTGATTTTTGTCAAGGGATTGCGATCTTCTTATTCATTAAGTATACGTTCGAACTTGCTTTTAGTACAAGATGTAGGACACAAGGTTGGTTTATTCTACTTCAGCATCGAATTGGTAATAGTTAGTTTTCTTCTTCAATACGTCGAGGTTATGCTACATCAAGGTGAAGGTTTTTCTATTGCTAGTTGGTATTACTACTGCTGATTTTGATTTCTACAGTTTCAAGTTCATTTTTAGTGCGGAAAACTTAATAGTGGGTAATTTGGAAAGATGAATTGGACGTATAATATTGATTCGTGGTTGTGAAGATCAAGGTTGCTTACTTTTGTTCCCTATTTGATGATGACAAAAAGGGGAAGAATATTATTGAAGATTGCAGCTTGAAGATCCTTGATGATATGCATGGATTAAGGGGAAGATCATCTTTCATTTGTGCTTGGTTTTGTCATATCAACTAGGAGAAGATTGTTGGGAATTATAATTTGAGTTGATATTGACAAAAGATGAAATATGAAGGAGACTTATGAAGACAAAGATGAAGGGCTATTTATGTTAAATGTTAAAGTCTTTGTAACCCTAATCTCTATTATATAAAGAGATTAGAGGCGTAGGTTTTTAAGGAAAGGAGAAAAGATGTAACTCCATTAAAGGGGTGTGTGTGTAAACCTAGGCGTATGGTTCTTGTTTAGATACCTAGGGTTAAGGATTTGTATAAGCCTCAAGGATCTTATGATTCCTGTTAGAGTGTAACCGTGCTACACTTGATCACGTAGCATTGAGGCTGATTGTATTGTTAGTTGGTAGAGATGATGACGAGAAGAAACCATGTTTAATAATAATGATACTTTAGTTATTTCGCTGCACATTGTTCTTATCATTATTATTATCCTAGATAAAAGATCTAACAAATCTGAGCTATAAACGATTCTTAACATGTGGTTAATATTATTGAAGATTGCAGCTTGAAGATCCTTGATGATATGCATGGATTAAGGGGAAGATCATCTTTCATTTGTGCTTGGTTTTGTCATATCAACTAGGGCTATTTATGTTAGGAATTAAACCTAACAGTTAGTACTGGTGGTTATAAGTTAGTACTGCTGAAGATTTATTGAAGAATACACTAACAGTACTAAGTCAGTTAGTACTGCTGGTATAGACATTGGTACTGCTTATGTTTTTGTGAACGTGTAAAAGGATAATTATAGAAAGGATTTAGTAGATATCCTTATTGATATAGATTATACTTATCTTGTACAGGAATCCTTGGTCTATAAAAGGATCTCCTATGTTAGGTTATACGTATGAGTTTTTGTAAAGATTCAAGGTTGTAAACCCTAGTACTAGCAAGAGTACTCGTATTATTGATATAATAATATTGAATCATTTTGGTTAAACAATTGTCTCTTGTTCATATACATAAACACTGTTCCGTTCATTGATCATACATACAAATAATCTTCTAAGTTTTAACTAGTAAATTCCGCGTGCTAGTTAATATTACTCAAAGTATGTATCTAACACAAGGCGTGTGTTTAGATCCGGTCAAGTGGTATCAGAGCCAGGTTCTGGTACTTTGAATTAGAAGATCCAAGACAAACTTTATCTATACGGAAGATGGACATGGAGACAATAACCCAAACCAATGTTGCTGCAAAATTGCCAATTCTCAAGCCTAATGAATTCGATATTTGGAGGCTGAGAATAGAGCAATTCTTCCAGGTGCAAGACTATGCACTCTGGGAGATCATAGAAGATGGGAACACATTCAAGCCTACAACCACTACAACTGTAGTTGAAGGTAGCACTGAAACAAAAGTGCAGACAAAGCCTATGACTACTGAAGAAAAGGCCCAGCACAAGAATGATGTTAAGGCAAGAAGCATGTTGCTTATGATTATTCCTAATGATCAATTATTGAACTTCAGTAAGTTCAAGTGTGCCAAGACTTTGTTTGAAGCTATTGTTGCCAGATATGGTGGGAATGAAGCCACCAAGAAAACTCAGAAGACATTACTCAAGCAACAATTTGAGAACTTCTCAGCTACAAGCAATGAATCACTAGATCATATGTTCAACAGGCTACAGAAACTAGTGAGTCAGCTTGCTATTCTTGGTATTGAGATACCTCAGGAAGATCTCAACTCCAAATTTCTGAGGAGTCTACCATCAGAATGGGCTATGCATGTGGTTGTATGGAAGAACAAGCCTGATATAGATTCCATGAGCTTAATGGATCTATATAGCAACTTCAAAATAGTGGAGCAATATGTGAAGAAGGTTGCTGGAACAAGTTCAAGCTCAGGGAATTTGGCCTTTGTATCAACTCCCAGTACCTCAAGTTCAGAGGAAAAATTTCAAGTTGCTGGAGCAATTGGTACTGCTAGTCCAAATATTGGTACTGCTAGTACTTCAAGCAGTACTAATGGACTTTTGGATGAGAATACTTATTGTGCTTTTCTGACTACTCAGCACAATGGAAGTATGTTGACTCATGGAGACCTTCAAGAGATTGATGAAGATGATCTTGAAGAGATGGACATCAAGTGGCAGCTTTCTCTTCTTAGCATGAGGGCTAAGAGATTCTTGAAGAAGACTGGCAAGAAGATAATCATTAATAGCAATGATGTTGCTGGGTATGACAAGTCAAAAGTTGAGTGCTATAATTGCCATAAGAAGGGTCATTATTCAAGAGAGTGCAGAATGTCAAGACAACAAGATGGCAAGAACAAAGGCTTTGGAAGCAAGACCAGAGTTGTGGAAGTTACAGACTCAAGCTCAAAAGCTATGGTTGTCATTGATGGCTTAGGATTTGACTGGAGCTACATTGCAGAGGAAGAAGCAGAAGCATCTACAGAGATGGCTCTCATGGCATTTTCAGATTCTGAGGTACAAGTTTCTAAGTGTTCTAAATCTTGTGATGCATTAAAAGATCTAGAAACTCTTAAGAAAAGATATGATGAACAAAGAATAGAGATAACCCAGACCAGTTTTAATTTAGCAAATCATAAAAGGGCTTTAGCTGTGTTAGAAGAACAAATTGTTCATTATAAAGGTAATGAGTCTAAGTTTGCTGATGACATGATTATACTTAAGAGAGACTTAATGTTTAGAGATAATGAAATTAGTGTGTTAAAACATGAGTTGGAAAAGTTGAAACAGGCTAAGAAAACATTCAAATGAGTGTAGACACATTAGAGTATGCGTCTAAGGGTGTCAGTAAGATAATTGAATGTTAAATCCTCAACAAAGCTAAGTCAGGCCTAGGGTATAAGTCAGTTTCACCTCCTTATAGAGGAATTCCCACACCCCCAGGCATTGACCTAGAACACACAGGTTTAGAGGAATTTCAACTACCTAAAATGGAATATGGTCCAAAACCTAAGGAGAATGTGGTAGTAGATAAGCCTGCGGAAGTAAGTTTTGAGAGTGCAAGTGATAAATCACTCTCTGAGGACAAAGTGTCCTCTGATAGGTCCTCAAGTAGGGAATCAGATGCTCTAACCAAAGAGGATTGGACTTCTGATGATGATGAAAGTGATCAGGTTAAGGCTAAACCTAATAATGCTAAGATAGGAGAAACAAGGATTCCTAAGGTGGTTAAAACTGAGACTGTTAGGCCTAAAATCAATGCTAAACCATTTAGACCAACAGTTAAGTATGCTGAAATGTATAGAACCACAAACAAGCCCAGAGGTAACCAAAGGAATTGGAAAAACCTCAAGTCTCACCAACTAGGTGATGACTTTGTTTGCTATAGGAAAGCTTGTTTTACATGTGGTAGTTTTGACCATCTTGCTGCTTATTGCAAC